>VYZX01011309.1:0-155693 GCA_013401335.1 Brachypteracias leptosomus
ATATATACTATATATGTGATATATTGTATAAATTATATATAGTAGTATATATTATTATAGTATAATAGCATATATTATATCCAATAATAATTATAAATACTATATAGTACTATAGTATAATACTATATAGTATATATATTACTATATATACACACTATAACATACTATTATACTATATATAATGTATGTATATTATAAAAATACTATTTTTATTTAAAATAGTGACTATTTTAATATAGTATATATTTTTATATATTATATTTTCGTATGTATTGTATATAGTGTGTAGCGAGATATATATATGTATGTGTATGTATTTTGTATGTATTGTATTAAAATAGTAAGTGTTTTAATAAACAGTGATATAATAAGTGCAATCCTTGATATGGTGGGTCAATCAGAACACTTGAAAATAGTTGAAGGAAGAAATTGAGAATGCACACAACAGATAGATCACTAGCAGGTAATTTTAATTAATATTTATTAAAGGAATTCATTTTATTAATTTTTATTAAAGGAATAAACTTTCCCAAGTCCCATTCATTCATTCATTCACTCGGGGAGGAGAACAAGTCCCCACGTAAGCAGCACACGTGCAGCACATCTTCCGTCTGCGTCGCCAGGGCTGTGTGCTGTGCCTCTGCACTGGCTACCTGCAGGGGAAATCATCCTTCCTACAAGTGATTTGGGGAATAATTAGCTGTAATGGAAAAAAGTGAGATAAAAATCACAGTCTGCTCATGGTCAATGTGAACAGAAAGGGAAGTGAAATTTGTGAATGTACTAATTCATTCCAAATTATTCCCATTTTTGGTTGGCAACAGTCACTGAACGCAAATACAATTATATACTTTTACATTTTTTTCAAGCCTCACAATGATTAATACATTGCACATCAGTAAAAATCCACGTACATATGATTGGGTTCAGTGGGTACAGCCATGATCAGAGTCCAACTGCATTTAAAATGGAGGCTTCATGAAGGATTTTTAGACTCACCCCAGTTTTATACACCCGAACAATCGTCCTCCTTTGGCCAGAGTGAGGAGGGTTTCACCTCCTTGGGAATCCTGGGGTAAGCTGTCCTTGCACTAAATTTGTTCAGGGTCAAGTTTTAGGCAATATTTTGTGCAGCAATAACCACACCATGACAGACAACCTTTTCATCAGATAAGGGGAAAAAAAATAAACCCTTTTCTTCAGGTCAGTACAAGCAAGGAACATGACAGAGCTATAAATACAGAGCCCAGAGGTGCAAAATCTTGTGTCTTACATCCAGGCACGGGCCATGTTTAGATTTTTTCCCAAACATTTCAGATGTTTAGACAGAGACGTGAATACAAACATAGAGGAGTCTCAGCAGTGAAAGCAGCTTCTCACTGTTAAGTGATTCCTCCTGAAAACTGCTGTGAAATTTTAAAGACCATTATTGAAATATAGATTTAGATATATAGATAGATAGATATAAAACTGACTGGCAGGAACTGAATGGGGTACACCAGTTACATGTGCAACCTCCTGTTTAGAGGCAGAAGCAGCTGAAAAACCAAGGGCAAAGACTGTCTGATCACATCCTCAGTGGCAGGTATGGGCCAAAGAGACTCAGCGGGGCTAAATAAAGAGCGTCAGATAACAACTTAATCCATGATATTAAAAGAAAAACCCTGGTCACTAAGCAACTAAAGTTAGACGTTTAAATTATGCTCCCAATTTCCAGAGGTGTGTGAACAGACTAACGAAGGCGGAGCTACAAGGATGCTCAGACATGGGGAGAAGGGACAAAATAAAGTTTAAAACTCCCCCTCAATTATGGTCTCAGGTGCCTAAGGCTGAGTTTAATCACTTAAGTAGAGATATTTTTTAAATCCTGTCACCAAAGGTGGCTTAAACAAGCTCTGCTGTGAGGGTGGTGGTGAGATCTATATGCACGTGATGGTTGGGTGAAAAAATATTAAATAGGGCCAGAAACTGCAGTCTGGCTTTTTTCTTTTTTAAATTAGACCCCCGCACTTAGAAATTACACAGATTTTCTGCTACCAATGGCTAGAAAGGGGATTTTTTTAGCCTCCATTTTAAAAGCAGTGTTTAAACTCAGCACTTTTACAGGATGGTGGGGGCTGTTTGTGTGAATTAAGTGGTGAGTCTCTCAAGGCTTACCCAGCACTGGATGAGATGACGTCATGCCCAGGTCACTGCGGCCAAAAAGATGGACCCAACAAGACAAGAAAAGATCAAATGTGAACTGGGAGGGGAGATGCTGGTGATTCACTGCCTATCCTGAGAGTTCACTTACTCACCTTGCCCAAAATATCCAAATATACAAAGAAATATTAAAAACTACTCTCATCCTAAATAAAATGAACTAATAAACGTTAACATAGTCATTCTTTTTTTCAACCCAAGACACAAAAATCACTTAAATATTTTTTCTGAGCGGCGCTTTGGAAACCACGTTGTCAGCTTGGGCAGAGAACACAGTCTCATTCTGGAAGGTTCTCCCCGGGGTTTCCCTCAGGTGTCCGTGGACTTGGGGTCCAGAGGTGTTGGTGATCCCTGATGAGCTCAGCAGTGGTTCTGCGAACGGCCGTTGTCACCACGCGGTGCCCACTACAAATACTGCGCTGAACCAGCTCCCAGGCTGGCCACTTACAATGAGAAACCACCACAATTCCAAGATGACAGTGCTATGGAAAACCAGCCCCCCCACCCCCAGCCCGAGTCACTTGCACAAGCTGTAGCTTTAGAGTATTATGAAAATCTGTGCATTCTGAAGTGCACAGAATTATAGCAAATAATTCTGAATATGTCTTTGGCTCCACTAATGAATCAAAGTAGAGCTCACCACATTATCTGCAATCACCACAGGGAAAATGGTTTTTGGTGTGCGTGGTTCCTGTATAAATAGTGCATCCCCAGCACATTCTGCAAGCAAGCAGTGTCTGATTGCATAATAATAACCATAATAAAGAGAGGGATGTCCAGCTTGCACACAGGCCAGTTAAAGCATCACGTGCACGGGGCTGAAGCTCTCCTGACTAGGGAGAAGCTGGCAGGGAGGTGTCCAGCTTAGCAGCACACTCACCTCCCTGCCTTTGCTTCCCAACAGCCCTTCCAGCAGCCAACCATGGATCTGGAGACCTTTTTTTCCCTGATTACTTGCAGGGAAAAAGGTCATGGGGATCTGAAATGGGAGATCCCAACCTGAACCACATTGTTGGTTTCTAATGGTGAGAAGCAGAATTTGAAGATCATACAATTCATGCTGGGGAGTCACTATGAAAAGAGAACACAGGCAAAACCCGGGACAGCCCACAGATACAAGTAGCTAACTTGCCATTAATTAAGGCTAATGGCCTAAAACCACTAATAAACACCTTTAAATTTAATACATCCAGCCTTTAGAAACTCCCTTGACACAGATGTCCCAGATGAACACAATGATTTAAAAACCAGGATCCCCAAATTAAGTCTGGTTACAACATTGACATAAACGCAGCAGAGGAGTGGGCGCGCTGGAGACAATTTACCACCCAAAAGGAACTGCTCCTCGAGATACAGCCACTTACTCTCTCCTCAGCACTGCACAGGGGCAAACATCCCTGGTTCAGGCCTGGGAAATGATGAGCTGAAATGGACTCAGCACCATTAAAACCTCCCCAAAGCCAGGACTAGATATTAGAAAAAAAAAAAAAAAAACGGGCAAACGCAGCCTGCCTTGGCAGGACCCCTCCTCTCAAAGAGCCATGGGAAAAGCGCCGCACAGAAGGAGAGCTGAGAATTAATAAATGCTGCAGAAATGCTAGAAAAAAACCAAACAAGCCAAAATTCAGCTAAAGACACTGACCACACTGGAAGGGGAGGTTCTGCAGGCGCTTTGCTGGGGTTTTCTTTCTTCTCCCAACAAGAACAGGCGGACAGTAGAAGGAAAACTTGCTGTTACCCACATCAGAAAGGGGAAAGAAACTACACACCACAGAGCGAGCCAGGTTCAGGGCTGTGGGCTCTCCACACACTTTCTAAATTAGGCTGTTTAAAACAGGATTTATGTACATTTAAGCATCTAACATAACATCCAGTTCAAAACATCAGTGTTCATCAAAGGCCTCACAACCACGGTACTGGCTCTCCAGAGCACTGGGCTCCCAGGCACTGCTGGCCAACAGGAGCCTCTTCATTTTGGAAGCCTGAACATAGAGCTGGTGCCCAACAGACTTTTATTCTCTCAGCAAAGACAACGTTATCACCAGGAAACCAAGAGATGCTTTTTACATTTCAGTTTTTACATTTCACCCAAATTTTTCTGAATCTTGACTCAAAAGTTTCTCAGTACCTTTTGATATTAATTAAAAATAAATCTTGTGACCTTTTTATAAGGAAAAATACAGGGGATGTAGCTCCAATGTCCTGGACACACTTACATTTAGCTTGGTTCACTTCCAAAGGCCCTGATCCAACAAGATACTCAAACACCTGTATAACTTAAACACCCTTTTAAGAGCTGCACTGAACTTTGGCGAAAGTAGGGGAAAATAAATTCTGTTAAAACACCACTTTATTTCTTTCAAATCTGAGTTTCTGAGACTCTCAAATGCAATGCATCATTTTTACTTAAAATATTTCCTTCCTCGTGTAGAATATTTTAATATTAAGCCAGATATTTTTATATTTCCACAAATTAAATGCACCATGGCTGAAGGTTTGACAGAAGCTTTAATTTGCACATAAAAAGGTAGAACGATTTCAGTTTTGACAGCATAAGCTTTTGATTTGTTAATAAAGGCAATTCTTTTGCAATTGTGAACACATTCCCCAAATAAGACAATGCAGTTTGTAACAAAAAAAAACATCTTCCTGGTGTGGAGAATAAACTTTTGATCCAAAGTTATTAAAGAAATTCAGATTTTATAAAAATAAGAGAATGACACTTTCACATTCAAGCTTTATTAGCAGCAGCGCACGAATCAGAGGCAGATGCATGTTCCTGCCACATCCTCTAGACCTGTTGTTGGTAACGTCACCTACCTTCAATACACTTGGATGAAGATCATTGCTTGAAAGTACCTGCGAAAGGGTGAAGTCATTTTTGGGAGCTGAGGGTGTCTGGAAATGGTTTTGGTGAAAATGAATGCTGATTTTCCCCATGATACCCTAATCAAACAGCAATCTAAGCACCCTAAGAGTTCACACTCTCATCATGAAACCCAAGTGCTGCAAGGTTTGCAAACCAAGACCTAAGGGAGGGAACCAGAGGCCAAGCTTTCAGCCTGACCTCCTCTGTGCCCATGTCAGTGTCCTCCCTTTTCCCCGAGGGACCGCAGAGGAGGAGGGAGTGTGGAGCTACCAAGCAGTTTGAGCAGAGCCAGCTTAAGCATGGAAAAAAACCACAATTTGATTTCTGATCTCAGATCAAACAAATGATTCCAAACTTTTCCCCATGTGATGGCCAAAAGCGGCAGCATGGAAGCAAAGCTGAAAGTCCCCAGGACCTGTTTCAGGATATAAAAGGGTAAAAAAAGCTCCTGTGGGCCTGCCAAGTTCTCAGCTTTTACAGGCTCAGCAAGTACTTTGCCCTGGCATCAGAAGTTGCCGAAAGCTTCTCAATGAGGTGAGCAATGTGTCTAAACAGTTGGAGGTACAAAATAGCCAGTGTTTTTACTACAAGCCCACCACTTTTAACTCTGAGAGCAGACCCTAATCCAGACCAGTCTCCTGGGTATCACTTGTGTGGACACGGGCAAAGCACGAGCAAACTATGCCTGATACAGGACAGAAAACATCTCCCACACATTACTAGAAAACTGTCCTGGACATCTGCAGCCATGGCACGGAGCTGCTGGCTGCCTGTGTCACTGCAGGCTGATGATTGGCAGCAGCATATCCTGCTCTAATGCTAACTAAGCCCGTGACACAGCCTGCCATCCGCATTTCACTCTATCGCACGTGGCGCTTCGCAGCGACACCAGAGACAGGGCTCTGAGGCTTACTGCTCCACAGCCCCTCCATCTCATAACACAGGCTCTTCATTTCTCTAAACTTCTGAGCTTCTGCTGGAGGAAGTCAAGCAGTTCATTACTGAAAGACATTTTTGTTTTCCAAACAGTATCCCCTCATGCTTTGCTTTGCTTGCATCTCACCACAGTTGCCTCCTAATCCAGTGTTGGTGAAACAAGGCTGAAGGTATTTTGATCATGTTTTCACACTTCTGATGTACAGTCGCCTTGTCTTCTTCCACTTCCCTTCTGACTACACTCTGCTTCACAAATGCAGCCATCTGGCACAACATCACATTTTTTTTATATCGACACCTGAGTAATCATAGCCCTTTTCTCTCTTTTTTTTTTTTTTTAAAAATAAAGCAAATGTTTCCAGCTCCAATGCATATGCTGATAATAGGCAAGCCACATCCCATTAATGAAAAGCAGCAGAGTGAGAGGTCACAGGTATTAATGCTAGAAAACATCCAGGGTGAGCTGAGAGGAAAAAAGCACCCGGCATTCTCAATGAGATTATCACAGGCCATCTCCAGCAATTTTTTTCCTTCCCAGCCTCAAAAATGGTGATTTTAAAACTTACCCTTCCTTAGGTTGGTGCAGCACAGAGGCCAGGTGACCGTCCTGGCAGGAGGACCTGTGGGGCAGGAGGGAGAACGTGTGGGATGTGGCACAGCCACACACCAGTGCAAACGCAGCCTGGAGTGGTGTGAGCGGTGTCTAGAGAGTGCTCCTTGCATCTCATCATCCTATTGTTGAAAAAGGAAAATAATTTGTGTCACGGACAGTCAAGTGGTGCAGCCACCTCTGGGAGTGGCAACCAACTCCAGAGTTTAATTCTCTGTCTGCTGGGCTGTAATTCCTCTACCTCCAATGGGGTCATGCTACGAAGGGATTTCCCTTTCACAGGGGTCAGTGCATTGGTCACCTCTGAACACAGTTCTTTAAGATCACAACTCAAATGAACTCTTTAAGATCACAATTATGAAGTCAAGCATCAACCAAGCCATGTCTTTTCCTTTTTTTTTTTTAATTGGGAAATATTTCCATATATTGTGTGCATGAAATGTAGTTATAAAAACACTGATAGCAAAGTTGTGGCCTCAAAAATTCAGAAGAGTCTTACCACACTTTGCTGTAGGGCCGAAGTTGCATCCCAAGACTTTTTCTCCTGGCCTTGTCTCAAAGGACACCTTTTAGACTTACTCTCTCTTGCTAACACTCACCTTTCCCATGCTAGAAATAAATCTGACAGCACTAACTTCATCTCCACCTGCCTGCCATCTCTTTCCACACATCTGATCCTACCCCTGAACTCTATCCTTCTTGAAATAAAAGATGGCCACCACCCCGTGGACCAAGTGACCTGGAAACACTGCACAGAGATATATGAGCAACGGAGCAACCGTGCCAAAGGAAACTCACAAATCACATACTCTGGGCAACGGGACAACTGGCAGAAAGACAAAATTAAATGGCTGCCTCTCTACCTTCCACAGACTCCCTCAGTTGACACCACCAGAGTCTGCTGCTGAAGCACATCTGCAGCAGCTAGACCTGCTCTTTCTCTAGCAGACCTCTTGCTGCAGTCCTTCAAAGCTGAAGGAGGAGGAACTGGGGCAGCCAAGGTCAGGATGGTGCTGTGAGCCAGGAGAACCATTTCCTACCAGCTCAACAAATACCCAAGGTGTGGGGGATAAGGGAAAGGTGTTGAGTGCCTGCCCTGGACACACCTACCTGGGCAGTCCCTTCGAGTCCTGTGGCATGTTTGGACAGGAAGCAATCACTGCAGCACCTGAAATAAAGACACAAACTCTCAGACACAAGAGCTGATGTCCCATCATTCAAGTTGTCACAAACCACAGATGTCAACAGGATGATTTTCACTGTCAATATCAATTTGGAAAGCACCATTGATAATGTGCCAGTTCAGTTCAATAATATTTCACTCTGCAGACTCAACCTGCACTGAAATTCTTGCTTTTTTTCCCCATTTGTTTTAAACAGCCCTTTCCAGTAGACTTTATCTCTAGGTGTGGGCTTTGCAAGCACCCTGGGTGTCTGTGCCACATCAGCTCAGTGTCTCTTTGCTTTGGTGGGTGAGCAAAGATTTCTTGATGCTCTGAGCAGCCTCCTCCCTGTGTGAGTGGTCGGCAGGGGCCACAGCATTCTTTTGGGATGGATTGACATCTCAGGGAGATGCCAAAGGGGAGGGAAGAAGTTTGACATAAAAAGCTCCACCTAGATCCCATCAGGACCTGACTCAGAATCAAGGTGGGACAATCCAGGCTTGGTTTTATGAGACATATCTGGTTTTGAAGATGCAGCCACCTGGAAGATCCTCTTCTTCACTTGCAACCTGAAAAGAGAGATGGAGCAGCTAAAGGGGAAGGAGAGAGGCCCTGAAAATCACAAGCTCTGTGGAAAGTTTCTCTCCAAATAGCAGTTTAATACTAAGAAGTTAGGTTAAATGGTTTCAAAGTCTAAAATTAGTTACATTTTAAACTAACAGCATATGCTTTCATTGTCTCTGATCTAAAATATAATCCCAGGAGGCTGTAAAAAGCATGCAAATTACAGAAAGCTAATTTGCTCCAACAGCGACACCTCCCATGTAGTTGGGAGGTCTATTAGACCTAGTGTACTCTCCATTATTTGCATATTAATAGCACCTGCTGAAATACTTCGGGATTTACTTTTCCTGCCAGCAGAGGGACAAAACAAACAAAAAAATTATATAAAATTCCTTTCATAGAGATTTGATGAACAATAAACTATGCTAAGGATGCCAAATTAGTGCAAGGCAATGGGGTAGGAATGCAGATGCCATCTGTGATTTTCAGAGAAACTGGACTGCAAGTTTGCTTCTGAAAAAAAAAATAAAATAAAAAAATCCTCAAACCAAAAAACCGAACAACAAAAAAGCCTTCTCTGGAAAGTGCTGGGTAATTTGAAATCACTCACTTGGCTCAAGTCTGAAGAATGGAAAAGTTTAACTAAAGAAATCCAGACACTGCAGCAAGAAAAAAAAGAAAAACACACCAAAAAGACCCTACACATCCACAGCCACTGAAAGCAGAACCCCCCAAAGTGGACCTTGATTAAAAATCTATGAAACCCCAGGCTTTGATATTAGCCAGGCCTGCAAGGCCTCGTCTCCTGCACATAAAACAAAAAATAAATTAAAACCAGCTACAGACTGAGATTTACTTAACAAGCCAACTTCCAATCTCTGCTTATGACCACTGCTTCCCCTCCTGGCCCCCTAACTATAAAAAAAGCCCCTTGTATATTCCTACAGCTCATCTTCTTCAGGGGAAGGGTGAAGGCAGCTTCCTTTCCACGGTAGCAAATGGAAAAAGCTCCCTTTTCAGCACGGAGCGGAGCCAGACCCCGCAGGCTGGATGGGGAACACGTGCCTCTCTCTGACCGGGGGGGCCGGGGCGTTCCCCAGGACCTCTTTTTCCAAGCAGCCACTTGGTATTTCTGAGGAAGCACCAGCCATGTACTCGTATTCCCTTCAAGAGTTACAAGGGGCCAATATTTCTCCCTGCTTTTTAAACCCAGGGCTTTAATTCTGATTATGCACCCTTTTTTCAATAGGCACTGAAAGGCCCACTAGAGTTATTTACTGCTGGTGTGTGGGATTTCTGCAGCTTTTTAACTACCTCCATATTCCCAAATGAAGAAGGCAATTGACTTTAAGTTAAAATGACTAAATTGTTCTCCACATACTAAAAAAGTAGGGAGAGTTTCATGCAGGACAATGAAGCAGGGAAAAGGGATGTTCTGGGCAGCCTGGCTAGGGCTCTACTGGGAGGGTGAACCGAGCAAGGGCAGCCTTTGGCCACTGTCCTGGTGAAACCCTGTGGCCACCTTCCCGTGGGACAGCAGAGAAGCTGCAGGATGGCAGAAGCAGACTGGAGGGCTCAGCTCTGAGATTCTGATCACTATGAGTGATAATTTTCAGCATCTTTTTGCATAGTCAAGAACTTCTAAAACGCTGGAAGAGAAAGGGGTTACCAGACTGGTTGCTGGGAGGCTCCCGTGGTTCTGGGCATTGAAAAGCAAAGCTGTCTCTTAATGTTTAAGATACTACCATCTCAAAACTGTTAAGGACTGACAGTTGCTGTCATTCAGATAGAATCAGTGCCCTATAAAAACGTGCTTGCATTCCATTTCTAGAAGACAAGGGCAGGATCCATCTCCTCTAACTTTGCAAAGTCCGGCAATGAGGTACCTGCCGTGGGCTGGTCATAGATGCCCATCAGGATACAGCATGGCAGGGAGATAGGTACTGGTACTACTGGTACTGCCTGCCATGTACACAGCTAAAAACTTCCCATTGCTGCCACGCAGCAGGGCCCCAGCCCTCTGTAAAGCTTGCTTCCAATTTCAGAGAGCCACGGGCTTGTAATGACAGCAGTAAAAATAAAAAGAAAACCCACCCTGAAAAGCAAAACACCAAAATAGGCCATTACCTATTGTAACAAATTGAATTGCATGTTCCTTACCTGAAATTTCATGAGCAATTAGCAAACAGAATTATCCAGGAATGCATGTGTGTCTTATTATCCTTGTATTTCAGCAGCCACAACACTCTGAGCCTGCAGGAACAGCTCCAGTTCCAAACCACAGCGTTTTCTTCTTTCTTCTTTATTTAAGATGAAGTTCATGGCAGCCAGTGTTTTACCACCTGCACACTGGGGGAGAGAAGAAGCGAGGGGGAGAGGATCAATATGTACAGTATGTTTATATTCAGCCAGAGCATGTTGCAGAGTGGGGATGTGTTTGTATTGTCTGTGAAAGGATCCTCAGTGGCACTGCAGCTGGAAAAATAATGGAAGATCAGGGGATTGTCTTCAGCGACAAACTTTCATCTGGTAAGTTACAATTATAGCCTAGGAAATGATACCTTAGACCGCAACTAATTTGTGAATCCCGGGAAAGGCAGATCACTGATTCTCCATCAGGGCTGCAGAACCTGGTCTATAAAAATTTGGGCCTCAGCAGGAGGTTGTGTCTAAGTGTGATTTGCATCTCAATTCTTAGTCCACCACAACCTTTAAATCTTCCTGCGGCGCTATCACAATGGAAATTTTTGTTCTCAGTGTGCTCAAAATACATATTAAAAAGTAAAAAAATCCTGGTACAATAGAAGTCAGTTAATGGGAAAGAATGTGGCATTTATGCTCAAATTGTTCCACAAAACACCATTACATCAGAGTCTTTCATCATTTTATGGGAGATCGAGTCCCCTGACACCATCTTCGGGGACTTCATGTGGTGCTTGTCACTATCACTCCACTTGCACAAACACCACAGCCCTTTCAATTTTTATCTGCCCAGAACTGGAAATATGTTACATTATTTAGTCTTTGTGAGAAGCTTTTCTGTCTGAAGAACTCACAACAAATAAAAGCCATTTCCCTGAAAAACCCGAGCCTGTGAGTGATGGTTAAGGGAATTTTTGGGCAGAAGACATCAGCAGCTCTACTGTTCTTCCTGCTGACTGGTGGCACAGGTCCAGCTGATCCTACTGAGCAGCCACCAGCACTGGGAACGGTGACGTGATGCTCACATATTGCCCCCAAACCCTTTATGGGTCAGACTGTGAGCCCCCTATACCTGCTGGAGATGAGTTATTCATAGTAACAGGAGGGCTGCCAGTGAATCAGGGAGACAAGTTTGCAGAGAGAGTTAAAAAAAATTGCTCCTAACTGTTTTAGCCAAGGAAATGTTCCACGTCAAGCGCTCACAGCCTCTTAACCCAGTGTCAACAAAGACAGGTCTTCATGCCCTTCCTATGGGTTTGTGAAGCCAATTGAGTCAACTCTTTGAGAGGAAGCCAGTGTGTGGAGCCATCCACGGGCCATGGAAGATGATTATTAATGTTCTGGCAGAGCTCAGATGCCTCTCCTTGCTCCACATGGAGCCAGGTTTTGTCCTGAACAGCTACATAAGACCATGACTTCAAATTTACATTTATTTTGGCAATTTGATACCTGTTTTCCTATGTGTATAATTTTATTGCCACTTACTCAGATATGGCTAAACTCAGCAACCCTTTCCAGGGACACGTTCTGCAGCTGATTGAATTTCCAGGCTCCAAAGCTCAAAGCCCAAGTAAAGGGTACAGGACTTTGTCTACCAGCAATAGGAGAACATCAAACACAGACCCTAAATGCGCTTCCAAGTTTCTTTCTGCTTTTGCTGTTACTAGGGTTGATAGGAGCCTTCTACTGACTTCAGCAGGTACAGGCTTCATGAAGAACAATTTTTTCTACCCGTTTCATAAAGTCACTTTCATTCCTTCACTCTAATGTTGGGACCCAGCGATTTGTTTTATTGCATAGTGATACATGCTGGCATTTGCAAGACTGCAGCAGTTCCACTGTGATAATAAGCTGCTCCCCTATGAGAAATGGAAAGCAGATCTCCACCCTGAAGGTTACGGCTCTTCTTGAAAGGCACTGAGTGAAGTATGTTGTTCCATTAGGAAGAGGCCAAGCTTTGGAGAAGCTACTCCCTTATTTGAGTGCCTGTGTTCACAGACATTTATGGGGGGCTGATTCTGCAAAGTAACAAGACACTGACCCTCTGAGGTTCCTGACCTGGGACAGCCCCAACAGTCACGAGCCCAACCAGAATATTTCAGACTGAAAAAGAAATCTGGTCCTGAGCTCCCTGCTAAAATAAATAAAAGCCTTCATACAAATGCAGGATGAAGAGTTTTCTTTAAGGGCACTTCCTTGTTAAGAGCACAGAAAGCAGTCACAAGTATAGATCTTACCAACTGCTCTTTAGCTTAACATCTCTGGCATTCAAAACATACAACTTCTGTGTTTGTACTACATTTCCCTAACAGCTTACATCGAGGCCAAACAGACAGCATTCTGCAAAGGTCTTCTAAAATAAGCTTATTTAAAAGAGCAAGGTCAATGCCCAACATATGTCAGGTTCTGTGAGCAGAAATCAAAGAGTTAGGAGCAAATGGAATATCTCAGAACTCAGTGCTTTTCCATGCCAGGCTCTTTTACCAAGTTCACATTTCTGCTGCCAAAACCAGTAACAATCCCATCATATGGACTTCAGCTTTGGAAAAGTGTCTAAAAAAACCTTCAATGGCTGTACATGGGCTACTTAGCTCAATAAATAAAACCAATGCATATATAAATGTGTTTATCTGGACATGCTATTTATTGTCTCTGTAACTGTATTTTTCTTTTAATGGGACACATGCTGATTCCATGCTTCAGCCCTAGACTCTATTAAAATCAGATTAAAAGCATTAGTAACGTAGTTAATTCCTTTTATAATATGCCCATCAAGAGAAATGAGAACATTAAAATGGAAAAAAATATATAAACAGCATTTAATAATTTTTAAAAACACATTCTGCTTCATTTTGATCTTTGCAAAAAAAGCTTTTTTTTTTTTTTTTTTCAATAAAAGGGGAAAACTTTTCCCTCTGTTCGGATAAAGTAACTCTGCCTGGTCTTTTAAACCATATCTTGCAGAATGATATTTGTGATTTCAATTAGAACACACTATTGTCACTTTAGCCTCCCTCTCTGGTATTTTAAATTGATCCTAATGGCTTTGCCTTAAGTGATTTGCGTCCCATAGTGAATCCCTGTCACTTACAGCACCTCCCACCATTGCCCTCCCGAATAATCACTACCAGATAATCACTTCTTCCCCCTTCTCCCGACATTACTGCTGCCTTCCCCTCTGACTCCTCATGCTGGTACAGTCTGCAAAGTATTTGCTCTTTAACATCTTTAACATCTGGCTTGTTGCTCTGGCACACAACAGCCAGGGATTTAAAAGGAGGATAAAAGCTGCAGGAAAAAGGACACTCTGGTGGCTCTACAGGTAGGATTCTATCTCTCCACGGCCTCTTTTCCAGGCTGCAAACTGGAGGGCGAGGAAAGGAAGGGCAGGAGGGACAGGGTGGATTGTGGTTGGCACCACACTCACCATTTAGGGCCTGGCAGGTGCTTACACAGCCCAGGTCCACTCTCCACGTGCTGCTTTCCAGCAGAGTCTTGAGGGATGGAGCCTGTCTGAGGTGAACCTGTTTAGGAAAGCAAAAGTTCCATTGGAGACTTTCCACTGACAGAAAGATGCCCTCAGCAGAGCCCCTGAAAGGCTTTGGTTGAAAGCTACCAGAGGAGCTGCCCTCTGCCCACTGTGCTGTCCTCCAGCATTGCCTGCCTGCTGCGCACAGGAGGGGGCCCTGGGAACCACCAGCTTCCTCCTGCGGAGGGGAGGACCCTTTCTCCTCTGCCTTTCATGGATCTCATTATTAATTGAAGAATCATTTAGTTTGCATAATTGTCCTCTGCCATACATAATTCCAACCTTTCTCTTTAAATTGGCTTATTCAACTAAATGCTGTCTTTTGTTTTTGTGAGTCCATCTATCAAAGCTTCTAGATGGACAGTCAGAGTGATGGAAAGGAAAAAAAAACAAACTAATAATATTAGGGAGCATCTCTTTATGTACATTTATGAGATCTACCACCAGGTGACTCCATTCTAAAATATCTGTATTTTCATAAAACAAATGCTTTCTTTCCTACACCCTGAACATCATCATAATGTCCCCCTCCATAAGATTTATCACTCTGAAAAAAAATAGTGTTAAATAAGTAGCAGTCGTACTTCAGATATGAACTATTTCTGTTTGAATAGCACATGAAATTGTATTAGCGAGGTGCTGGGATTTCCAGAACAGCCTGATCTGTTCCTGTCTAATCAGACCTGATTAATTCAAATCAAACTGCAAACCTCAGTTTTATTTTGCTTTAAAAACTCAAGATCAACAACAAATCAGCAGTATGTAGATATCACAGAGGCAGTTAACACAGAAAGCCTACAGACACGGAGTCTCATAGAGTCAAATGGATATGATTAAACATTTGGAATCATTTATTAATATTTTATATATTCAAATATATACAGAGCAGATAGGACCAGTTAGAGGGATGCTCTTCACAGGGGACTTTATTATATTTATGCCTAAGAACAGGAGACCCAGCTCAGGTGTCAAAGGGTGTCTCTTCAAAATAGAAAAATTATTAACAAATACTAGGGTTATGTGGGAGGGTTTGTACCACAGAACTGCACTAAACCATGCAGTGATCTACACAGATAATCAAAGCGTTCGTGCGATACCGAGCCTAGCAGAATAAATAAAATAAGGTAAAATAAAATAAAACAATCTCGTAAATGCAAGATTGCAAATGCAAAACAGGTAGCGGTGCAAGAGGAATTCCAGAGATTTACTGAGCCATTATTTCTGTGGAAGGCGTCCTCAGATAGGCTTTCAGACCTGACCAGTTTAATCCACATCAGAGCAGGGAGACAGAGGGTCAGGAGGCTGAGCGTGGATTTGGGCACTTGGCACAGCTGTTTTCCTTAGGTGCAATACACTTGTCACTAGCGGTGGCACTTTGCATTTGCTGTATGGCAGCATATGTGCTTGCCACATTTGGGACCCATTATATCTCTTTACCCTCCAGCCACTTCCCTTCCCTTCTTGTTAGCTGCACGTCCATATATTCTTCCATACTAACTCTCTACATTGCAGTGCCAGCTCTCTGCCCCCTCTGCTTGCTCTGCTGACTCGACACGCCGCCTGTGCTCTTTACAACTATCTGGAGATGGGCACAGAATTTTTATATAAGTTTATCTATCTATCTATCTATATACGCACGTGTGCACGTATATATACACACACAGAGACACGTCCTATCCAAAATCCTACTCCATCACTGAAATACTCACCTACTCATAACTATTTTTGCTACCAGGGAGAGCACACACAGACAAAGAGAAGTCGAAGAATAGCTGAGGAAATCTTTCAAAACCCAAACTAGAAGCTGAGGTGGAAAAAAGGGAGGGGATGGACAATATGCCCACGTTTCAGCCTCTGCAATTAAAACCCTAGTTACTGCAATAGCACAGAGCAATTAGTGTATGTTGATAAGGCAGTGTCTGAGTGCATGTCCGAAAGAGGCAGGTGAATGTTTCCACGTGCTGTGTGCACAGCTGCACACACAGGACCAACCACAGGACCCAGTTTTGCCCAGTGTTGGGACACTGCACACGACAGCAAGAGTTAAGAACAAATTGAGTTGATGTCTCCTTTTGAGGGGCTGCACTGCCAGCCTCCTACCTTCAAACACACAGTGTCCTACCAGGATGCTGGGACACTGGTTCAGAGGAAAAAGTCTCTGGTCTGGAGGGATGAGGTTGCCCAGGCAAGCTCCCAGCTGAGTGGTGCCCGAGCCCAGCAGAGGCTCTTTCTTGGGCTCCCCAGAGGTGTGGGTGTGCAGCCAATAAAGGAACACTGAGCTTCAGATGAAAGACCTTTGGACTCTTCTAAAGAAGAATATTAAAAAGGTAGCAGCCTCTGATTGGCATTTTTGTAACTATAACAATGCCCTTGATGACCAGTACTCAGATACGGTCAGATCTCCTTCTCGTCCCCCTCCAAACCAGAGCAACCCAGGGCTTGAGAGCTTCACGCCTGGACGCACAGATGTGAGCCAGTCTGGTGGAGAGGCCTCCTGGGAAATGCAGATCCTTCTTCTTTCCACAAATATGAGCGAGTTTAAAATAAAAATTTCTGCTTATAATAAACCTCCCAACTCTAATTAAACAGGATTTTTAAAAATAAAAAACCCCATCCTGCTACTCAGCGTTGGTCTACTTCTGTTTTCACCAAATTTATCTTAAGTATTTTCTAAAAATCTCCTCCCAAGGAAGCAATCACAAAAACCCATTAGGGTTATTTTCATACGATGGTGAGGACACTGAATTACCTTCCTGATGGAGCTCCTGTCTAGGTAAGCGACACGGCCAAGGCTTGATCTGCAGGTCCTGTTATGCCAGGACATGCTGTTTTTAAATGCTACTCCAAGGCAGCAGTCGGGAAAATGATTATTTCAGCCACGGCCTACATGGGTTGTCATCTCCAGGAGCTCCATTCCTCTCGGCAGCTGCTCTGAGCAGCTCTATCCCTCACCTGACAATCGCCTCGCTCAGCAACAGGTCAGGCCAGCAAAAATCCCTCCCTTACTTCCAGGCTCCCTGAGTATCAGTGAGGGAGCTTGAACTGCCTCTGGCTTTTCTCTGCAGCCCCCATTACATTAATGAATGGCATTAAGAAAAAATTGCTGCTGACAACTAAAACCTTTCATAAGTTCATAATGTCCCTCCATCCTTCCACCCTCCCTTACACACATACAGAGAGAAGGAGGACAAAAAATCAGGGTCTTCTCTTTGAGCTGATCATTTGTGAATCAGTAAGAGAAATTAGTTTGCTCGCTTTGGGATGTACAGTTTTGAGGCAGTTGACTGGAGAGAGAGAGAGAGAGAACATCCTCAGATCAACCAGAGACAGGTCACTGGTACCTGTTGCTGCAGAGGGACAGGGTGACCCTCTGACACATGTGACACAAAGGAAAATTCATAGCTGGGGCAGGAGAAGTGAGAGACTGGAAAATGCCTGTTTTAATGTAAATAGTTACAATATGCACATACATTTCATGCCATCTCACTGCCCCTATAAAAAAGTAGGTAGGAGGCCCCTCTAAGCACTGAGATGCTCATAGCTCACAGCAATGCTCCCAAAGCACAGCCCCTGGGCCTGAGAAGTTTTTGCAAGCAACATCTGATGGCCTTTTTACCTGTGGCCATCCTTGACAGAGCAGCTGATGGTCAGCATTATAGTGGTGACAAGGTGGCTGTCCAGGTCCCAGTCAAGGGGGGATCCTCAGTGAGGAAGCTGAGGTCTCCTCTCCGTGCTTTGCTCATGTGAAGCATGTTGTGTCCCATCTTCCAAACAGAAAAGTTCTGCATCAGGAGCCCCCCAGCCATGTCATCAAGTAGCCCGCCAGGAACAGAACTTGGAAAACTCCTTGGTAGTAAAGTAACCTGGGTCAAGGTTTTATCAGGCATCAAGATCAGAAAGGAAAAAGCACTCATAGGACGAGAATGGCCAGCTCAACTGCTAGGAGAAAGGAGTTGATTGAGGCTGCCAGTGTTGGCTCTCACACAGATAATAAACTAGACTGGCCTTTCTCCTGACATCACACTTCAATCAAAAACTTTCTCGCAAAATGTCACTTTCAAAGTTGCAGCTTTAAAAAAAAAAAAAAAAAAAAAAAAAAGAATAAACAAAAAATTCATGGCCACAATGATCTGATAATGCAGCTTTCTGATACCAGCAGATGTTTTGTCTAACATGTTCCCTGAAGCTGTACTCTGTGCCTTCATATCTTTCATTTCCAGTTGCTATCTGCTGACTGTGGGATGTCATGTACGTACCCTATAGCGATGCGCAGCAATTCGCAGCTCACACCGCCGCGCGTAATGAGCTTCACAAGATGCTTGTCGCAATAACTCCGCACTTCCCCAACCATATGGAACACAACACTCCAAAGCCCACAGACACTTTTTTTTATTACAGTTCAGATCCTTAAAACATAATCTGTGTGATGTCTAGTGAATGTACGTGAAGAGCTGCTGAAAACAAAGTTAACACTTGTTCACATCATCTGTTACAAATGTCCAATTTGGGACAATAAATTTCCTCGGAACCTGTTCTTTTGCTGACTCGTTGCTTTATCTTTTTTCTCTTTCTCTCACGTCGTTTTTTTTATGAACTATGCATATGTATTAAATGGGATTTGTTGTCCCTAGATACCAATTTGCATAAAGTGCAAGCCATCATTGGTTGGAGAGAAGCAAATTACTTCTCCAGCAAGATCACACTTCTTTTTTTTCTTTTTCTTTTTTTTTTTAATTTTAACAAACCGCAGGCAGAGGCTGTTAACAGCACTTAGCCAGATATGCAAAGTATCACTTTTCTCAAAAGCAGCTTGATCAATGAGAGAAAAAAAAAAAAGAAAGGGAAGGTATTATTCATTTAACTACAATGCACAAATGACCCAAGACTGAAGCAGTGAACCCAGCCATTCACCTGTAACTCGAGCTGCCTGATGCCCAGAAGAACACAATCCAAGTATGGCTTAGCACTCAGGACACAAACCGCAACAGCTCGGCTGAGCAGAGCCTCCCAGAATCTCCATCCCCTTTTCCAAGTGGCCTCAGTGTGTTTCCAGAAGTCCCAAGCATGCTCGTTACATTTAGGTGCTCCCTGGCAGAAGCCTTGTCTGCTCATTCACAACCCCACACATTTACTCCCGTTGGGCACTTTCTGAAGGACTGTGTAAATACTGGCTTGAAACACCTTCACAAGTGCAAGGAGGTTCTCCTCTGCCCTCCCTCATTTCATTTGGCTACCTGGTGCCAGAGGTGCTCTGCAGGAAGGCAGCTGCCCTCCTAGCAGGCTTTGGACAATTCCAATCTCCCTTTTTTCCTCGTGCTCCTCATAGTGCACACACCTGTGACATGTTGGCAAGAGCCTGGCCCATAACAACGTGACAGATTCCCAGGCTCAGAGCTAGCCCTGCATGAGCCCTCTGCTCTGGGGGAGGAAGAAAGACAGAGGAGGGAAAAATTACAGTGAGGGGATTTTACAAATACTCCAAGAAACAGATTATCTAAGCGAAGATATGATGCACAGGATGATGTACAAACTCACCAGCCCACTACTAAAAGATTTGCAAGCCATGAGCCAGGCTCACTTAAAAAGTCTGAGATATTAAATTCACCAAAGGGAACAAATTAGCAAGGACACTGAGCTGCAAAGTTTCCAACTGGTCTGAACTTCTCACAAATTTAGTGCTAGGACTTTGCTTGGGGTGTCGGGAAAACGGGCTCCCCTCTAAACATCATCTCAACAGAATTGTTGAGCTCCCTAAAAATGACTCCAGGATCTGTCCCTCACTAAACGGTCACTCAGAATTTAATCCCAAATCCATCAATATCATGCACTTAAGATTCTTTTATCTCTGAATTCAATGGACAGATGATACTCTCTTAAACATGGTTCCTGAGATCACACAGAACATTAGTGATGGATTGCAGGCATAGGACAATTAACCTGGGCAATGGTGATGACTAGATGCTGAGGTGCCTTTCAGGGAGTTGTGTGTGCCAAAACAACAAGCCAGCACCCAGGGTGTGTCAATTCTCTAGAGATAGCCTGTATTTCCTATATGGTTTTCTATCCAAAGACACACAAATACCCACAGATTTTATGCTGTGTGACGATCTGAAGGGGGGAAAAAAATAGTTTTTGTCTGCAGAAATATTGGCAACTTCTTGCAGCTTTTGCAAAAAGGCAAAAATCCCACAACTTCACACGTTTCTATTATTAATGTATGCTGCTTTGTTTCCATATTTATATTTGTCACATTTAAAAGGAATAAAATAGAATTTAAAAGAAGATCCTCACTCCCAAATGATCGCAAAAGCACAAAGAAGTCATGCAAAGATGATGAGAAAAACTCACAAAAGGGAATTAAGCGCCGGCTTTGAAAACGGGGCTGTTTGGTAACCAAGGGCACTGTCACTGGTAACCAGAGAATCACTGCGGGACCAGGAGAAAGCACCTTTGGGACACCTGCCCTCAGATGGCCCAAGCACATGGACCTTGACTCTCTAAATTTACTCTCTTAAGAGGCAGGAAGGATCAAGGACCTTCTCTCACTTGACAAGCCTGGCACACTCCCCTGGCAGTTCAAGAAGGCAGTGCCTGGGTGCTTCTGTGGAGGTGCATCTGCAGCCTGAGCCCTCTGGAGACAGGTGGAGCCACAGAAATACGCTGCTAAAGCCCAGCTGAACACAGCATAAGAGACCCAACTGTACTGTGGGCACTAGATAACATGCAATCATGGCCTCCTACTGCAACAAATTCTACATAAACCCAGGCCTTTGAAAAAGAAGTAGTAAAAAAAAAAAAGTGTTTTTCTCATTCCTTATCTGTACCTACTCCATTTTACCTAAGGCTGGCTATTAGCTCAGCTGGTGATGTCACTTACTTCACTGGAACCTGTTATCATCAAAGATTTCTCACAGGATTTTCTATTTTGTTAGCTTTGCGCTTTGTGCAATGTTGTGTTTCATTCCATTAGATAAAGGGTTAAGTAATTCACATTTTACCCATGTAGACTAAGTTATACTCCCTGTGGGTTGCTGCCTTCCCATTGGCTAGAACGATGACCTTGGAAACAGACAAAAATGATGCATTGTTGCAATAAATATTATAGCTTGCACCTGTTTCTAATTAAATCTGCCAAACAATTTCAGAGATACTGAAAAGAGAAATGTGTTGGCTTCTAATCGGGTGCTCTTTGCTGTTTGATCTGGATTATTCAGCCCCCCACATGACTTTGCCTTCTTGGTTCTTGTTTTTCCTTTTCTTTTTGGACTTGTATAAAGCACTAGGTTAAAAGAAGTCTTCTTAAAGAGGAACGTCTCTGCCTAAAATCACTTGTAACTAAACACCTGAAAGTTGGTGGAATTACACCAAGGCTCAAAGTGCTTTATGGCAGGATACCTCAGAAATCTCCAACACAGCTTCTTGGTTTCATGGGTCTGTTGTGGTCTTCTCCTCTTCCTTCACCTCCTTCTTCTCCTTCTCTCTTTTAAACTTTAGAGCTTAAAACAATCTCTAGCTATCAGCAATCAGGCTCAGGCTGACTGGGAAGATGGAGGCTTTTGCAACTGGACTTCAATATGTTGGGGAAATAGTCCAGGAAGGATTTTCTTCTAACACTCACCAAAGAAATGTAAATGGACCAGTGGTCACCTTCTAATGATACCTTGGGAAGATTCTGGCAGTTGGTACCTATCAGAGCAACTGCTTTAGGACAGGTGTAGATTCAGGAGGGGAACACTGAAAGCTTCACAGAAGTTTGTGGTTCAGCATCACACTTTTCACTCACTATAATGATTCTCAAGTTGATGTCCCACTGAAAGTGCTCCCTGGTGAAATGAGTGTTTCATTTCTTGCACACCTACCTACCTGAGCTGTGCAGAATTTGAAGAGATTTAACTCTGTGATCTAGCTCTGTGGACAAATGCAAACATGTGGCAAATGCTGACAACGTTTTCCTCACCATAAGAAGCAAAGAAATAAGGAATTACTATTATCTCCATTTTGTAAGCGGGGACTGGAAGCCACAGCTCAGCCAACACTTCTGGCTGTCAATGACAGAAGCAGTCCAGTCCCCCTGGTCCCCATGGGGTCCCTTTTCTCACGCTGGGATAAGCATGTGTGCATCTGTATTTTGGAACTGATGGAGGAACTTATCCATCTGAAAACTAACCCAGGGAGAACAACAAAAAAAAAAGAGTTTTTTTATTTTCAGCCACATCAACTTCCTGATTTTGGTTTGCACACAGCCTTGCAGAACAGGACTGAGCAGATAGGACAGAGGGATATTTTTGGACGGAATTGTATGAAATCACAGAAGAAACATCTAGCAAACACCAAGAAGACAACGTAGGTCTCCAGAACCCACAGATCCCTTTCTCTGTTAATGTCATCAAGCTCACAATCTAGGCAAAGATTTGCTAGTTGTGTACCATTCAGCTGAGTCACCCAAAGTTAGACGTGTAGACAATATAACTCAGAAGTATCATGTTTGGTGGAATTAAATGACCCTCTGCTCAGTCTAAAATTAATTATTTGGGCGTGGAATTGCAAGGGGATTATTTTAGTAGCCATACTAATGAAGGCAGGATCAGACAGGTTAAAAATAAGCCGAGACACAAAGAAGATATGGTAAGGGAAGAGAACAGCTCAGCCTGTGCCGTGAGATGAAGCCCTGCATCAGTATCATGGCACGAGTTCTGTTCAGGAGGAGAGGCAGAACTGCAGAGGCATTTTGCAGGGTTAGCACATCTTCCTCCTCTGTCTCATACACTTTCTGTTTTCCACTTTTCCCTCGAAGGCAGGTAATAAAATGCCTGTTGGTACCCCCCATGACTGGAGGTACCCAGAGTGGTTCAGCCCATCGTGAGTGCTGTGCCAATCATTTAACAATTCCCACAGCTGCCTTTGTGAGAAGCCTCTCTCTTAAGCCTCTGGTTTAAGAATTTAGAGTAATCATGTAAAAATGATACCCCTGTGCTCTATGATCCGCTGAATCTCACTAATGCCGGATCCCAGAAGAGGGCTTATTAATGAAAAGATGCAATGCCTCTCTCTCTGCTCATGTTTCACATGAATATCTCTCATGGATTCGGCAGTAAACCTTACTGCTGATAAAGTAAGTATAATGAACCTCCGTGCTCCAGGAGAATGAAATCTCGGACTGATGAAGTAGTTACCTGCTCCTCTTTCCAACACAATGGCAGGCTGGAGAGGTACAAGGAGAAGCACTCAGCTGCTGTGGGAATAGTGGTGCAGCACCACAACCTCCTAAATCTTGGGCCTGATTTGCTAGCGGTGCCTTTGGCTGTGTGGAAAGATCAAGAGTTTGGAAGGAAGCAGTTTGTAATTAGCTGGGAGAAATGAAATTACGCTTTATTGTAAATCACTGAGTCAACAGAAGAAAGGAGGTTTTTAAAGGGACAGCAACACCTTGAGGCTACTCTGTGTCCTTTCAATGTTCCACAGTAGTCACAGCCCCAGTCAACTCTTGCCAGTTGGCCAGCCTGCCAGAAAGGGCGAGCACCAATGCTCTGCAAACAGCAGGATCCTGCTGCTTCCAGCCCCTGACATCTAACCAAATTTCAAGAAGGCACTGAAAATACTTTCAATTACCGCCTCTGTCCTGAAGCTCCTTAGCTAATGGCAGCAGATTTTGCCAGCAAGAGTTTCAAATTGTTATAAATCCTTTTGCTGTAGCTATTTGCAAACAAACAAGCATGCTAACAAAGAAAAACTCCACACTAACAAGGAGAGAGGTTGGTTCCATGTTTACCCATGGGAAAAGAAAGCAAGTGACTACCCAGAAAGCACCATGAGGCTAAGAAAAGTAACAGGTAAAACATCGTAGGCAGCAGTGCAATCAGTCTCTATATTTACCAGAGGGCCTCTGATTTATGTGTTCCATTAAAAGGAATACATGCCTTATGAATTACCCCTAATCTTAGCACCAGTAGGATGGTACAGGACAAGCAACAAGAGTCTGGAAGGTGTCACTCTGGAGTACCCTGAAACGATCACAGAGACCAGCTTTAAGTCCAATCACCAGACCATATCTGCTCAGTGCATCTCCGATACCTGGATCACGACTCATCCTTACAGAGCCAGCCCCACGCAACCAAATCCAAACCTCTCAAACCTTTGTGAGGTGCAAATCTGAATATGGAAAATTATCACAGAGAACACAGCACTGAAGAGTGAATATAATCCCATCTCAAACACTTGTTATTATCCTCTGTGGGTCTATTCAATGATTTAAACAACCCATGAAAATGTTAGCATCATCCCTCACTTCCAGGGGATTCTTTGATTAGAGGGAATTCAAACACCCTGAAACTCGGTGGAACCTTAAACCAGGGGCTGCATTTCCTATTAGCAGCTTGGGTATAACTCCTGGTATTATTAGTACCTAAATGCCCCATATGTTGTCTTTAGAGAGGAAGGCAGTCACACCACCTTTATATGTGTGCTTTTCTTCCCTTTGCTTTTACATTTCTTCAACACACAAAATGTACTTAACTCACTGCTTATTGAATGAAGGATTAGTATTATTTTCCTTCCTCCAGTGAACTTTGTTTCACTTCATCCTGCATATATTTTGCTAGGCTGTGTTTTCCTGCCAGCACACCACTGTTCAGCAAACCACCGTACTTAAGGCCAGCCAGCTAATACAGTGATACCTTTTTACTCACACGGGGTGTTTCTGTAATCACGGCTGGGCTCGTGGCATGAATGACAGCTTACACCAAGAGCCACAAAATGCACTTCCAGAAGCTTTGCCAAGCTGGGACAGAACTAAAGCAGCTTCAAACTGCTAGGGGGAAGACAGATTTTGAAATGTAGCCTGCTACCTAGCCACTCTGCTTAGCAAAAATGTTGACCAAGGACTGTGAAAGGAGCTACTTCCCCATCCTCCCTTGTCCTGGTTTCACTGGGACAGAATCATATGGCAGGAGAGCACAGGACTGCAGGCTCAGGCAACTCCTGATCTGCTCTACCTCTTCCTTCTCCTCCTGCTTCTCCCCACCCATGGAGGGGCTTGCTCACCACTTGCTCCCAAGGACTGCCTTCCCATTTATTGCGACTGCTTTACATTTGCTGGGCTAAGTATAACTTTATATAATTTATGTTGGTATTAGCTTTGCTGTTTCACTAAATCTGTGTTCATTTCAACCCACGAGTGTCCTCTTCTTTTCCTGATCCCTCTTCTCTGCTGTGGGCAGCTCATGAGGTGAAAGAGCAACTGCTCTAGTTTAGCCCTGGATATGGGCTAATTGTAGACATCCCTTTACTGTGCTGCCGTATCGCATGTCAGGCTAGACTGGGAGTGCTTGGAAAAATGCCCTGCAAAAATTAGCATTAAAAAATAGGTAACAAATTTGTGATGGCTTTGTATAAGGTTTACAGTCTTTTTTTATTGTGGTTAAGATGGGTTATGCTGCCCAGTAAGAAAGCAAGTAGAAAAGAAGGGCATTGTTACAAGTCACTATGCTCCTGGAAGACCAGACTGGAAGTTCCTGTTCACACCACTGCAGCAATGCAGACCTCTCTGGTGGAAGTATTTTCTTTTTCTTGTGGAATTACACCTCAAGTCCTGTGAGGTAGTTACTCTCTTTGTTCCTGTGAGCCAGACTCGTTGCAAGATCATGCTATGCCACGCTTATAACCTCGCACTAAAAAGGAGGAGATTACAAAGGGGGCAAAACACCCTAGAGGGTTCCCCTTTATCAGAACCTTCCCTGTCAGTTTGCCTTCTCATTTCCTGAGCTCTTGTCTGATTATTAGTGTACTGACAGAATAAAAATAACCTCATATTCCTACATGAATCATAAATAAAACCCTTTTATTTCATCAAAGAGGTTGGCAGGTTTATAGTCCTTTGCAATGCATGCACGATGTGAATGACATACCTTTAATTTTGCTGACAAGCTTGTCGGGGTCCTAATGAAAAAGAGTGAAAAGTGGGTGACTTCTCTAAAGGTTTAGCAGTTGCTTTTTGGTGAGCATATATATTTCACCTTGCCACTGTAATCAAGGAGCCAACTGATCTTGGTAATACTCTTCAATTACAGTCCACTTCTGACTCTTCAAGAATGCCTAGGCAACAATGCCACAGTGATTATTGCTGATATTACAGATTAAAGTCACCTGGGCAAAAAAAAAGGAGGGGGAGGAAGAAAAAAGAAAACCCAAGCAGTGTCCTTGCTAGAGCTTCAGGTATCAGGGTGCATCAGCAATGGACCAAAAAGAGTGATCAAAATCCACATTTTGGGCAACCAGATTTTAGATGTGGTGCTGAGAGACCTGGTTTAGTGGTAGCCTGGCAGCACTGGGTTAACAGTTGGACTTGATGACCTTAAAGATCTCTTCCAACCAAAATGATTCTGTGATTTTATCTTGCTGTTGTATCCCAGACAACAATAAAATCGCTGCTCTCACCTGTATTTTGACATTAAGTATTTCTCCCCAGTTGTTCAACTAGCCAGCTTGCTTCTGAAAACAATATCAAGTATGGAAGAGGTCATCTTGGGACAGCCCCATAAAAAAGAAAAGGATAGTACACAGTCTTTCTTCTGGTGTCTCTGGCAAGCAAGTTTCCTGACAAAGGTTGCACAAAGAAAGAACAGTCCAGGAACGTGGAAAATGCACACGGTAGGTACAATCAGAAAATCTTTCCTATTTCCAGTCTTTCATACAGTGAAAAGTTTAAATGCTCACAAAAAGGAAGGCTAACAGTTAAAAATGCATATTTTTAGCAGTGATGAGAATGCTTTCCCCTTCAACACAGTCTTATTTCTACTTTCCTTTTACTGTTTCCTATTTTGCTCACATAAAAGTCACGAAGAACACTGGCCCCTAAGTTTGCTTTCTGACCACAAGCAAATCATGAAAGCCACGAGCCTTTGCCCCTTCATCAAAGCAGTCCTGCTTTTTTGGAAGTGTCCCAGGTCTGCACTTAATAATTTGGAAAGAGAGGGAGGGGATAGGACAGCTTTATATGGAGCTTATCCTTTGTTTTGCTGGTGATTCCTGTCTTCAGAGACAACTCAGGAGAGAAAGTTTGGGATTTGGCCAGTTACTCCTGATCGCTGTGTTTTTGTGTTTCTTTTCTGGGATGGGGGGTTAGAGGTGGGGCTACTGAGAGAGAAAATGCAAGAGACATAACTAAAAAGTCATCTGACTGGAGAAAGAAGCAGGACAGTGTGTTCATGGGGAGATGGATGGGACAGAAAAAAGGGGGAAAAAAAATAACGGACAGTGAATTCCAGATCACTATCTTGTCAGTATTTTACAAGATTCCAGAGCTGCAATTTTAATTTTCATTACTTTCCATTTTCCTTTGATAAGCTCAGAAGCAGTATCTAATTTTATTAGGAGCTTTTCATCAAATGTGGATATCTTCCCTCCTCAAGGGATTCCCTAGCCACAAAAACATCAGGTTCTGTGAAACATTAGCTAATCCCAGTTAGAGTTACTTGACCTTATCAAGCTGAGAAATAAATTTTACTCTTCATGAGAGTCCTACTGTTTACACTCCAGACAAAATTCTTAGATCTCAAAAGTTTTCAGAGGAAAAACATTTTTCATAATGCCAGAAAACTGGCCTTAAAGACCTGGGCCATACAAGCCTGAAACTGTTTCTTGTTTCAAATTAAATTCATTGACAGACTTCCTCTTGACTGTGGCTGACACCAGTGCCTGATTTTCCTGGCATAAAATCCAAATGGGTAACAGTAGGAGCCAGCAGGATCAGGCACTCTGGCTGTAGGGGCGTTACTGTTCAGCTGTTGGCAATGAAAGGTCTTGCTAGAAAAGGTTAAGACAAGACTCATATACTCCAAAATTATCAGTCTGTTATCACTATTAATAATACTTTATAGTACTTAACATGATACTTTTAATCTTCAAAGCACTTTGCAAATATTAATTAATCCTCACAATCTGCCTGTGGGGTAAGCAAATGCTGTTGCTCCCAGCAGTTGAGTTGCAGGGTTAACTGAGCTTGCCCAAGTCTAGAGGGTTGGGATCAGCCCCCACACGTCCTGCTCTGATGCTCAATGCACTCAAACACCCTCCTCTGAGATGGGATGGCAGATGCACACACTTTCATACATGAGATATTTAAAGTGCTGGCTTGAACTGATAACTGCAACTTCAGCTGCTTGAACAAGGCTGCAGTTTTCTCCCTTTGCACATATTCGATGCAAGACATTGACAATTATCACCTGATAATTAAAGGACTAGGTTGATGGGGGAGCTCCTGGCTGATGTCTAAAACTATGTCCCAAACTCTGTTCTGCAGTGGAGAATCACAAAAATGATCAGAGCCACAGCTTAAAGAAGCAGCAGACTTCTTGAAAGATTTAACAGGTCACCATCACTTCAGATGTAACTGAAATGAAGCATTTCCCTGAAAGCAGCCCCTGTGTTTGTGTGGCCCGATTAGCTTGAAGTTTGTTTCTTTTTCACTCCTGTGTTTGGGTTGGTTTGTTTTGTTTTCAAACAACTTGTAACGCTTTTATGTACTAACAAACTAACAAAGGTTTAGGGGAAAAAAGGGCAGGCCCGTGATGTGGTTTTATTTGTCCATGCTTCTTTGAGTTGGTAAATCACACGGCATTGCTTTATTGAGTGTCCCTTTAGGAGTATATTGGAAAAATTTCTATCTGCCACAATTAATCCAGTGCCTAGTGCATCACCAGCACAACCCTGGTGTCGAAACTCTGGGAGTCCTTCGGTCCCACACGGGATGCCAGAAAGGATAGTAGCTGTGACATGTGATGCAGCTGCTGATAAATGATGGCGATAATGCAGAATAAAAAGGCTAATGAGTTCTCTCCAACACCACGCTACTTTCATGAATGGAAGGTGATGATGGTCCTATTTGCTACTTTTTTTTTTGTTTGGCTAGTGAGTTACTTATCCCTTTACCTGCACATTAGTTTTATCTTCTCTACACAATGCTATGGGAAGACAGCAAAAATTAATGTCAGAGTCTCCTTTCACTTTTAAACTGTAAAAGAGCCTTTGAAGGTAGAGTAAACCAAAGAGGCCAGTAACTAATTATAAGCCATTGTCCTGGACTTTGAGGAATAATGAATAGAAGCTCTTGCACCGGAGTGCTTTGCATAGACAGTGGTGCCTTTGTGGGAGAGGGAGATCCCTTCACTGGACCAGAGAGAGAAGAAATGGAATTGTTAATGTATGTAAGAGGCAGGAGGATTTCTATGGTGCTATTTCACTGCAGAGGCAGAAGGTAGCAGAGCCAATCGTGAAAAGCGTAAAGGTGTGAAGGCACAAAGATGGAGAGTTGATTAAAAGCACCGTGGGGAGTGAGAGCGAACAAATCAATGGTAATGATGGAATTATGCCTGAGCGGAACCCAACAGTCTGCAGTGTCCTGGTGACTTGGGCTGGGGATTAACTGCTGAGAGGAGCAGAGCCCAGCCCTTGTCTAGCCTGCCTGCACTCAGAGATACATTGATTGACGGGACGGGTGATGCTACAAAACCAGGGGAGGTCTGTTAAGGAAAGACTGAGCTCAACATAAGCACCCCAGAGAGATGTGATGGCTGAATCCTGCCCAGCCAGGAGCCAGGGTGGAGGAGCAGTGGTGTCGAGAGAGATGCCAGTCACGGCTGTCACGCCTGGGGGAGTGGGACAGGGCTCACCTGGGCCAGCAGAAGCACAAAGGAAGAAAAGGTGAAAGATGAGAGAAGGGCCCTGAGGGTGCTTGCTGAGGTTAGAGTAGCACCTGGCAGGGAGGCAGGAGAGCAGAGCCATGGAGGCTCACAGCGGTGGGGAGAGATGAGCAGCAGCAGCACTGGTGGTGTGCAGGGTGGTGAGGCAGGGGCTGGGAGGCACAGGCAGGAGCCGAGGGAGCCCAGATCAGAGCTGGCTGTGAAGGCACTGAGAGAAGGGCCTGGAGCAGCCTGGAGGGAGGGAAGAGAGGACTGGAGCAGGCAGCAGATCAGTGCAGGGCTGGCTCTGGCTGGGGCAGCAGTGGCTGAGGACTGCCAGCACTCACTGGAGCTTGCTGAGCTTGCCCTGTGCTTACAGCCACCACCACCTTGGTATCGAAGTACAACAGAAGCTGCCTTACTAGTAATACTCCTATGAGCAGTTTTACACAAGCATAACTTTAATTCCCTTCTCCTTTACTGTTTTAGGGATTTCTTTGCTGGTATGAGGCACACATCTTTATGTACATATATACATACATATATATCTCCCAGATGCCCCTATCACTACAGCGCCAGGACCAGTTAGTGACTTCAGGAGAAAGGGCCTGGGGCTCCAAGTTGGTCATACAGTGCTGCCACAAAGGCAATCACGATGGATGGAAGGATGAGTAAATGGGCAGTGCCTGTCAGGACAGACAAGGAGTGCTGAGGTCTACCCATGAAGGATAAAGTCATGGCTGTGCCATTATACTAAGCAACTTGGAGATCTTCTCCCTGATGGCATTAGACACGTCATCCCAGAGCCAACTGTAAAGGCAGCACTGTCCATAGGAGGAATGTAAGGGCACAGCTTGACCTCAGGCCTTCCTGACAGGTGATCTTCCCATGCCAAGGTTCCAGAGCCAGACCTTTAGCAAACACAATGAGGCCATTTGTCATTCATGATGAAATAAATGAGAGCTAAACATTTTTCAAAATCAAGTATTTGCCAAGTGGTGAACTAGGCAGCTGCAGCCAGAGGGAAGCTGCTCCTGGGCAGCCTCAGTCAGTTCAGATCCTGCACACAGCTGGGACCACTGTGGTGGCTTCAGTTAAGACACCTTCAGATTGCTGGAGTCCACTTGTTCTCTCAGCAGTCAGGTCTGGGCAGCAGAGAGCAAATTTTAGTCATCCAGAGCCCTGACCTCCAGAAGTAAAATTCTTGCAAGGAAAAAGATGAAGATTCACAAGTAGAAAATGCACAGATTCTACAAACTGTCCTAATGAAGATGACTTAAATATGGACAGTTAAAATATCCCATATGTTGGGTTCCTACAGTCAGGTATGTATCTCTTATAGAGGGTCAAGCCTGAGCACAAATACACCACTCACTGAGAGAGGAGCTCAATATTGGAAAGGAAGAATCTGATGTTTGGCCACATCTTTGCTCTCTCCTCGTAGTAGAGTGTAAAAAGCCTGGAAGGAAAGTAAGGCTCAGAATTGGGCTTGAGCATCTGTCCCTGGACTGACCGATTTTCCAGACACGTTTTTTTCACACTTGAAAGCAGCAAGCACCAGAAATTGGAGAGGAAGATCTAGACACGGCACAAATATGAAATGTAAATACAACCCATTCCAGTAGAGCCCCTTCACTGAAACAAGCCCTAGAGCAAAGCTAGCTCTGCCTGTTGATGACAACGCAAAGGACTTCAGCACAATTGTATTTACTCAGTTAAATGAGAGCTGCAATGCACTTCAGCTTTGGAAACAAAACTTGAACTACTTCAGTGTACCATTTTCAAACCTGAGGATTTATTTGCACGTGGCTGCTGACTTCAGTGGGAGTCACTGCTGCAACCAAAGCCCTTCTCAACAGGTGACCAGGCTGCGTTACATGGAATGGAAAATGACACCCTTTTGCTTTAAGCTTAAGCAGAACCCTGAGCAGGGAAGCACAGACTTAGTTCAGATGCAAATTGAAATAAAAATGCGTCTTAACTTTGCGGGTTTCAACTTTCAGTTGAAACTAGTCAAACTAGTCCCAGAAACACACAGACTTTGATTGGGCTTCTGTTTGTTAGTGACATCCCGGTCAAATTCCATGAGATTTACAGTTTAGCACTATCTAGGACTCGGGAGTTGAGCTTCAGACCCATTTGGCCATTGCAAGTCACTTCACCATCTTCTACTTCACTTCCCCTTAATATATTTGGAATAAATATATTCCTCCTCTTGGAGATCACTGGATGAGAATTAAATGTTATTAGGTACACTCAGACTACATGGGTGATGCTACCATGGTAACAAGTAACAAGTCTTGTCTAATACAGAGCGTTTTTTTGCACATGAGGGTGCTGGGAAGTTCTAATAACCACCTTGTCTTTTGCCTTCATACTGGTGAGAGTCATTCACTTTTGCTACTTATTTTTTAATATATATGATTGAGCTTTTCAGCCTAGTCTTAAGCTTTGCAACACAGACACAGAGTATACACTTCTAGTTAAGCTCATGTTTGTTCCAACCTCAAGTCCCCCCAACCTGGGTAACTAATCTTTGCCAGGACGAAGTTTTCTTTAAAAATATGATGTGGTAATCTTATTTCTAATAAAGACTACACAGTTGTCTTAATCTTTGCCCATCCATGTGAGGCACTTGAAAAAACCTTTGTTTTTGTAGATCCAGCAACTTTAAAGGACAGGAATTGGTAAACAGCAGGCTAATCACTCTGTCTCCGTTGACAAGCAGTGAAGGAGTTAATTATCTGCCTCTTTTCACTAATTCTGTTGCAGAGCTTGGTTGTGCATATTAAATGTCCAAGTTACCAGACTCAAAGAAAAACTTGATCTCAATTTGGCTACATATTAAAAGTGCCATTCCCTGTCGTCCTACCTAGCACTGTTAATTGCATACATTTAGCCCTCTATTGGAGAATAATTTAGCTTCAGATTGAAAAGAAGCAGCCCTGGCCTTGGTTATTTTGGCATAAAAGTCTCCAGTATGACTCTGTTTTCTAAGCAGACATTAATGATTCTAAAACTAATATTCATTGTTTGAAGAGGCATAGCGGCCTTGGCATTTACTTAACCTTTTGTCTCATGTATGAGACTGAGTCAGCCTAAATCCTTTTCTTAATTAATATCTATTCTTTTTTTTTTCCTGTCCAACATTATTTATTAAACAATTTGCATGCAACAATTAGAGTTGAGAGATTAGAAAAAAACCAGTGTATGAGCAAGCTCACTTAGTATAACAACCATGAAACTGGTCCTCCAGCTCAAACAAAGCTCTGAGCATGAATGAGATGGGAATGGGACTAAGTAAGGTCAGATAAAAAAAACTGAAAACCCAAGTCCCACCACTCACCTCTTAGTCCTAAAATTAAGCTATTCCCTACTAAAAAAATAATCATTCTAGAGAGAAAGAGATAAAATACAACTGTAAAAGCATAAAACCCAGGGATTTGCATTCTCTAGTGAACCTCAGTGATGATGGTGATGGTTGTGGATAAAGTGCAGTCCCTGAACCCGTTTGCTTATTGCTGTGGTGGAAAGAAAACACCATTTCAGATTCCTGGGGTGTTTCAGAGGCCTGCTCCATAGGAATTGTCTCAACTGGAGCTCACTTGCTTTTCCAGCCTGTTTGTTTCTATATGCACTCTTGTGATCACGACTCCTTTGCACGTGTTGCTGAGTGTCAACAAAAGATACTTACAAATGTTCTTTGGAAAATGGCAAGGACATCTTTGGCAATGAAAATAAAAATATTTTGAGGTTGCATTAGCAGTTGTATGAGGTTAACTAGGAACTGGATTGCAGCTGGCTCACATATAAATACACGAGGAAGTTGACACTCGAGCATCTTTCCTCACCTGTGCTTCCAGCCAGAGTAACTGCAGATGCTTTGCCCAATAGATTGACTGTCTGCAAGATGAGTGCCTGAATCACCTTTTATATCTTACCAGGGCTGGATAACAAGCCAGATGTACGTGAAAAACTACAATGCTCTAAAGACTTCAAAGTCATAAGCAACATGGAAGTGATAATAAGAGCCACACCTTGCACCTATTAGAAGACCTAGAGGGATAAGATATATTCTAGCATTGGCATCAATGTCATCTTAAATCTTGTATTAGCCAATGATCCTCAACCTCTAATGCTCTTAGGATCTCCCTTCTAAAAGGATTTAGGAGATCTCTGGGTACCACACAAAGCTCCTGATCCACATCTTTCACCTGAACCTATAGATAGTGAATCCTCCTACTGTATGACAAGGTCCTAAGGGTCATATGCATGATGTGCTTCTTTGCAGGCAGAGAAGACATGATGAAGAAACAGAGTGGGAACATTGCTTAGAAACTTTCCCAAGAGCTGACCTGGACCACTGCCACTGCCTCAGAGCTGATGCTCCCAAAAGAAGCAGCCTACCCCTAAGGATCCAGAAGCATCATTTTCTTCAGAACTACCTCACCAGTGTGGTACTACTTTAAAGATTATTTCAAGCATATAGTTCAGCAGGTAATTTCAGGGCATGAACTTAGACAGCAGGTTTTAAAATCCAAATGCATGTCTATAAACCTAACATATTAATAAGTTAACAGTTTTCAATAAGACATCAACATTTGCATGCATCTTCCTACTTGTTATGTGCAGTACTACATTTTTTAATGTTTCTTGGATGCCAGCCAGAGCGTCTGAGTCCCTAGTTAGTTCATCTATTACTTTCTTGCCACAATAGATCTGGGTCTTGGCCAAGTACTGGACTCATATTGCATACAAAAACACAGAATTCCCTCCCTTATCTATTGATAGTCTTCACTTCCCAGGGAAAGGGAAAAAAAAAAGTATCATAAATTAGGATAAATAATAAATAACTAAAAACCCAGCAGTAACTGTGATAGAAGTGGTTTTAGCATCTTTTAACACTATGTGTAATCAAAAGATTTCCTTATGTATTTATACTGCCTTAGTCTCCCAGGAGTCTAATTCATGACTGCTCACCTGAAGAGGAGAGGAAGATCTCTCCTTTAAACTGCTCCTGGAGCTCCTCAGCCTTTCCACGAGAGTGAGCAAGGTTACATGACCTGAAATAAAACAGGGGAGGAAGAGGTTTCAGTACCTTCTTCAGTGTTTCTCCACCTACGGACTATGGAAGGGTATAAAGAGGCCAGAAGGGGTTAAAGGTGGCCTCTGTTTTACAGTTGACCTTGAAAATTTTTATCTGTTACTCAGAGCCTCTGGTGTCTTCAGAGGTAGACAGAAGAATGCAGAGACGATGCCTTTTGAAAGAGCTTTGAAAACATTGTCCAGTGCAGCTCTGATGGCAGCGCAATGAATGTTGCATTTTATTGTGGGTTTAAAGCAGCAAACTAATATTTTAATTAACAAAGAGCAAGAAAAAAAGGAATGAATGATGCAATGATCCTAGCTATGGTTTTACAGCCACTTTAATCTGCCTGAAGTCTGAGCTGCCCTTGAAAGGACTGGTCCTGCCTGCCTGCCCAGCCCTGATGGGACCATTTTTGCCCGCTCGAAGCTGTGCATTTGATCAGATAACTAACAGGCTAAAACACCACCTGACCCTAAAAATGCCCCCTGATGCTGCTGAGCACACGGAAACACAACACTCCTCAGAGCAAGAGGGGCATGAGGAGGTAGGGGTGGGACAGGACGGGTGCACCGTGCCCTTGGGTAACAGCCCAGTTCATGCTGACCATGCAACCACCACGAAACCTGAGCCAAGGACATGCAGGGCAAAGCCAAGAGCAGCAGGGGAGACGTCTCATCTTCACCTGGGCTGCAGCTAAAATCACAACTCAGTCCACATGGAATATTTTGCTGTCAGTGTAACACTAATCACAGTAGCCCACTGCGTTGACTTGTAAAATTTTGCTAATAATACCAAGGTAGCTGACAAGTTAATAGAACACATGATTCCTGCACCTTCTGTTGGAGCTCTGTGAGTATTTTTTTCTGCCTAATTTGCCCAAACAAAGCATCAGTGCCTTAATTTCAGTTATTTCAGAAATTAGATCCTCTTGAAGAATGAAAGGATGCTGTGTTTGAGAGGGCTAGCTTTTTTATGAAGACACGTAATTAATGGAAGCCATTAAAGATACTTGTAAAAATGATTCAGATTTTTATATATGATGACTAACTAACCTATTATTGCTCTTCTTGGTCAGAGATTAATGGGAATTTCTTAAAGGATAAAGAATTATTTAACAAGCTGCAGGATATGTATGGGCTTGGAATACACTCTGTGATAGTGTGAATAATAGGAGATGTGGCTGTTTATTTTCTTGACTAATGAACCAAAGCTAAATTCAGAGATAGTAAGATGTCAAAAAAACCCAACCCCCCAAAACCAACAAAAAACTAACACAGCAAGTGGATGGTTTTTGCATGAATCTAAACATACACTTCAATGAAAACAGCTACTGTTAAGCAATTCAAGTTCTCACGTGCTCTAACTGAAGGTGGCACAGGAACACACCAGCATGATCTCTGAAATGACTGAGAAGCACCACAGACTTTAAAGAAAGAGTTTAAAATCAGGTGATGCTGAATATTCAACAGCTCCTTGGGAGGGGAGAGAAAGAGAGAGACTGCAAGGCAGACAGAACAAACCCCTTTGCTGCTTGTAAGAGCTTCCCACAAAGAAATGCTCTTTACAAAACAATGACAACAATGTGTTTGGTCAAAGATTCCTACGCAAGGAAAACTGACTTCTAAGATCACGAGTAACAAAGTGACTTGATGACTCCCTTGATGATGGCACAGATGGACACTTTTCATTTTTCCAACTCTTTCAGATTGTAAGTGACCTCAGAGTGTCTTGAAGCATCTTGTCCCCACTGGGTTGAAAAGCATGTGCAAAGAGGGAGTGAAGCATCTCTAGGTTGACTTTGGCTCTAAGGGAAGGGAGCAAATAACATTTCAGGAGAGAAGGAAAGGGGAGGCAAAGCAGTTTCTCAGGCACCTGAAAACAGTGTTTGGTTCTTTTCATGACTGGCTTGCCAAGTATTTTCTGAGGAACAAACCACAGTGATCCATACACCCAGGTGAAACAGAAATAGTTCCCTCACTCTGCTGAAACAAACTCACTCTAGCTCTTTTCCAAAACAGATCCCAACCAAGGTAGGTAGTAGCAGTGAGCCTTCTGCAGCTTGACACCCAATTATTTTAATATCCACTATATCTTCCCCCTCTCAGGACTCATTGGGTTTTTTCCTTTAACTTTTTGAAGGCACACAAAGAACTGAATAACCTTTTCTCCCTGTACCTGGCTGCAGCCACATCACTGAAGGGGGTCCTTGTGACATTTTAAAGGACCTGAAGAGCGTGACAACATGGCACTGAACTCAAGAATCTCACCGGGGAACGGAATAAGAAGATCTATTTTATTTTTAATATTTGAAAGATTTCAAAAAGCATTCAACTGGATTTCTCACTAAGAGGATGAGTGAAGAGAATCCTTTGTAACTAAGCTGGGAGGCCCAAGTCTTTTATCCATTGTTACACAGTTTTTCCCTAGGGCAGAGTTAGGAAGGCCTGCAAACCCCAGAAGCTTAACAAGGCCAGTACACTGGGTGGGCTTTTCTGCCATTGCCTAAGCTCCTCCCGAGGTAGAGCCATCAGCTGAGCAGGTCCCGTGCTCCAGTCCAGCCACCAACAGAGATTATTTGGGAAGATCCTAACAGCAGTGGTGCTGTCATGGAGGTGAACCTGCCCAGCTTGCCTGCAAATGCTCACAAAGGTACACACACCCCCTTGGTACCAAAGGAGGAAATAGTGTAACTGTACTGCTGACACCTTTTTTTTTGCCTTTTAAACTTTGTACATTTTTATGTGAAATCCCCACAACCTTGATGCAAATGAATCGTTGGGTTTGATCAAATGAACTTTGGTACATGTTCCCCCAGATTGGATCACAGCAGCGACAGATTCACCCACCTTTCCCACAGATGTTTGCATCTGGCTGGAAGTGAGAACTTGCTTGAGTGATTCCCAAGTGCCAATAATGTGCGAAGGAGCTCCAGACCCAAGGCAGGATACCCAGGAGATGTTCTTACCCCATCCCTCCCAAAATCTTAACCTGGAACTTGGCCAACCTAGTTCACTACAAAGCCATAAACATGCAAGACCTCTATGGGTAGAATTTTGCTTGGCAGCATTTCATAGCACTTTGGTCTCTGAGATTTGCACTGTGAGTACAGCCACAGAGGGGCCTGAACTAGGAGCAGCAGAAGGCAGTTGACTACTCATGTCCACTTGTGCCTCAATCAATGTGTCAGAGTTCACCACTCAAAGCCGCTCTCAAATAAAAGGTGAAATAAAACAGCTTCTAAGTAACTAAGCACCTCTTCCCTGACTTGCCACAAAACTGGAGGGACCCTAACATAGCAGAAATTTTGAAATGCTTGGAGTTCACTGCCCAGAAGCAGGAGAACGTGGAGTTTGTAAATAACAACTGCAATACAAGTAATGCCTATTTGCTTACTTGATCCCACTGAAATTAATGGTCTGTGGTTTAGGTATGTGTCAGTGCCATAAAGCAGGACACGCTTGGGGACCAGGAAGTGTCTGCTTCATGTGTTAATGATGGAGTTATGGAGTGGCTGCAGCCATTTCATAGACAAAGTTGCAGAAAGATTTTTACTAGATGCTCAGTTCTCCCTTTTTATACTCCCAATGAAAAGCTGAAGCAATTCCTAGGTCAGACGTGGGGCCAAGGCTGAAATCTTTCTATCCTATTTGAAAAGGATCCAGATAGAAGTTTTAAAATGATGCCACCCTTGAGAAAACAAAACTGTGTTCGACAAAATTATTGCCCCCCTCAAGTGTCTTCTCTGCTAAAGCCCCAGCTCCTTCTCTAGCCCCACCATTCACATGGAGACGCTTGAATAACCCAAGAAAAAAGCATCATACTAAGGAGTTATATTTTAATGTTTATGCTATGGCTTCTTGTATAATAGGAATAATCGCTATTGCTTTGTAGTACACTTACAACAAATAGCTTTTGAGATTGCTCAAACACTTTAGCTCCACTTCAGCTCTTAATCAAACTCAGCAGCTGTTTATTGCAATTACACTATAAAGCAACAGACATTATCCCTTAACTAACTGTCCTATTAATATAGGTAGTTACACAGCTCTTTCATAGTTACTCTTAAATAACTGCTTTTAATTATTTTATTAACATAGATAACCATCTCAATAAATTTAAATTAAATACATACGTGAGAAACGTAATTTAAAGCATCGCACAAAATTGCATCTGTTTACTAATGTTTAAATTGATGTCATTGTGCAATTCAATTAAAATGCAACTTTAATTTATTTCCATTTTTGATGGCCATGGAACACCTAAGACACTAGAACTTCCCAAATATTGCAACAGGCACTGTCTGCTCTGTCTTCTGTATTTTCCTCCCAACATCAGTTTGCTGTCAGGAGAATGAGATTTCTTTTTGCCCACAAAACTTACAATTTAATATCCCCATTTAGTTTTCTTTTCTTCCCATTCCCAGTCAAAGCAACAGATGAAACTGGATTGCATTTTGCCCTCTAGTTCACTTGCACAACTCTGCTTTCAATGGAGAAAAGGATTTTCTTTTCCTGTGCAATACCGGATCCTCCGTGTCTTATGCCATTTGTTCTGCTAGGATCAAGCTCCTTGCCTTCAGCTAAGGGGAAGGCAGATCTTGCCTGACCTGGCCAGAAATCCCCTTCTTCTTCCTCATGGGAGCCAGTTTATTGTTCAGAGGCCTCATTCTACCCAAAAATCCTCCACCGCAGAGTGGGCAACGCTTACACAGCAGCTTTTATCTCACAGTGCTCCTAATGAAGGTTGATCTGAGAAGGGACCACAGCACAGATTAGTGTATGCACCTCCCAGCTGCAGAATGGTCTGCCCATCAGACTGCCTTTTCAGATGCTTTTTTCTCTCCAGAGTCCTTGCTGTTGAGGATGAAACAAAAATCTCCTATCCTCATTCTGTTTTAGATTCCTCCCCTGAAGGATAAAGAGGAAAATGCTTGCTGAAGAGCAAGGAGGAAAGGAGAGGGACTCCCTTCACTTGTTTGCCATAGACAGGAGAACAGAAGATGTTAAAAAGTGCTGGGAGAAACTTAAAGTGGCAAATATAAGTCAGGAATGGGGTGAATATAAGGCTGGAATATATAAAGGTGTAAAAAAGGAGGTCAAGAGGCCTCACATACTTCGCTGCCACTCATTTTCTTCTGCCACTCAAAAGTTCCTGATTTACTCCTGTAGCTTGGTGCAGGGCCTTGTGAATGTGAAGTGCTGCCTCTCTGAAACCAAAGCACAACAAACCCCCTCAAAAATAACTGGGACGTACAGAAAAAAAGTCAGGAATATGTAAAGCAAAATTTCTTTGAGGGTCTTGACTTGGATCTCAGCAGCTTTTAAGCTCTAAAATTATGGAAATTGAGGCATATTTGGATCTTGGATATCAATCAATGTCAAAGATGCTGCAGGAGAGCAACGAAGGGAAGAATTTGGTCCATGAAGTCCAACCTACTGATGGTGAATTTTGTTCCCTAGCAAAGTCCATCCTATCTTCTGGCTCCTAACTAGACACAATCTTCCTACAAGGAACTATTAAGGAATGTCGCAGTGACACCAAGCCTATGGAGGAGTGGAATGTAGCTGGAGACAACAAAGATGAAAACAATGATTTATTTCTTTCAATACTTCTATCCAAACGTAACAGGTGACATGAAGGGATAATTACAGGCTCTGTCAGAAAGGGGTTGCTGATGCTGTGATCTGGCAGACACACTAAGCTCCTCTGGAGACGAGCTCTTAAAAGTTCACAGACTATGCTGGGCAAAGAGAGAGGCAATTCAGTACAAAGGGGTTTTACAGAAAAATGTAGAAACTAAGAGTGAGAGAAGACATGTTTAAACTTCAGGTAACTGAGAGTTATCAGGGTTGGGATAATTGAAGTTCCAATGTATATTTGCCTACACTGTCGCTCACCTTTGAGCCCTACCTAGGCATCTTGACATTTATGTAGTCTGAAATCCTGAAAGCTCTGAGTTTAGACAACTAAATTGTTGCTTGTCAATTTAGCCCTGACTGAAAGACAGGTGTTTTGTTTCAGAGTAACACTCCTTTCAGACTCCTCTATTTCCAAGCTCAGATTACTGAGCTGAGCAACTACCAAAAATGAAATAACTTACAAGCAGGCAAAGACATTTACATACCTTGAACAAAGGAATTCTTTGGGCAAAATAGGGATTTTTAATTATTGCTTGTTTTTTGTCATATGGGATTCTCAGCTCTAGCTCTCTGGTGGGAGCTGGAGGAGCTTGGAGGCTTTGAAGGTTCCTACATTTTTGGTAATGTGGTAGATACTTTGCTACTGCTATGTAGTTTTACAAGCTCGTTCTGCTGGATGCAAACTGCTCTCTGAACAAAACCCTGAATAAAAATCCAGCTGTGAATCTGAGCCAGGATTCTCCAGAAATGAAAGTCCGGAAGCAGGCAGACAAATAAGCCTGAGACACACACAGCAGTCAAATGGCAATGGTGCAAGCAAGGAGTATCTGTAGCTACCTGATGCCTACATCCTAACTCTACATCTAATTCAGAGTGGGTCACTATTATCAGGCCTTCATTATTAGTGACTGGGATCCTCTCCAATAATGAACAAGTTCTCTCCTGGCACAACTTTGCAAGGGCAACTTACACAGTCCTAGAGCTGCACATGCTGATGGTGCCATTGGGATCCCACAACTGACTGTGGCTACAGTTTTGTACTGTTAATGCAATGGAAAGTGAATCAGGGAGCCCAGAAAACAGCTCAGGCAGAACACAGCACCATCCCTTTGACCCCAAATTCAGCCTGCCTTTGAGATGCTCCTGCCCGGGAGCAGCAGATGAGTCCATTACCATGAAGTGCCTCGTTGCAGAAAGCAGCAGTGAGACCTGCAGTGCACTGATCCAACCCTGCTGACATCCATGTGCTCTGATAATTCAAGTTTTCCTTTCTCCAAGCCTCTGTATCTGGGTGCTGGTGCCCATGCACTTCTGGCTTCTTGGCATTGCGGCAGGGTCTGGACCTTAATTCCTCTGTTTATGCCATTAAGTGTGTTGAAGGCAACAGAATACAAGCTTCATCACACTGACCTGCCAATAACCTCAGTTCTGACCTGGAGAGATCACGTGTTCTGGCATAGGTTAAGGCTCTCATTTAATTTAGAACCTTAAGCTGGATTTGAACTGTAGCCCCAGAAGTAAAAAGCCAGTGTTTTTATCTGGGAAGCCACATGGCTCTGGTTTCCTGATTGGTACTTGTGACATCCCAGTATTGGCAAACCACGGAGATATTAACTGTGTGCTCTATTTTCTGCCCTTAATTATGGCCAGCTAGTCTGATTTTTCTTTCTTTTTTTTTAAAGGATTTGAGTGACAAAGTGACTATGCATATCATTCCACATTTGAACTGTAAGACTTCAGTATTTCTACCTCTAGTGTGTAATTGGATCAGCTGCCAGTTACAGAAAGGAGCTGGGTGAGTATTAAGTGTGTGGAAAATGAAGAAGAGTCCAAGTGTGAAGGGGAGGAATAATTTGACAAAGCCTGCAGTGAGCTGTACGTGGTTTTCTCGTTCCAAAATGGAGTAGGTTTTGAAGCACAGGAGAAAAAACTACCTTTGATTTATTCGCTTTGGTTCACAGAATGCCAGCCACAATCTTGGAGAGACTCAAGACGTGGGGAAAGCCACAGTCCCTGCCCCAAGGAGCTTACAGTGCTGACATTATTATAACAAGGATGGCAGAGAGCCAACCTGAAAACCAGTCTGCTTTTATCTGCCTTGCGAAAGCTGTGCCTTGAACAACCTTGTCAGGCAGTGCACAAATCTAGTGCCACGGGCTTGGCATCACAGCAGGACTGGGGCTTAGTGTATTCATGATACGGTGGTCCTCAAATCACTGCACCCAATGCTCTTCTGTAGGCCCCCATGGTAGAACTTGCTTACTCTCAGTTTCTCAAAGAAAGGAACGATGCTAATGTAAGCATGAAACATTTTAAAATCTGCTACAAAAATCCAAAGTAAATCTCAGCTCTTTAAAAAGGTCCAGTCAAAAGTGAGAGTGTTTCTCTTGGGACAAAAAAAGTTGCCTTGCCACTGAGTTCCTCCATCAACCACAGTTCTGGCAGGATCATACAGACAGAAAGACGGTTCTTTATCCACTAAGTGTTCAACCATTTATACCCTTATAAAATGCAAGCAAATCCCCTCCAATATGAACAGGCAGTTTATAGGCTTCTGGTCAAATGCTACTGTTGGGACAGAAGAGCTGGATACCTATAGGTAGCCAGAACATCCTTCAAAGTTACTCTAAGATGCAACTCAGGACAACAGTCTGATCACGAAGTGACAAATTTAGGGGGTAAGGAGAGAAGACCAAAGCTTAAAATCAAACAAAAGGTCACATCATCCAGCGCAGTTCATGAAAGAATCAGAAGAAATGGCAATTACCTGGAAATTCACAGACAGCTGTCCCTCAGCTGAAGAAATCCACCATAAGATCCACCACGCTGGTCTGTAAGGAATAAGAAACATTCATTAGTGGAGCAAACTAACACAGAGGATTACAAATGTGTCAAGTGGATTGAATGCCCAGTAGTAGCCAGGATACACACAGCAGCGCTGAGAAGGTGGAGAGAGCAAGGAACATCTTTTGAAGGCTGCTAAGCAGCCACTAATTGAGAGGAGCAATGTCCAAAAGGGCACCTGGGTCATGGTCATAGAGTCATATCTTTTCTCCCTGGTAGAAAAGCTCTGCAGACAAGTCTCTCAGGCAAAAACACAACAAAAACCAAACTCAGAATCATTCCTCGGTGACTCTCCAAGGGGGGTAAGGCCCTAAGACAGAATGTCCTAGCTCAAAGGAAGCCAAGATTGGATCAGAACATCTCAGAGAGACAGAAAGGGAGAGATGGCAAGAGGCAGTGGCGTAAAGGTTTTATCAGCATGAGTTTGGGATGACCACATTACTCATAGGTCACTGTGCTTTCCAGCTGACTAGCCACAGATGAAATAAGGAAGACAACGGCCTCCGGATTTCCAGGTAGCAGCTGCAGCCAAGTCTGGCTTTTGAGCTGCCCTTTCAGTCTGCAATATGCATGGAGCTGCTCAGAAAGCACTGACTTTGTAACCAAAAGGGAACCCACCAGGAGATCCCATGATCACCAAGCAAGTTCCAGAAGACCATCAAGACAATATTTGTGGTGTTAGAGGAAGGAAAACTTCAAATGCAAGACACTTGGGTTTGCCAACAGTTTGCATGCTTCCTGTATTTCCTAAGATTGAACTAGAACTAGGTCCTCGTGGACCCCCTCCAGCAGGAAGGCACCAGGAATGGTTTATCCCGGCATAGTTTACATCTCACAGCAGCAGCCACAACGCTGAGATTTTGTTCTCTAATAAAGACATTACAATACCATTTATACAAAGTACAAAGACTTAACTGCAGACTGCTTGCATTTTAGAAGGTACCATCTAATCAGACAGACACACAGAGACCCCGAGAGCTGACTGGGAAATAACATCACCATTCCTGACATGTCTCAAATTAGCAAGAGCTTATAATGAAGCTTTTGTAAGACGTCTCTTTCAAGGATTTGTTGGATACCTCTCTTGCCAGGAATGGATGCACACGGGGTAACTGCCCTCCTGCTCCGTGCTTAATTCTCTCACCTCTTACTATGTTACTTGTTTCCTGCACTCAGAGATCTCCTACTTGTGTTTGAACTCTCTGAACACTCTCTTCAGCTACACAAAAGGAGCCAGAGGCCTTAGTAACCTTCTACCCTAGTAGGGCTTTTCCTGCAGTCAGGAAATTATCTCTTCTTTTTGTTTTCTCTTTTGTTTTTGTTGTTGTTGTTGTTGTTATTGCACAGAAGTAGGGGAATTCCCCCTTCCAGTGCCTGGCTCTATGCTGGGTCCTGATGGCAGTGACTGGTGACAGCAGCAAAAAAACCAAAGCCACACCACTCACAAAAGTGTCTCCTTTTGCATTGGGCTTTATGTCAATATTTTGATAATTCCAGCGATTCCACATTTGTCTTGGTATTGAGATATCTAGAAAATGACGTATGCTTCAAATAACTTCAGTAAGCATACAGCATATGCCTATGTGAATGCTTGTACATTTTTCTATTAAGAACTTCAATCAGATAAAACTCTGAGACGTGATTTTCAGCTGATCTAAATCCACACAGATAATATAATTACTGGTTTGCACCTGCAAAGTACCTTACCCTGAAATATCTTGGCCCCTCTGTCTCCTTCATTGAAGCAGAGGGAATAGGTACCAGGAGGGGAAGGTTTCATGGCTCTGCCTCCAACTCTCTCCAGTTTGCAGGAGGAGCTGGAGGCTGTGGCTACCTTTTGTCCCAGCACGTTTTCTTTTTCCTTCATTCAGGAAATTGTCTTTCTCTTTTTTAAAAAATGTAATCAACAAGGGAATTTCCCCTTCTGCTGTCCAGCTTTGAGAAAGGAGCCTGATTTGTGTTTTTAGCTAAAAATCCTCAAGAAGTGATCAGAGGGCTCCCTGACTGGAGTGGGGTGGGTGAACAGGGACGTTCCTGCTGTCGCCACCGCTCCTCCCTGCCCAGCAGTGCACTGTTGTGGCACTGGGGCAGCTCGGGCCGTGGTGCCACGGTGCTCTGCCTCCCAGCACAGCTCTGTCACTCCGTGAGCAGGGCTCGTGTCACGCTGGTTACAGGCTGTGACAGACCAGAGGGGAGCAGAGGTAGGGTAGGAAGGGAACGGAGCCAGGCCCAACAGCACTGGGAAAGCATCGGTCTCCGCAGGGCAGAGGGAAGCAGAGCTGAGGGCTGCGGAGGGGGATTAGAGGGAAGAAGTAACTGGCATCCCTAATATGTTTTGCTAGGATATAGGAAGTATGAGACAGACTTCTCATGAGATAGAGGTAAAACTGGTTTAGGAAAGAAGGGGGGAAATGCTGGGAAAATATTATAATAAAAGAACTCCATCAGTAGCAACAACTCAAGGAGAAAAGAGGAGTGATGGGTAGCTGTGCTAGCATGAGCAAGGAAGGGTGACCCAAACCTTTTCAAAGCATTAGAAAAGAGAACCAAAATGCATTTTAAAAACCTAGTGAGGAAAAAAAAAAAAAAAAGCCAGAGGACAAATAGAGAGAGAGGATTTCTATGAGCACAAAAGCAGAGGTCAGTACCCTGTGGTCATCTCCTAAGAAAGGAGGAAGTACAAGTGAAAGAAAATACCTAAATATAAAAGACTACTTGTAAACAAATGAGACATTGACTGCTAGTCTGTGATTTTTTTGAAAGTTTGCTGTTAGCGTATCTCCAGTGATAAATGCCTCGATACGATGCCAGTTTTCTGTAGGCAGAAATACACAAATGCAGCAAATCAGTTCTGCCAGGTTGGCAGTGAAGTAACACGAAATCCTTTCCCCCCTGCTATGTGGCACCTCTTTGGTCCACGCACGTCCTCTCTCCAGCATAAACCCTCGGAAGAGGCGCAGGGCAGGGCAGGAGGATGTTTAGGAATACAGAGGATGAGAACACAAATATCTAAATACACTGGGAGCCTCAGTTCAAAGAATAATTACTCAGGTTGATCTCCAAGCAAGGATCCTCAGTCCACTTCCTGCCCCACTTACTCTTTTTTGGCACAGTTTATCCAGATAGAGAAACTGAAAATTGCCAAGAGTCTCCTCTGAATGACCATGACATCCATAAAAAGGCTGCATGGGTAAGAGTGTGTTCAGGAGCTGCCTGGGCTACTGCTGAGCCTGAGCTGGTGCCCTGTCATGATGGTAACCTCACACCATTCGTTAAGCCCACTAAGCTCAAGCTGATGCCTCGGATCATCTCCAGGGTGCCTTGGAGCACAGCTCCTTGCTCACCTTTCCATGGAGAGAGGAGCACCTGAGCCACCCCACCAATATGTTTTTTGTTTAATGATGTGCAGACCCAAGGCTGGGCAGGGATGGCTCTGTGGAAGAAGGGTGAATCAGAAGAACCGAGCAAAGACTAAAGCCAGACTTTTGCAGACATCACTCAGGCCCTAGAGCTCCAGAGAGGTGGAGCAGATGCCCCACTCTGTGGGAGGGAGGTAACTCCAGACCTGAGGTTTAGGCCAAGACAATTTTGGTAGGTAACTCCATATTTTGAATGACAGAGGAACCATTTTTCATGCTGGCTTAGTTTTAAAAATAAAGATGTACTGGTGGCTCTCAGAATTTATGCAGAAGTTTGAGGGGTTAAAAGTTATGCCTACGGATATGTTTTCAAGCAAATACCTGCAACCAATCTTTAGGTGCTATATTGCCTATGGGCAAACGCTGTTCTCACTTCTAGCCCATCAGTGGGGTTACATGATTAACACGAACCATTTCAAAGGTAAGACAGAAGATCAGGGCCCCATTCTGGAAGGGATAGACTCAGACTGACACCGAAAGTTGATTTTGCAACGTATATATGTACATTCAACTTGCAACAAGAGAGCCACATATAGTCCTTCGTTCACCAGTAGAATCCAGTTAGCTTCTGTGGTATCACACAAATATAAGTGAGATGACAGTCTGGTCCCAAATCCTCAATTCCACAAATTCCCATATTGTGCTGCTACAAAGATGGGGCTGCTTCCGAGGCTGAGCAGATAGTGCCCAGCTCCTGCAGGCTTTACTCAGACTTAACTCGCTGGCTGTAATGGAAATGTTACCTTAATTCACGACAGCTTCTTCACTAACAGTGCTCCTGTGCACATCTTTTTTGCCAAAATAAACACACTTTTTGTTTTGGTTTGTTTTTTTGCTAAGGGGTGGGAAAGAGGATGCAGATTAATCTTCTAAATAGAAAAAAAATCCTCATCCTCTTTTTTCTATATTTTTTTCATCTTAGAGACACAGAACAGCCTTTTTTTGTCCTCTCCCATCCCCTTTTTCAGTACACCACCCCAATTCTACCCAGATTAACTGTCGATCTGAAGATTGACTGTGCTATCCTTAAGGCCAGACATTCTTTGGATTTGGTTATTATATCAAGGTGCATTTGTGCTTCTAAATGGGCAGCTGTACTGTAAATGGAACACAAAGGAGCAAAATCCAGGCTGTTCCAGCGTGGGTCCAAAGCCCAGAGTGCCTGCGATGCTGTAGTCTTTTGTTTCAAATGCAGATAGATAAACTACAGCCTTTTTTCCATGATGGTTATAATGCAGAATATGAAAAACTCTTGGGATGGTTTAAGCTGCAGGGTATTCTCCCAGAGTTCTGTCCAAGAATAATCTAGTAAAAATGTGGACAGAGAACCATCGACCTCTGCTTTCCCCCGAACATATGCAGCTCTGATCAGTCTGGTATTTCAAGAAAAACAAGGTCCTGAACCCTAATCCTCAGACACATAACAAAGCGCACTTCACAGCTGTGATGCACAGCTACTATCAGCTCCGAGGCCTGAGTGGGTCCCAAGACAATGCCTCCTTTATCACCCAGAGGACAAATATCTAGACAGCAATATTTTCTGCTTGAATGCTTCAAGCATCTCTCGCAACTCCTGACTGAAAGAGAAAACTGAGCTGAGAGTGTTTGCTGAGTGATTATTTTAATTTACTACTTGATGTAAATCTAAATGAACTGACATCCAGCTTGAGATGGACAGAAAACAATCATTGTGAAAAAAGAAAGAAGGCTAATATTACAATATCATTTGAGTAGCACAGGTTTAGGCAACTTTAGCAGTGGCAATGTAATAGATAGCCAGGCAGGGTTTGCATTTCCTTTTCTTCACTCAATTACCATAATAAGTTCTGTAATTTTAGGGCTGTTTATTTATCAGGCGACGATAACAAAGACGCTCAGAACACGGTGTCTGAATGCAGTACTACAAAGCATCGTGGTGTAAGCAGAGGGACTGCTCATTTCCACACACCTGATTATCCCTGGCTACGGGTGGGTACGAGTGCTCAGAAACAATACTCCCCATTTTGTTAATTGCTAAAATGGCCCACGTTTCACATCTGGCTTGAGGCAGGGTGAGGGAAAGGGGTAGAAAAGGAAGCAAACTTCCTGGTAAAGTTCTCCAGTGCTTCAAAAACCTGTCAAGTCACTCTGCTGAGCTCTCGTATGAACAATAGATTTGGGACCTGGCCTGCCTGCACCGGGGAGTCTGTCACTGCTGCTCTCTGATCTGGGCTTCCAACGTTTGATGGCTGCACCGTGTCATAGAACAGCTGGAGAAGAGGCACCCCGGCTGAGTGCATGAGATGGAGGGGAAAAAAACACAAACAAACAAAAAGCAAAAGAAGATTTCTTTGTGAGGCAGACACACGCATCTGGGCTCTGCCAGAGCGAGACGTGTCACCTTGTGGCATGGCCTGTGGTGCCCTACACCAAGACAAACAGATATTACTGCCCCACAGCCCCCATCTCTCCCAAATGAGGACCAGAGAGAAGGTGCACCTTATGAAATGCAACCCCAGATGGAGGTCCAGCAAGACCTCCCTCTTGGTGGGGTTCAGCAGTGGGTTCACCACCTCCTGCAGCTTCCACAGGTATTTTTCCAGTGGGAGACCACCTTGTTGGGCCTCTCCAGGCACAACATGCCACGGTGGCACCAACAACTTGGAAGAGTGGGTAGGGGCCCCATTGCTCTGTTCCTCTTTCTCAGCACATCAGAGAGCCACATTGCACCCCCAAGGCTGACTGAGCACACCTGGGGCAACTTTTCGTTCCACCCCAAGATGCTAGTGTCGGTTTTGGGGGAATTTGTGGTTGGAAAGACACATGCATAATTTCTTGCACATTGCCTCAGAAGCATGTACGTAATTTGAACCAAAACTCACAGTGTAACGTTCCATTTTGCATATACCATGGGTCGATGGAAAAGCTCATAATTGAATAAGAATAAAAGGAGTTGAATAAAGATGAAACTCGATGAGTTTCTAAGGCTGCCATTCAACAGCCTGGAGCCTTTGGAAGAATATCCTGCCTTCCTATTAAGTGACTTGAACCACTACCTTAAAGAAATCTCTGCAATTCCTTCTTAAATTCTACAGGAGGCTCAAAAGCACGTCGGAAATATTTTTACTCTGTACCATAAGATGTTTTTCATCAGAGTAACATGCCTCTTAACCCACAGCCATATATTCAATTAAATTGCATGGGCATATGTGTGTTTATTTACATAATGTGTAAACGTATAGCTGGGTATATATAAACAAAAGGCTTTCATAACACAGAGGAACACACATGGCGGTGTAATTTGCGTATACCCACACTGTGTAACTGCAGCCGTTCATGTCAACACCATTCATCACCTGTATTCACCAAAATGGTGTCAGGGCTGTTCCACACCCTGCCTACAAGTTCACCACAATGATAATCTCCCTCCTCAATTAATTAAGGACAATTTAAATATTTTAAGTGAATTACATTAACATGACAAAACAGTAACATTTAAAATGTGGAGCTGCGAACAGAAAACCTGTGACAAAGTCCCTCTTTCAACACAGTCACGTGGAAAGATTTTACAAATTGACAGTATACATTATGCACAGCCTAACTGTGGACATTTTCTGTCAAGCACTTAAACAGAGAGACACAACAACGGCTCCAGTGTGAAAAAAAGAATTATCTGTAGGGGACTGGTCCTCACTAAGGGCAACCTTGACAAGTCCAAGCACGCACCTGGATCAGCACTTAACTGCCACGCCAAAGCTGTTTGTCGTGAAGCTCTGTCTAAATTACTGTGGGGTTGCAATGGACCTTCATTAACTGCCCTTACGTAAAAATATGATCAATTCAACTAAAAAGAGTGTTTTTTAAATGCCCCTGTTAAATATTGCTTCAGTAAGAGGGTTACAAATACACGGCATGAAACGTTACAGATGGAAATGATTTTTTTGTTCGCTCCGTGGGGCTACTTAGAACAGATTTGAAATTTTACATTCAGGACTCAGCAGCGAGATAACATTTTCCCTTCTAGGGACAAAATTCTGTAAGGAATTTTTTAAGAAATCTAGCTTGTATTTATAGCCTTGCCATAGAGCCACTATGGATCTAGCACTCTTTTCACTGATGAAGTGTCTGATTAACATATCCCGTTATTGGGATTTGCAAATTAAAGGCTGGATCTTGCAACACTTATGTGAGTCAGCCTTAATCACATGAGTAGTCCCCAGCAGGAGTAGATGTTGCAGGATCGGGCCCTTCCAAAACGAGCAAAGCTTCATTAGCCCCTTCATGTGATTTTATAAATATGCATGCTCTAATGGAGTGCGATGATGTAGGTACCTACAAACTCATGTTATGCATGTGAGTGCTGCCAGGGAGCTCAAAGGGATTGGGGACCTCCATCAATAAAATTAGGTTATGGTAAGATGGGCCGATGCCATATATAACAACATCACAGAGGAGGCTGTAGAAAAGTATCTTCCTGACATGGCACCGTAGCTGAAGTGCACTGTGGACACAACCAAGACAGCTGTGAATGAGCTTCTCAGCAGGGTAAATGACCCTCCCACCAGCTCTGGGCCACCACTACCCAAGCTTCTGCTGCTCATTCTTCTCCAAGCCCAACAATGCTCAGCATGCGATGTCATGCAGGGCTACTGCAGAGATGACTATGACATCATGAAGATGTCATACATGGCAAAAACCACCTGAAAGCCCAAAGAACTGGTGAACTCCTCAGAGGCAGTTTTTCTGGGAATGACCCTTGTGCTAAGCAGTGTGGGCACGGGCACCCTTTCCCCGAGAGAAAAGGCGTTGCTTACCCAGGAAGAATTTTTTCTGGGGTGTCAACACTTTAATCTAAAGCCCACACTGCCTTTGCTGTTGGTAATTCCTAGCTGTAATTACGAAAACTATTGCAATTAGGTTATTCTAATTATGAAAATCTATTTCCTTTTAAAGATTTGCACGTAACCTTTTTTTTTAATGAAAAAGAACACATAAAAACACTGAAATCCTTTGAATTCTTTCTCATGCCACAGAATCTGAGCACAATTTATCTAGATAAGTTTTAATTATAGCCTTTCCAGAAAGACAGTACTCTGTATAAATAAAAAGAAATATAATTGATAAATGTAGTCAGATGGTACCAGGTTGTTTAAATAGACCATTAAGCTCAAAATGTCTAAAGTTAAATTAGATTGTATTCTCTTTCACCTAGGGCTTTTGTAAGGCACAACTGGCATGTATATTCTTGTCCACATTAATTTTTACTGCCACGGTCAAAAAGCAGCATAAGTCTGAAGCTTGTGTAGAATTTTCTGTCTTTATTTGACGTGATCATAGTAGATGAATTAGCTCCCTTGGTGCAGAGAGTGAAAGAAGGTTAGTTGAGGGAAATAAGGAATTTTCAGAGGAAAGAAAAAGTTTGAGGGAAACATATGGTTTAAATGCTCTAGCCTATTTCAGATCAAGCTGAGAGAGTTGAGATCTGTTGGTTCAGAGATCCAGTTCACTGCACATTCCTACTGTGCCTGCCTACTAATTGCATCCCATGTTTGTCAATCAAATATTTGCAATTAACAAAAATATTCCCTTAAGAGACATATAACAGAGGCTGCTAAGGATCCATTGCTTTGCTATTAGAGTCAGCTCCAAAAAAAAATTGAAAAAAAAAATAAAGAAGGGTTTAAAAAATATTCTGCTGATGATGACACTGCCAGACACTTCCAGTCAAAACATTAACAAGCAGAATAGGTGGCATGGGGGCTTTTCAAAGAGATTTTTTTCAAAGAAGAAAAACTTTGATCTTAGTGTTTCTGACCCATCCTCCACCTCTGATTCTTCAATCTACAAGTACATATAGTGGTTTAATTTCACTCAGTGCATAACTTGCCTAAGGATAAACGTTGATCTAGATTTTTTTTATTTAACTCCAATTTAACTGATGCTCTAAAGCTGCCCTAGTGCTGCATAATGCACACTCACACAAGGTTTCTAAGGAGAAGCTGAAGAAAGCAGACTAGAATAATAAGAAATGCACAAGGTTCAGAGGAAACATTAATTTGTAAATAGGTAGAAATGCCAGTAATTTGTTGGGAATTGAAGACCTTCTGTATGAAACAGTGAAGCTTAGCAGCTGTGCACTGCTGTTTTATAAATCAATATTACATCTGAAGGTGCTGTTTGAATGCTTGTATCGTTGTGGTTTGAGTCAAACAAAGTTCTGTGATAAGAAATGATCAAACAAAACAAACAAAATCCCTTCCCCGTCTCGTCGGATAAATTCCAAACATAATTCCACAAGAGGGATAGAACATTCAAATCATCCACTTTTTTATAATTGCATAAACCCCTCAGTCACAGAAAGATGATTGGATTGGTGATGGACTATTGTATTCTCACAGACATGGATCATGCCAATGGAGAGCTCCTGCAAGATGATAATAGTGTGTGTGTTTTCTGCATGACCTAAGCGGTGAGCTTTAAACCCCATCCAAGCCAAAATGCAGCGGTCTGGCGTGAACATGACTGGGACCAGGGGACTCCAGCCTTCCACTTCCACCTCTAAAACTAATTCCTTCAGTGCCATGAGCAACCACTTATCCTCACTGCTGCCGTTTCTCCATCTAAATGCAGAGGATAATATACAGCCAGCTAACGAAAAGGGCTCAGACTTAGGCCAAGTCTACCCAAGGAAGAATTTGCCAGCGTGGCTCAGCAGGTACAGCTTGATTAGCAGATTTGCCTCATGTCGACGCAGCCTGCACCTGCGACTAGAATATTTTTCCTGCCATCTACCAGTTCTCCCATGCAAAATGAAGTAGAATCGCAGCAATGTTAATGATTTTCCCAATCTAAAGTGATCTAAAATACTGTACGCCCCCATGAGTGACATTGCGCCGTTTTCTCAAAGGCCGTAAATAATCCTGAAATATTCTGAAGATACAAAGGAGCTGCCTTCCCTTGCCTTCTTTTTAATCTTTATAAGACATTCCCTTAATTCAGACTGTGGCTCAAAAAATCCTTAATATTACAAAGCTATGTACCTGGGGCTGTACTTGCAGAGAACGGGTGAAGAGGTAAGACACAGCATTTCTCATAACCCACCCGTTTCTGGAACGTCAGGAAGGAAAGGGAGCTGGGAAAGTGGTGTCTGCAAAGAAATATCCTGAGAGACATCTGCTGGCCACTTTTACCTTGCTGAGCTCCACTCCCTGCCTGCAGAGCAGGCAAGTTTGCAACACTGGACTCCCCGAGTCAAAGGGCAACTTGGTGGTCATACAGATCACAACTCCTCAGCAAACACACATCAACCAACAAATCCTCCAGAAAAGATTTAGCAACATCCTTATTGTCTGACTTCTTACAAAAGGAAATGAATTCATCACTGAAACAGGCTGTGGGGATGCAGGACAGCTGAGCAGCAGCCCACACCAAGCCTGTAGGCACATCTCCAGCCTAGTGACCAGCACAGACTTCCCTGCCATGCTGAATAAACAGACTCAGAGGGTTGGCACCTGCATCCCCCCCCACTGCCTGGGTGCCCCTCTGCCTGACCACTGGCACAGCAGGTACCGAGGGAGGGCGAAGCTGGGCGGCGCAGAGAGCAGCAGAAAGGAGATAGAGCCCCACTAGCTCTAGAACAGCCGGTGTTAGGGAGATTTCTAATTGCAGACTTGCATCGAAAAGCCCCATTTGTAAATACTTGGCTATCGTTTTGCAGGGGGTTGTCAGATTACAGAATTTTATCATCAAGTTTGAGGTGGGAAAAGACGAGGAGGAGATGGAGGAGGAGGGTATTTTTGTTCCTGTCCTTCATTTCCTGATAAGGAGACACTTTTGATCCAAGAGATTTTTTTTCTTCCTTTCTTCCTCTCCTTTTTTTTTTTTTTGTTTAATCTGGTAGCATAAATTTGTTTCACAAGATGCAGGTGTTTGAAATATTTAAGAAGTTCTCTGGTTTTGTATTCCTAGCCTCATTGATGAGAAAGCTTACGCATCATGACATGGTGAGTTGAAGCAATGATTAAAAGGCTATTGCATATGCTCTTCCCAGCTGAGTTGTTGTTCTCGTTGTTGTTTTTAGAGCACAGAGAAAGTGTCTGCAACAGCTGCTAATAAGCTCTTATGCGACTCTAACATCATGATCTGATCACCCCAGAAGCACAGAGTGGGAGCTGAGGAACCTGGTCTCAGCAATTTGACAAAAAACATCCCTGACATATTTTAGCTACTGTGGAAAGTTTGTGACACTGAAAGGAAATTAAATTGTGTGTGGAAGGTTGAATAGGAACGTGGGGCTTGTGTTTGTGTGCACATGAGATTTAAAGCCATGGGCAAAGCAGGGACATACGTATTTTCAAAGGCACAAATGGGAATTAGACACATAACTTCCATCGACTTTCAATGGAAGAACAGCCCTTTGTGCCTCTGAAATTCTCCCCCTTTATTTACTGTACTTCAGGAAAAAACAATGCTGAAAACCTAAGACTGTTTTAAAAGGTATCGTACCTGGAGTGTTTCTGCTATAGGATACAAATCTAGAGGCACAAGATGAAACCACTCCAATATACTGGTCTTTCTTCTTTTACAGATGTTCCAAGAAATCAGCTTATAATTCCTTTTGCTCAGAGCCTCAGATTTAGAGTGCTCTGAAAGTACAACTTGACGTGACAATGGACCAGTTCAGAAACTGGCCTGCACCAGACACCATGAGTTATTGTTGGGCAAAGTGAAAGGTGCAGGAAGAGGATTTAATCTAAAAGTTTAACCCATGGGATCCTCCCATATAAAACCAAACTCTATTGATTAATTGGCAGAGGAGGAAAGAAGCTGCATGGCTGCCTAGGTGCATGCTTAGGTGCCACTTGGCCCCAATTCTGGTAAACGTAGTGGTAGCTGTTCAGTTCTTGTGTTACCAGTGTCATGCTGTCTCTGCAGGATGACTGTGAGCAAACAGTCTGAAGATGTTTCAGCAGCGAATATAGCTGCATATATTTTCCATAAATAGGAGTTTATTCTTTGGCAGACAAGCTAGCATTAGAGCTGCAAAAACACAAGGAATATAGTAAGCGCTGGGAAAAAAAGAAAACCAAGCAGAGAGACAATCTGTGAAGCAGAAGAAATAAATAGAGACTGAAAAGAAAGAAAAAGAATCAGGGGAAAAAACTATAAAGCAAAGGTGAAATGGAAAGAGGAAGAGATGATAAGGAAATAAGAGAAGTCAAGAAAAGTACTGAAAGCAACTTGTGTACAAAAAAAAATAAAGGGGGTAAAAAGCAGAAGAGGAATCAGGAAGCATTTCAACTAGTTTTGAATTTGCTGCCACCAACGGTGCAGTGAAGGTCCTGCTCCAGCTGCCTCAGCTCTTCTCCCCAGTCAAGCAGCCCAGCAGTGCTTGATCAGGGACAGGGGATAATGGGGAAGCTTTTCTGTTAGTACTTGATGGAAGGGCTGTTTGCCTTCGTGTCAGCTCAGCACAGCACCTGCAGGCAGGCCGGCACCACTGGAAAGGTTCTTGCTGTGAGCAGAATCAGCTACTCCACACAGATCTCTGAGGCTTGTCAGCAAGAGATCTAGGAGATGGCTTGTTCAGTCTTCTGGTAACACAGGGCTGGTTTATATGGCAGCTCTGAAGCCCTGCACAACCAACCATTCCCAAGCGCTGCAACAGACCCCGGTAGTTTAAGCATTGTGGAGGACTTGTTGAAGTAAACAATGTATGTACACCTCGTTATACAGCTCCTCTATGTTCTGTAGAGGTTGTGGAAATGGCACAAATCCAGCAGTGATGCTTTGCAGACCAAGTAGCTCTGGATATCTCAACTGCTTTTTTACCCAGCTTCTTTAAAAAGCAGTTGATTCCCAAGGCAATGCGACCTCATCCATAATAATTAAAACTGACCTCTTTATAAGTACCACTGTTGTGGGGTTTTTTCAGTGAAGTGGAAATAAAAGCAAAACAAAACAAAGGTTCTAAGGGGGGGTTAGAGAGAGGACAGCCAAGCCACGATGGTCAGGGAGGGCAGCAACATGAAGTGCAAATGTACACCTCTGCCTAAGCAAAAAGGAAACTCTTGACCATTACAAGGTGCCTGAAGTGCCGGCAGGGACTGGCTCTGCTCATTCAAACAGATAGCAATAAATTTCTTTTTAAAAGACACAGAAAAAGAAAAATAGGTCATCTCATTCATAAATTTTCCTGCTTTTCTTCTCTGATTTCACAAAGAGATGATAATGGCAGTTTCTGCTTGAAAACAAAACTCTGAGCTCAACAACCAAAGATCAGCATAAACTCAGTCTTTTCCTAGGCAGAGATCAACTCAGCATTAATTAATTTAGGACACAACTTTCTGAAGCTTGGTTATTCCCTTGGGCAACAACTTTACCTCACATGAATTTACAGTTCAATGGCAATTTTATGGATACTTGAACTTTTATTACTGTATAACCTACACAACTAGAGTTGAACAGATTTTGCCAGTAGGATAAATGATCACTTGGTTGTAAAATGAGTTATTGGAATTGCCTTTTCAATACATTACAGGCCAGATGGTCAGTGGCTGCTTTCTCTGACTGCTCAAGTCTCCTGTACCCACCACCCTGAGCCAAGGAGGGGGACACCGCCCCACTGCCACCACCACCAGCTTGACAGACAAACAGGAGATGTTGAGGCTTTTGGTCCCAGTACTTGCTGTAGCCCAAATAGCGAGACCCCCTAATTTATAAACCAGACCACTTCAGATATGAGGTGGCCCAGGAGACCTTTTCACCAGCACATCTGAGGGCACTGGTCTGTGGTGGGATGGTGCAAAAGAACGATGGCTGGGGCAGAAAAGCCTTTTCACAGTGTAACTGTAAAGGTGCAGGCTGAGCCAGAAGCAGGAACAGGTACATAGGCAGCTAAAATTATCTTATTTAGAACCTTTGACTTTAAACAACCTGGAAGAAAATGCTGGGGGGGAGACATTTAATGTTATGATTTCCATAACATCATAAATTACCCTCCACTTTCACATGCCCTTAATGACTAATTATTTATTTTCAGAGTTCTGTATCTCTCAGTGACACCCTTCCCCTGTGCTGTGCTCTCACTGATTTCATCCACGTTAGCCACAGTGGCCCAGGCTACGTTACCTTCTGGAATTCACCTTAATTCATGTTAAATACAATCACAAAAACCACGCTGTGGAAAGCACAGCCACGCTAGAAACGATTACTATGGGCAAAATTATCAGTGGCTTATTATTCTAGCTCAGAATATTTATCCTATGATATTGATTTTATTACAGAAAACTCCTTATACTATGTAATAGCTACTATAAAAGCTGCTGCTTTGCACTGCTAATTTAAAAACAGCACTATAATATTTAAAATAAATGTGTGGCAAATTATTTTAAGATCGTAGAAAGGATAAAATCAGTGCAGTGAAAAATGCCACTTTTCAAGAAGGAAAACAGAACAAAATATTAATATTGCCTCAGTCAATATTTCAGTTTTAGATAAAATTCACCTTGAAATCTAGCCATCAATTTCTTATAACACTAGAATTGATTTTTTAAGAAAAATCTAGTAGTAACTTCATTTAAATCCAGTCTTTCTAAATCTGTAGCACTTCAGAAAATGTAACTGAATGGAAAAAAGTCTCTTTTTTCAGCTTTAAATCCCATTTGGTGAGTACCTAAAATAATACAATATGCACCTTGAGTGAAAGAGTGTGTCTCTGTGTGCATGTATACTCCTCGTGGGATCTTTTTCAGGATGCTGGCTGCATACATATCGTTGGTGCAAGATCCCTGCTGTATGGAAGGGTCTGAAGATTTTCAGCTGCAAGCTCTTTTTAAGAACTTGGGAGGTCTAGATGCAACAGTCAAAAGTGGGAAAGAGTTTGCACTTGAAGAGAATGGCTTTATGAAACCCTTCAAGTATTTAAGAATTAGAGCTATTAAATGCATGATCTATGACTTTTAAAGCTCTGATCTGCCTAATCTTTCTTCCATCCCTCTCCCCCAAAGGCATTAATAAAGCCCAAATTAAGCCATGCCAAATCCTCATTTTCCATCTGAGCTTGATGTTTCAAAGGCTGTGCGGTTCTACCTTTGTTTTGACACACAAAAATGTCACCTTTGCTTGGAAATGTGCATATTTGGCAATAAAAGAGGAAATAAAGACTTCCCCTACATTGTAAGCTGTGCCTTACAGTCTGTCAGCCATCAACAGGGGCAGATGTTAAACTCACCATCCTCTCCTAGAAGCTGTTCTTTATTTCATTAAATTCCTTTCTTCCCTGTAGGGTAGGTCTAAAATGGGAGGTCCATCATCTCCACTCTAAAGGTGTGATAACAAACTACCCTGATTTACACGTACCAAAAGTCACAAAAATAATTCCATCCTTAAACTAGCATCAACCTGACCTGTGCAGGCACATCAAGTGCCTTGTGAAAGGCATCCTGGGCTTTGTCCATCTTGGTGCAAAGTTTCTGTGGTGCCTACAAGTGATAAGCCCCCATCAGGTAGCTCTGCCCACAGCCAAAGCTCTTGCTACAAATAATGCCTTGGTAAAAAGGCAAATTCCACAGGGAAATGGGACCTTTTATGAGACCGACTGGCACTCTTAGAAGAAACAGAGAAGCTTTTGGGGACACAAGCCCTGCTTCAGATATGATATAGAAACAACAGCCTTGGAACTAAGTTCTTCTGCTGCTTCCTTTCACACCTGAAGAATGACTTGTGTTCCTGAAAGTCTGGGGTTTTTTCCTCCATAATTATTTTCACTGGTTTCATAAACCATTTTATTTCTCTTCACAGTCCATTGCAATATACACAGAATATAAAGGCCAGAGCAGCATCTTACTATTCCCAACAAGATTATTAGGGAAGGGAAGCATCTTAATATTTGGAAAGCCTAAGCTTTTTGCCTTCTACACACAGATGGTGCCACTTTCCCCACCACTGCTTTTAACTATTCCAACAGAAAGAAAAGTTCATGACATGGGGATTGTAGAAGAGTAAATTTATCTGTGAAATGCCAATGCCACCTTTGGACAGGCCAAGAGGAATCATTCAGCAGCAGCTTTTAGACCCCAGGAGCTGGTTCTTCAAAGGTTCTTTCAGCTGAAGCTGGGCACCTCAACCCTTCATGTCCTCCTTCCTCTACCCATCACATCGGATTCAGGGTCAGCTCCTGGAAGCACCACCTGAACTGAACTGCTCTGAATGCTGATGAGCTGCACTGGAGGGTGTTAAATTGAATCTGGTCAGCCTGTAAATCAGGACTGTACATTTCTCCTCTTGCTATTAATTTATTCAGTAGAGGAAGGCATTTCATACACTGAGTTTTAGTGTCTGTTATTTGATGGTAATCGATTAATTTTTAACTATCTCTCAGCCCTCTGATGTTCTATAAATAGCTTAAGCTAATAGAGACATTTTTATACTAGGAATGCAGATCCACTCTGAGGTTATTTGAAAGAAAAAAAGGAGTCTAGTATAGTATGTTTGTTCAATGTGTTATTAACTCGGAAAGGAAATTGAGCTATAGTGAACTATGTAGATCTGATTCTGACAGCTGCAAACAATTCATAGTGAAAATGACACAGCCTAATTCACATTTTTTAATTCTTTTCTCCCCCACTTTCTTCTGCAGCCAGATAAAGGGTTCCAAATGACCTTGAATTGAAAACTCTGGATTTATCTTCATGTTTTATTCTTAGTGTTATATCCAAAACTCCCTTATTGGTAAGGCAGTAAAACCAGGGAAAAACCCAAACAACAAAACCCCTCCCCTTCTCATTTAATGTGAGGTTTTCAGATCCTGAAAAGGGAGGAAAAATGTGAATATAGATTTGATTCACTCAGCAATTCCTTACAGGAGAGAGCTCAGACCTTAATATCACGGATGGCAAATGTGGAGCTCAGGTGCAGAGGACTGGAGGGAGAGCTGGGCAGTGGCTGCCAGAGGGGACTCTCGTGTCACACTCCTCACATGACAAAAGGAGACTCACCATGGACTGGGGAAAGGCTGAAACTTCTCCCAGGGTAGATCTCAGCCCTGTTCTTCCAGCTGCTAGCACAGTACCATAACTCTCTGCTGCTCTTCCCTTCATTTCCTAGCACCTTGCTGATGCTCTTTGGTGTGCCTCTCATTTGGCTTCAAATATTTCCCAGACAGTGCTGTGGGCAATGTAAGTTGTTCTTCAGAAATTCAGTTTGGAGGGGTGGGACAGACACAAACCCTCAGTTGTGGTAGGAAACTCAGAAACATCAGTGGCCTTTTTTTTTTTTTTTTTAATTTACATTTTCCCTGTTAGTTCACCCTGAGATCCCAACGGCACAATTTACTAATTAATTACTATTATTAGCTAATGGCAGTGAAAACTGAAATTACTGCCTGCCTTAAGCATAACAAAACTGACAATAAATCTGTAGTCTGTGAATCACTTTCTTGTACAGGTCTGCTCACCAAGAAACCAACAGCAGTTGCTGGTTTGACGCTTTCCAGAGAACCATCTGGCACAGCCTTCATCTTCATGTTTCAATGAGAGGCACGAACAAGACAGGGATGGACACTTGTGCTCCTGGGCACTGGGTGTACTGGGGTACTACCAGATTTGAGAGGCCTTTGTCCTCTTTTCCTGACCAAAACTTACAGGTGATGGTTCTTCAGAAATAGGGGCTGGAATTGCCCCTTTTTAAACAGCAGCACATTCATTACCTCCTGTTTGCCACAGCAAGTGTGCAACCAACAACACAGAGTTACAGCCACTGGTGCCAGGTACTCGCCAGTCGTATGCAAAATATTTAGGGGTTTTCTCAGATTTCTGTTCTCCATACACATATACGCCACTTTTTAATGTCAAATGCAGAAGTTACTCTGGGATGCACCAAAGGCAGCGTGCAGGGTGGGCAACCAGTGGGGAAAAGCCTTAAAGGGTTTCTCATGGATGTGGCTGAAAACAGGAGTTAGAGGAGGAGGGGGCACCTGAGTAGTGAGCAAGGAGGCTGCAGGGGCAGGAGATGGTGGGGACAAAGCAGGGATGAGGGAGAGCCAGGAATAACTATAACCCACTTTGTAGCTATTTTGCAGACCAGTATCACCTCTCAATAGCACAGGAACTCCACCCTCCATAAACAGCTCCTTGCACTGGTGAACACTACACAATTTCCCACCCCAAATACACGACTTTCTCATGGTTCTTTACACACTCCAGGCAGCCCATCCTTTGGGCTCAGCCTTGCCCCAGTCCCACTGTTCTAAGTCTCCATGATTTAAACTGCAGAAGAAGAAGTTCTCTCTGAGAGCAGGTGTATGAGTTTGTGTCTGTATGCATGTGGATGCCTATATAACAATTATTCTCTCTCCCAGTCTGAAACAGTGGGTGGTCACTAATGTTAGACCGAAATCAATAGGTAGAGAAGAAACTGTTTACAAAAGCATGACAATGACTAGGTCACTCACTCAAAAAGGAAGTTAGCATCGTTACAAGAAGAAAACACTCAGAAGAGGGCTGTAATTTAGTGCCTAGATACCACAGTGACTGGGAACTGCATAGACAGATTAGGCAAAAATTAAATTTGTTTAGACAGACAAAACGCAAGAGTCAGATCGAAGAAATCAGCTTCAATATAGTGCAGGGAATACTCTCCCACCCTCAAAAAGTATACAAAAGAAAGCAAAATACAAGAGCTGCCAGCCAAAATTACCAATGCAGTTCCATTTAACAAAAAATCAATATTACAATAAGATGCCAGTAATGAAAGAAAAACCACAGCAGTATCTCAATAAAGATTACAAATTACAAGATTATAAATGGAGAGCCACAGTCATTTTGGACAGACAAATATGACCACAGTACAACTGGAGGCCAAATGATGGCTTAGGAAAAATGCCTGCAGCTTTCAAGAAAGCCAATGGGAGAAGCAAACATGCATCTAAGGGTAGAATTTGGCTTTAGGACTTGCACATGAGTAATTGTGGCAGGGAGATACGGAATATCCCAGAAATAAAAGACCTGCTCATTAGAAACCCATCTAGCCAAAGCCATGGGGAAATCCTTAAGCAAAATCTGTGCCATTTGTTATTTTCAAGAATCTGGTGCCAGTCTGGAGTTCTTTCTAGGGCATCAAAAACGTTTTCTAATAATAATTTATTTCATCCAAAGAGCTCTTAAGTAATTTGCAGGCATTTGACAAAGGAGATTCAGTATGCTCTGAAACCTGCTCCAGGGACTCCAGTGGTGAGGACTCCTCACTGCCACAAGGCAGGACCTGTCCCACCAAATGGACAATGAAACAGGTAGAGACAAGTGGCTTGTTTTGAAAACAAGAGAAACCACAGCTAAGGAATATTGAAGTGACTGGTTCAAAAGTCCTGCAATGAGCCAGAAATAGAAGAAGGAACGCAAGACTTCTGGTTTGCACGCAGCTCATTTAATCCTCAGCTCATGTCAGCTCTTGTGCAAAAGCTTATTTAAACAAGCCAAATAATACTGGGGGAAAACCCCACCACACCTTCATCCTGGCACATCCCCATCATCAAATCACCATACAAACAAAAAGCAGGATCTGCTGTGTAGAACTGAGACTCCTTTCTGTTCATGCAGCATCATCCAAGCCCACGTTTAAGAGATGTGTGTTTGTCCTTGTCCTCTTTATTTCATTAGACACACAATAATTTCACAGGACAGAGTACTGCCAGCACTTTTATTTCTAAATAGACAACTTGGAGAAAACTAAAACAAACCTGATTATAGGCTCGGGACAGATACCAAATGGAATCCTGAGAGGGTATGGTGGAAATAACTAAATTGAATATGTAGATAACACCTCCAGATAAAGGCAGAAAGGTAGGTATGCCATCAGGGCAGGACAGGCTTCAATATAGTTGGAGATACCTTCCAGAGCTGGAAAGCAAGCTTTAGCAACAGATCACAAAAAAAAAGTATAGATTGAAGCCAATAAATTGCAGGAAAACTAAAATCAAAATGATAGGTGAAAGAAATGCATGTATCTGCATTGTGAGAAGTCCATTGAATTGAGGAAATGATACTCCTCCTAGGGGAATGGTTCATTACCATATGGAAAAGGCATAGCCTATGATAAAGGATGGGGGGAAAACCACTGAATAGCAGAATCTACCTACAGAAATTGAAAAAGAACACTCTTGTCGAATCGTGGCAAAAGTACTTCAAAATTCCAACAGGACTGACTAACGTAGATACGGAGGGAAGGAAAAAAAAGCATGCTAAAATATGTGATATCATGCCCACAAGCAAGGGTGAAGGTCGAATCAGAGAAAATTTAAAATGCGCTGAGAAACAAGCAGCATCAGCAAGAGTGGTGCCAGAAACGAACAGATTTTATTCATCTCTACTTCAGGTCCAAAAGAGGGGGGGAAAAAAGAAATACTGGAAGCCCTTCTTACTTAGGGGCTGTGTCTCCATGCTGCTGACCTACTTATACTTCAAGCACTACGCGTGGAGAAAGGAAGAGACACGCTAACGTTCAAGAAAAAGGTCTTCTACCACAACAATATTGTACTACAGCAGTGCCCACAGTCTGGCTGTTCGGGGATTTATAAGCCAAGCACACAAATAGACAGTAATGAGTTACTCACCAGAGGCTGTCAGCAAAGTTGCTAATTAGTACAAATGGTAGTGGATTTTGTAATGCTGTCCCCTGCTTTCGTGGGAACTGTTCCAAGACCACCTAACCTGTATCCCACGGGATCAAAAAACCTTCCTCCTCTTAGCCCAGTCTGGCATTTCTGAGGATTTTTAAGTCTGAGACAAAATCAGAGTTATAATGGAAACTCGGGTGCAAACTTAAGCACCAGAACAAACTGACACGCAACTGCATAATTCCTGATGAGACACCCCACATGCAGAAAATAATTACTCCTCACTCTCATCAGGAAAGATCTGATCCACCAATGTCAACAGAAGCCCTTCAATTGGATTTTGTAAGAACTGGGCCAAGTCCCAAGGTTGCGTGTGCCACTGCTGCTCTGGCTAGCAACACACCTTGAGTTACCCAACCCACAGAACTGATACAAACCTTCTGTTAACCAGCAATTCTAATACTTCTAATACACAAAACGTGCACTTAAAACCATCAGAAAAGGCGATTAAATGGGACACAGCTTTAATATGCTACCTTCAAACAGAGAAACACTTTATCTTCTCAGAATTTCAGAGGATCACAGTAACAAACTGTTGACATATTAAAGCCATTATTAAGAAATATGATGCTGACAGGAAACTAAGAAGAATTATTGATTGGTTATTACAGTTTAAATATTTTTCTTATTTAAGAATTGCAGCAAAGTTGCATTCCTGTTCCCTTTGCCAATGAATGTGCTGAAAAAACAGCACATCAAATTTTAGTGAGTTTTTCTGGCACCGCTTCCTTCAAAAAGAATCAGGTTTTAAAAACCACTGACCTGTCTAGCCATTGAGAATGCAAGACATTTTCTATTCAAATACATCTTTCTATCAGCAGAAATATTTTCTGTAATATTTTCTACTGTAAAAAGCCCTAGGAAATTAAACCAGATCAAAAATATTTAATATGTATTAAAAAAAACAATTTAGACAAGAAAGGTCAGTAATCGAAAGGTGTGATACCTACAATCAGAGCCAAGTTACAAACAGGGTTAGCCCTTTACAGCCAAGCTAAACAACACACAATTAAGGTGAGCTTGGCTCTGCTGGTGTATATAAACCCACACATGAGGACTGGGGTGGGGGCTAAGACAGCTTCAGCAGTGTCTTATTTACCTTGGCCATTTAAATGAGTAACTGCTCTGTAGACTGGCTCTGTTTGTAGACACGACACCTTTTCACCCATTCTGTATGCCTGGCATCTTAACACATCTTAAATGTTTGCCCCAAACATCGTATTTTGTTTAGAAGAAATAATTGTCAAGTGTTCACGTGGATGAGAATAGAAAAAACCCACATCCTCTTCCACCAATCAACGTGTGAATTCCTGCATGTCACAAACTCCAACAACAAATCCATTGTGACACTCTTACAGAGGATTAGAGGAGTTAAGAAATGAGAAGGTGACTTCACCACCTGGAGGTCATCCACTTGAGCACAGCTGGACTGGCTGTCATGAAATCTGCTATTGCAAGATGGTGGCATGGGGAGCTGCAGGATATGAACACTGATGGGGACGGCAACAAAATGCCCATCAAAATATTTTCCAGAAGCTCAAATGTTTTACTAGAGGGAAAAGTTCACCAAAAAAAGTTTCTATATTTTAAAAAACAAGTACATTTCAGTCCCACTCCCCTCTCAAAGTAAACAGGTGTATTTTACACTGGGGTAATTCAGTCCCATGGTACCTCACAGCCACACTGTGTGCCAGTTCTCTCCTGCCAGCTTTGCTGCCCTGACAGAACACACATCGTGCAATGCCCAGCACACAAGACCTCCAAGAACTAGATTTCAGGAATGCCTGGGCAGATGCCTCCCTTCACCAGCCAGGAAGAGCCCCAGTGCAATCACAAAGCCTGGCTATGGAGTCCTAGTCTGAAATTTGCCCAGAGAAAAAAGAGCAATGTGTAGAGTTCCTTGTAGTAACCAGGAATAACACACTTTTTTTTTTTCTGCTCAGTGATTTCAGTGCAACTCAGACTCCTAAATGCTTTTATGGATCCAGGCCAAAATATATTCAGTAATAGATACTGAAACAAATTATTTCATGCGCCAGTTCTGTAGGTTAATTCACATAAGTGAGAAAACATTTCTGATTGAAGGGCGGAGTGATTTTTAAAAATTTGATTCAAACAGAAGTGTTAACAGCCTTTTGCTTATACCCACAATTGCTGAACAGAATAGAATCAGTGGAAATGTTATTTCCAAGTCCTGTGGTGTAAATAAAACCTCCTCTCTCTGACTCACATAGTGAGTCATTTTTGTCTGTACGTATTTGTGTCGAGGGGGGATGTAACTTCGTGCTCTGAGCATTCTTTCTCATGGAGAGCTTCTCGTGTCTCAGACTCTGCTGCTCTTGGGTTTTGTAGACTCTCAGAATCACTCTCTCTAGTAATCTCCCTCTTGTTTACTGTAACCTCAGCCCACTTGTTCAGCTTGCTGGCACGAGTGAAAAAAGACATGAAGTTGTATCAGTTACAGTGTTGGCACATTATGGGGAATTATATACAAAATGAAAAAATAAGCATGAAAGGCTGCATTAGAGCAGCAACACCTAGGCAAATTTACACCTTGTGTGTACAATAACTGTAGGGCACCTCCATTTACCTCAGCTGAAAATGTCTGACATCTCTTTTTTAAGGACCTTTCTGTCAGAGTTTTTACCAAACCATCCTCATTTCTGCTAAGAACAACTGGCCCCAGACCCTGTGCAAAAGCAAAGGCTGCTTAGCCCTCCTGACAGAGAAAGGAATGGAAACTAAAACCAGCCACATCCCCAGCACACATCCATATGTGTTGGCTCTATTTTTAGCCTTCTGAGAGTCCTGTGAGACAAAGTGAGATGTGACATATTTATGAGAAACAAAGATGGGGAGTAGGTGAGACTGTAGCTCTCCCTGTTACTAAGGGTGCGTGCCACAGGGGTTTTAGGCCATTTCAGTCCCTTATAACACCAGCAAGTTTAAGAGTTTAGGCTCTGAATGTACCTGCCCAACATGTGCCACAAGCTGAACTGGTCTGGGTAATTCCACGAGAGCTGTTGAGCTGTTTTTAAAAGATAAAGAGGAAAAGTCACTGCTTTGTCCACATCCTTATCTTTGTTGTGAATAGATCTGGAACCACCTCCCTGCACCCTTGTAGCCCTCTGATGGGGCTGGGTGCTTCTCTTACTGCCCTCAAGCTCCCAAGGGTTTATGCCCACCTCCACAGGGTGACCAAACATGATCCAAGGTCTAGAAAGGAGGAACCAAAAATGACTGACTAATTTTTGTAGAGGATTAAGGACAGTGCCCATCACTACTGTACAGTGTTACTTCATCCTTAAAATATCCTGAATGCTAAATGAGACAAGATTCTAATGGGGGAAAAATTTGTATGTAGTAGTCAGGTGCATATGAATAAACATATATCATAACTACATGCAGGAGAGGGTCTAGATTAACAGTTTTTAAATATAATATTTTATATATATATATATATGCGCAAAGCAAAGCTTATACAAAAGAGACTTGATTTGTGGAGAGTGTACTTCCAAATCCAAGTTACCTAAGACAAGCAAGAGTTCTGCTACTTTCTTAATTCTGGTAGATTATGATGATTAAAACTTGTTGCCTTCTGTGAAATAAATGCAGCCAGTGGAGGTTTTAAACAAGTCAACCTTATTTGCCAAACAAATCAAATGTTCAAAAAGCTTACGGACATTAGCAGACAATGATTTTTCTGTTTATTGATTCTTTGTAAGGAAAAAATTAAATAGTGGGTGTTAGAGGACTGCCGCATGTATTACGTGTGAGCCAGTACATCAGGAGGGCGTGTGAATACTTTTGTTTTACTCAAAGTATGTAGCTTTTCTCATGGCTTGTATGAGAAAAGCAACATGTTTCAGTAGGCACAGCTCTTTATAATGCAACACAGTGGATGAGCCTAACAGCAGAATATATGAGATCTACACCAATAAAGCAGCTAGCAGGTGTCATCTTGGAATTTCTTAAGTGTTCTTAGCAAACCAGGTGCCCACAGGAAGGAGGCAATTTAGGTGTCAGTTATATCTTTACACCTGTTTGCAAATGCCGACACAGCCCCTTACACCCAGCACTGAGCCAATAGGAAGCTAATGCACAGAACTGACTAATTGATAATTAAAGAAACCTTTAGGAATACCATCAAATAGCTGGCGCAGGATCCTCTCATCTGCCTCGCCAAGGCTGCGCTGCCATGCACTTATCAGACCGCTCTGCCAGTTCCCATCACAATTAAGGGGCTGTGTCTGTGCGAATGGGGGGTTCAGTTGCAATTTTCAGTGTGCTGCCTGTGTTAGTGTTGTCTGATGGCTCCTTCTTTAGTCTGCAGAGGGGATCACTCTATTACTGTGGTTTAGACGGCTCACAGGTTGGCCCTTGCCCCTCTCTTTCATAAAGTAAGTATAATTAGATGATAATGCCCTTCTTGTCAAAACTTACCGCTTATTTAAGCCTGCAGTAATAATTTCAATTTATTAAAGATTTATTCAGATAACATTACTATCACTGTTTATTCAAACGGATATTCTTTTTTTTCTTTTTCCTTTTTTTTTTTTCCAGGGGAACAAAAGACATAATTCCTGCAAACAGATGTAACAAACCTGTCAAGTTCTCAAATGGTTAAGTTGAGCATTTTACTTGGAAAGGCTGACAAATTTTCTTCACTTCAAAATATCATTAACACCAATAACACATTTGCCCAAGCCTATTTCTAAGTTGTAAAAAAAGATTGCTACAGATTAAGACCCTTGATATAATGCTATAAGCTCCTAACAATGGTATCTTTTATAGTGAAGAGCAACTGCAGACACAAATTGCCCCCTTTCCTGCACCTTTTTCACAAAAATCAATATTAAAGTAGTAGCTGCCTTAACTCTCCCATAGACTATATGAGAAAAAACCACAGCCACGCTTAGGACAGTTTAGGTCAATAAAGAATCAATACTGTGGTTGAATCTGTAGAAAGATAAAAGACTTGGAACTCACTACAGTGTGCCCTATTGTTTCTCTCTATTTTGAAAAGGAGCTGAAGTGCCTCACTTTTTTTTAAGCTAGCAATGAATTTAGTGTTTGTGGAAAGCGAGGGAGGTCACTGGAGGCTGCATGTGGCTTCAGTGTCTGCAGACGAGGGGTCTGATCTTGTTCACCCACACCTCCCATTTAGTTCAAGGGGAGTCTAGGGAACAAGAAGAATGCAGCCCTGGGCCCCAAGCGGGCTGGAAACCACACCACTGTAACATGCTCCCATCAAGGCCAACTCATTTATTAACTATGGAGAGACTACCCATAAAAACTCGGGAGCGGAAGGGGTTCTTATCATGATTTCTAGCTCCCTGTCCATTAGGAAGAAGAGAGCTCATTTCAACCAGAGAAAGCTCTCTGATGTATTTGGCAATTGCCAGACACGCAGAACCCACTTACAGCTAAGTCAAGCTCACCTTCCACATTTCACATTGTGATCTGACCAAATTTGAACCCCTCGTGAAAAAAACACAGGTTCAGAAGCAAATAAATATCTCAACAGACACAGAGGCTTGCACACACACACATGCCTACACACGTGGTTTGGATTTGTTTGCCTCTGCTCTATCCCTTCCCAGTGCACTGCACGCTGTGTTTCCTTTATAAGCCTGAGAACTGCAACCATATACCTGTCTGGAGAGTAACTGAACATGAAAAAATATTGGTTTGTGTGGACCGGAGAGTTCAGATAAAAACAATTTATGAGCCCAAATCTTCCAAATTCTTTACTTGAAGATGCACTTTGTTATCCTACAAGGGGCAGCTTCTAACACTTCTCAGCTTACAGCAATAGCTCCTGCTTGCAAAAGCTCAGAGAAAATCTAGATAAAGCTGGAACTACAGCTCTTTACAAAAATTGGTAAGGTAGTGGGTAGCAACAGAAGAGACAGTCACCCTCCCACCCCTGCTCTGCAGTTTAGTTATGGTTAGAAAAAAACAAAGGTGCTTTTTTAACATTGTAGACTGAAATATTCAGACCTTTAAGATGTGCTAATGAACAGTTAACAGTAACCCAAGTAGTTTACATAAAGAGTAAATGCAATTGTTCAGCTTTAACAGGATTTTTTGGCAAAATAATTGGTTGTTATTAATAATAACTAATATTATTACTATTATTAAGGTAAAATTCTATTATATTGTCTGTCTCCTTTCCTAGCCCACACTATCTTCTAATCATCCTGACCTTCCCCTGTCCCACTGCAAATACTGGAAATATAAAAATGGGTGGCAGTAAATGCACAACCATGTCAGCCCTGGCATTCTGTTAAATCAGTTTCTGAGGTGCTCACACCATGGAAAAAAACATCCACTCTTTTCTCTAACCCTAGCACAGTGACAGGGGAAGAAGATATGTAAATAAGTAAATAAACAGTGTCTTCAGGGTAGAAATCTCATTGGTTTTAGCATGACATTGTGGAGGTCCTAAAAAGCATTCAACTAAAGTTGCCTTGAACAGTAACCACTGGAGCTCTCAGAAATAAACAGCAAAATTTCTAAAGTTCAACCATTTCAACTCCAAGCCTTTGACTTGCTCTCCCTCTGTCTTTTGTACCTAAACAGTGTTTTATTATGCTGCCATCTCTTTCTTGTAGCCCTGGCTCATCTGCACTGACCATTTTCTCAGTTCCATCTTCAGGGTCTACATTAAACTTCTTAGACCTTCCCAGATTTGTGGTGAGACTTCGTCACAGGATTCCCTCTGGATGGCTCTTGCTACCTGACACTCATCTGAGAGGTATGATAACATCTGTCTGTGTGCTGGTGTCCCAAAAAGGTTTGGAAAGGGAGGTGAGCTGGGAGGTTTAATACAGATTGTCAGATGTAGCTTCACAGAGGGCTTCAAACAAATAAGACTTTGTGAAGGGAGGCGGGGGAAGAAAAGCAAAGTGCATTGACCTCTTTCAGTCTAATGACACAGACACACATTCACTCTGCAAATAGCAGGCGTGGGTGAAGATTTTAAGGCCCTCCAGTTGATTGTTACCACCTATTTGCTAGTAACTTAAATGGCCAGTGAAAGCAGCTTGTTGGCTTTTGTGCTGAAGCAGCTTAGGGAGCTATCAGACATTCTCCAGCTGAATGGTTACTGTTCCAGTTTGCTCCCAACAAGGTGTGTGTCCTAATTATGGCTGAGGTTAGTTTTGGGGTCAGAGTATGGCTTCAGTTCCGAAAGACTCTTATTTTCCTAAACTTGCCACTAACTTCCTTTATCAACCCCCCATCAGACAAATACGGTGCTGCTTAGTTTCAGCCTCAGAGTATAGCTCCAACAGCTCGACAAGAGAGTAGGCACTGAGTAATCTCCTCCCTCAGTTGCTCTGGCACCAGCTGAACAATGCCAGGACTAATCCTGTTCTCACTGACTTGGGTAGCACAGGGTCAAGCACAATAGCATTATCTTCTAGTTTGATTTAAACTAAATTATAAAATCAGGGCTTTAAATGAAATAGTGTGCAAACATCAAGAACTTAACAGTTAATTTCTCCTGTATCTCCTGTATCTCCAACAAGATCTTCAACACTTCCCTTTTCAATTAACAACACCTTTTTGAGTCTGTACCTGAGATGCATCTCTATGCATTAGTGTGCTGCTGTACAGGACATGTCTGATCCCTATTATAGCCTGCAGGACAAAAATAATTCTAGGCTTGCTTGATTTTTGTAAAGGCAGAAACAACAAAAATTAATCTTTACACAAACAACCCAAGGGAGTATTTAGTGGGACTTTTCAATCTATTCATGATCTGTAATTCCCAGCCCCCAAAGTTTGCACGTTACGGCTTAATATCTAGGGACTCCATATGTTGAGGGAACACAGCAGAACCAAAACGAGCTGAAAAAAGAATGCATTAGATTCAAACATGGGATAAAACAGTACCCAAGGAGCCCTTGCTTCATTTTCTCTACCTGGAACCATGGGACAGTGCAGCCATCTCAGCCTCATTCAAGTGTGACATTTCTTTTGAATATGACAGTGGTGGCGACCTTGTCATTAACTGATGCTGCTAGCAACATTTCAGCTTTCATAATTCAGTTAATTTTCAAGCCACCGGTTACTGAACCCCCAATTTAATTTCAATATAATTAAACCGTATTAAAAAATAATAATAATAAAAAAATCAGCCCACCTTCTGATCAAATACCAGTCAGTGTTTGACTTGAACTGAGTAAAGCAAGGAAGTTTTCAGTTAGGGTTTAAGCACTATCCTTAACTTCTAAAAAAATCTGCCTCCAGAATTTTTATAGACACCAAGAGGGTAGACAATTAAGTACGACTGCTATCCCAGGGTGGCAAACCATCCACGTGCAGCCCACCATTGCCTACCATCAGTCCTGTAGGCACAAATGTGGGTCTGCCCATGCCTATGCCAATGGCTGTGGAGCAACGCGTGCATCTGCAAAACTGAGGTGGGGAACATACTGCCCATGTCTTTGTAAACCTGATCCTAATCTCTTTTTTCACAAGAATCCTGTGCTAAGCACGCTTAAGTTCTTTCAGCATCTTTTTCCCTTCTCCTATTGGCAACAACCACCAGAAACCTGAGAATGTTGCTAATTTCCTGGTGGATTTGTCCTCTCCTGCTTGGCAAGACTAGTCATTCTTCCCTCTTGGATCCCCCAAATCACCAGCCTGCTGTATGTGTGCTCCTTGCAAAGCACAAGCTGACATTGCTGCCGTTCCTTCGCGGCCTTCTCCACCTACCATCCCTGTGCCTCCTTGTTTCCCTGCGCTTGGCTGGGAACATATTGCAAGTTGTCCTAGGCAGCAGGGGTCCTTTATGGATGCTCAGCAGCAACACAGTGAAGTTAAAATTCATCCAAGAAAAGAAGAAAAGAGAAACAACAGCTTTACTGATGCCAACACTGCTCTGCAATGTCGCAGGAGCTGAGGAGCTGGTCTCTGGTGTCCCTCTCCTCTCAGCTTGATGTTCATTTAAAGTCTTCCAAAGGCAGGTTTCAGTCATTCCGCCTCCTCCCCTTCTTGAGCAATAAACCCCCAAAAGAAGGTTGCCTGAGGAAAATCTGAGGACTTACAAATTCAGTCCTCTGAAAGTTGCAGAGTGATGTTGATATTAAACACATTTTATCCCTGTCATCTGCCTGAAATCCTGCAGCAGTTACAGTTGCAGCTGATACCTCAGGAAGGACTAGAGATAGTTATTTTTCAATTGGTAAAACAAAAATCTTATTTTTGCAGCAACTTTGCATGTCATGTTTCAGCTCAAAGACAGTTTTTTGGGGCCAGGCAACACATGACCCCTGTAACAAAAGATTTGCAAGGTAATAGAGCCATGCCTTTAATTACACTGCTGTTAGCAGATGCACTTCAGCAACACACACAAGACGACAGAAATTGGAGAATGTGGAGTGAGGTTCAATCTAGAAGAAGATGTGAGAGTTTCAATTAACGCAATCCTGCATGATTTAAGAAAAATATTCAGGAGTGGTATTTATTTAGCCTGCAGCCAAAGTCCATTACTGAGAATTATTCTTAATTAGAGTTATGCGAGGTTGGGAATATCCACTCCTATCATGATTCTTTCACCTACCAGAAGAACTACCAAGCTTGCTGAGCCTCTGGCATTTCTGGGCTGGTTAGAAAAAGAGCTAGATGATAAAAGTATTATCTTAAACATGATAATCTAACTAGTCACACATAGAAAAAATATTTGTTTTACTTGCCCTTTTAATCTGACATTCACAGCATCATCAAAGATGCTCGGTCCAAAATACCTATGTGAGAACAAGGTTTACCAAGGACTTGAATCACTCTCAAATGCACATTTTGTCTCAGGTTTTCTTGCCATTAATTGCTAATTTCTCTTCCTTGCATGAAGTAACCCAGATCGTCCCCTCTCCAGTGGCAGCTCTAAACCAGGACTGAATTCAACACTCAGTGAAATTTTTGGGTGGGGTAACAGCTTGAGTATGTGGCCTCACCACCAACGTGAGACAAGCCTTCAGACAAAGTGAGGACAGAGTAAAGAATGATTAAAGACTAGTCCATTTTCAGCATTACCAAGGGAACATAAGAATTAGCAAAGGACAAGACCAAAAGGTTCTGAATTTAGTTCAGATGAGCTCAGGAAATAGAAATATTTATTTGGGACTCTTGGACATAGAAAACGTGGCCTATCTGCAGTTCTTATTTCACTCCTGTTCCTTCCTGTTTTAAAAATCTCTGCTTCCAGTGGCAGAACCAGTGGCCTCACAGGAAACAGCCAAAAAATAAAAACATGGTTGGGAAATAAAGGAAAAGATTGTAGTTCAATAAACTTCAACTCCTAACAACAAGCTCAGTTGAAGCCTAATGGGAGCTTGAGTCATTTCATCTGTTCCTAATTGCTTTGCTCACTCCTGGTGAGAGCTGAGAGTCATTGTCATGTCAAAGGATGGAAAGAGTCCAAAAATCCAAAGCTAGTGACTACATCATTACCAGAAGAGGAGGAAGCAGTTGAAAGCCAAACCATGATTTACCTTTTTGCAACTACCCACCCAAATCAAACTTGCAGATGAATAGTCACAGTCTGGATATATAACTTTTGGTGTTGATTCAAACTCTTTTTTGATTTGCCAGGTTTTTGGGCAAGTGATCTACGAAAAGGGCTTATGAGTCACCCATGACATCACCAGAAGACCCTGCTAGAAGGCACGTAGTTTCATGGAGCTGAGTACACAGTGCCCTGCAGAATAAGGCAAAATGATATTCATGTGAATGATTTTTTTTAAAAAAACCTAGAGACTCCAACCCTGGAGAAAATTTAAGGGGAAATAAGACTTTAAAGTGAGGTAGAGCCAGGAGCCTTGAGTCTTATTAAACAAAAACAATCAGAGTATCCACATTTTTGTAGTCCTACTGTGAAGTTCCAATAAACCTTACCCAAAAAACTCCATAACACTCCTTACCCAGCTTCATGGAAAATGAGAAGTGATTCCAGAGGTTGGCTGACTATTTAATACCTCTTGTAGTAGTTAAAAAGGCCACTTTCTTCTTCTCTCTCACACTTTTTTTTAACTTTTACTGCAAAACCATTAAAGAAAGAACTAGTTCCAGTAGTAAAAGGTAGCTATATTCCCACAGGGAGAAGGGGAATGGTGGTTCCTGTGTACCCTGAGCACTCTTGGCAGGGGTACTTATAAAGAAGGTGAAGGTCACAGGGAAGAGAACAGAGTATTTTCTGTTCAATGAAAAACAGAAACTTCCAAATGTGAAAAGGAGTTTTAGCAAGTTTTATTTCCTTCTTTTACAGCCCTGACATCATATTTCTCCACAATGACATCATGGCTTTAAAGTACCAGCTTACCATGACACCAGTGACTCAGAAGCCCTACAAAGAAATGGCATTTGGTGTTTCTGATTTTCTGAGACACCGATGAAGATCTTCCTGCTCAGCCAAGCTCCTATGTGTTTATAAACTCCTACTCAAACCTTGTGAATAACATCTTGCTAAAGTGCCCAGGGCCAGAAGGGTACCTTTGATGAAGTTAGAAATACAATAGTAAAAAATACACAGTTGGGTTCAAACAGTGAGACTTTTCTTTTCCCACTACTCCCTGCTTCTTCACCCAAATCAACCAGCCATGCCTAGGAGGAACACCTCCTAGGGCTGCTCCACCAAGCACAGCTACCCAGGAAAGCTGCATACAAACCTACTTTTGTTGTTTCAGGAGAAACATATGTTTTTTGAACTGCATCATCACACTTCAAGGCAGCTCAAGAGCCTTGTGTGAGCCTTGGTTTCACCTAGGTTTACCCTGCTGAATGGAGAGCAGGATTTGCCCTGCTTTTGTTTTTAACAGCTCCTCTTAGCCATGGAAATTTGCTAGTCCCTGATGCTTGCTAATAAACAGATGCAATTGCCATTCCCAGTTTAAGAGAGAAGGAGCCAGAGCCAGGAGAGAGCATCAAAGAGACTGAATTACCTCCCTCACCTGTAGGGATGTGATTATGTCTGGCAGAGTGCTCTGGGGAAGCAGCTTTCACCACAGCCCTCAGCAGCCCGCAGAGCACTGGAGAGCACTGGAAAGCACTGGAGAGCTATCTTTCCCCCAAACTGCCCTTTCCTTCCTGAACTGGAGTGTTTATTCAACAGCAAGAGATAAAGCCACACATTTTGCAGCATGGAGGTCATAAAACATCGAGATGCTGGAGATATTTTCTGCACCTCATGCTGGTAGACAACCCTCTGTCCACACATACCCAAAAATATTTGAAATATAATTAGTCTGCACCAAATTATTAAGGACTGGTGGTCACCATGCTCGGGCAGTTGGCACCATCTTCCCAACGGGCTCTTCCATCACTGAGATTCCCAGAGTACCAGTGAGGAAAGGAAAACACGGAGCCTCCCTTTACAAAGTCTACGTGTCTACAACAAGTAACAGCTGCTGGTTTTTAATACTATCTCTGGGCTCATATAGATGTGACGTCACACAGAAGTGAGGCTTGGCCATTGGTTTTACTGCCAATATACCTTAAACTGCAGGGATTTAGTTACAAATTTGTATGTTGCATATGTGTCAGAACAAAATCCACAACTGAAAACCTCCACGCAGCTTCAACTCTTTGTAGTAATTCCGTGAGCCATAAACTGGTTTCATTTTGGAATTAAAACCCACTTTCATTTTGAACTGAATAGAAGTGACTTTGTTCGTCACTACCAGAATTTATTACACATCCAAACAAAAAAGAGTTTCAAAATCTGCCTGGTAAGCTGGCCAAGCAAGAGGAGGTGGGGACGGTTTGTATTCTAATTTCAAGCTGCAGGGCTCCCAGGTGTATTGTATAGGATTTCCTGTAATTTACAGGCAAAATAAGCAGTCTACAGGAAAATGTTTGCCACACTGTACATGCGTATTAATTACACAGCAGGATAAAATGATTTCTTTGTGATAGGAAGGGATGTGATCTACAGGCAAACTATTAAACTGATATGGAAATGCAGACATTCTTCTGCTGTTAAAAGGGGCTGTCGGATTCAGGGAAATAACATTGGCAAGAGTCCTCTCACAGTCTGCATTCCCAGGTCTGTGACTGGAGTGTATCACAGGGTGCCAGGCTCTGTGGCACTGGGGAAGGGAGATGTCTCCTTACAAACACACCCTGGGAACCTCGCTTTCTTGGCTGTCCTGCTTCTGAACTAAGTTTTCCAAGAGAAAGACATCCTAGCCCTTCTGCCCAGTGAGAAAGGAGGAATTTTAAGATTTCAGGTGCATATTGTTCGTTATCTCCCCAAGCATTGTTATAATGATACAACTGAATTCATCCTAGGACCATCAGATAGAAATCATTCTTTCACCTACCACTGAGCACTGAGCAAGCACCGCTTTTCATTACCACAGGTTAGTGCAATATGAAACTAGTTGGAGAGAGACAACAGCACATCACAACCTCTCTTAAAAAAGATGAGGGAAATTCTTTTTAGATATGCAATCAAGGCTTGAGACATAAAGGCATATGAGAAGAATAAATAAAATACTCAGACTGCTTTTCTCAAGACCAAATTTCGTGTAACTGCACAGGCTTGTTCTCACTGCGAGATGAGCAATTCTTGTTACACTTGTGTTCAGATGCAATTTCTGAAGCAGAACTTAACTTTTCTTTTTTTGACTGGTATGAAGGAGAAATCTCACCCGCCACACGTCTTTCCCTGAAGAGCTGGGTTAGACTACATATGGTTGGCATTCAGGAGGGAGAAGCTCAGAAACGCACAGTTTTGACTAAGACACTCCTTAAAACCCTCAAAGCAAAAGTTCTGCTCATAATCTTTGAACAATAAGGCCAGGATAGAGCTGAGGATCAGATTACACTGAGGCTTATCTGCAGATGACCTGTGGGCATTTAATGATGTCCAATTTTACCATTATGCATTTAGAAGGAGCACTTCAACCACACTCCATGTTAGTATTTCACTCCCAGCTACCATTTCTTTCCTCAGCTGAGGGGGAGGGCAGAAGAGCTCCACACCAGGACATGAAGACAAGATGAAGAAAGGCACTAGTCCCCATCCCTGGAAAGGTTTTTCCCTTTTTACATAATTAATGAAACAGAAGGCAAAGCCAAAAGAGAAGCAGCATATCACTTATAGGCTAAACAGCCCCAGGGCCTGTGGGCAGCAGTGGGGAGGCCTGGGGGGGGGGGTGGTGGTGGCCAGCAGTGCCCACAAGGGCCCCTGGTTCCCCCCTACTTATTTTAGACCCAGCAGGCTGTAGAAGTAGCCTGGCCAGAAATGTATGAATCTGTAGGGGCATTACTGCAGATTGTCCCTGTCTACTCTCCATCAAATGAACAAATGATCTCTGGAGACTCCCTGGATCAGCCTACCTCTGCTGTGAAGAAAGCAATGCAGCCAAACTCTACAGAAAACAACCCTTATTTTTCATTATGTTAGTAGGACACAGAGCTAGGCCCATGTTTAAATGCTTCAGCCTTTAATGGTCTCCACAATTTGATGAAACTTTAATAAAAGTGACTGTCACTGTCTCAGTTCAGTCCCTCTTTCTGCACATAGAAAACCCTTCAAGGGGGTGGTGTTCTGCCATCATCTCTGAGGCATTCTTCCCTTCCTCTTCAACATTGGGGGGGGGGGGAAATCTTGCTGAAAATTTCTAGAGAAAATAGAGTTTAATTTCTTGGAGGTGTTTTGTTGACAAGAAAATAGAAAGCATGTGTCTCTGCTTCTCCTATTGTACTTCCAAGTAATGAAAGTATTTAAGGAGGTACAATTATGGACTTGGCAAGCACCTGAGGCTCTTGGAACCGCTTTTTCACACTGAATAAACACTGCAGTTAATCTGTTTATGTTACACTGCACTGGAAAACTATCTCCAAGAAAAGGCTACAAGTATATATTTTCCACTCCTTTCCTTTGTTTTTAAGGTTAAATTAATAACTTGTTTAAATGATTTGATTCTTCTTTTTTATCTCCACATCCACTAACTTTGTAAAACTCAGTCCTTCCCCCTCTCAGCTTTCTCCAAATGGAGGAGTCCCAGATTCTCTAATTTCTCCTCATAAATGCAAGTGCTCCATGCCTTTGACTATTTACCCTTTCTCTGAACCATTTCTAACCGCACTATATCTGTCTCAAGATGCAGAGACCAGAACCAGCATGGCACGATTAAAATGCTACAATGCTTTTGATTCCTTAGCACCCATGTGCCCTATGCATGGACATTTCAGCCAGGGTTATGCACGAACAGGGGACACAGCCTTGAAAAATTCCCTATTCCATGGCCAGTCCCTTGGATAAGTGGGAACCTACAGGAACCCAGAGACCAAAGGTGAAGCTGGTCTGCAAATGATTTTCTCTCAGAACATGGTCATCTTCTACCTTGCTGTTTAAAGAGAGCAAAGGCTGGTTCAAATTGTCCAGTGCTAAGTTTGGCTCACTGCATTACCTGGGGAGCAAATGCATCAGGAGCTGTCAGTAGCAGGTGGCAGAGACAAAGATGTTCTGATTCTCTCTACTGACTTTGTAACTCCCCGAATATGGTCTTAATACCCACATTAAAAAATACACAAACTCATCCTTTGTTCCCACTCTGAACTACAGCTATGAGCAGATCTTGAGAAGCCTGCACAAACAGTACAAGTGAGCCTTGAAAGAGAATCGCTGTGTCCTGCCCTGCTGCTCTTAGGCCCTAGAAAAGAGTGGCCAAGAATTTGAAAACATAGCTAGAAGATTTTCAAGTCCATAAAGCTAAACACTTAATCTTTTTCTCCACTTTTAGGCCCAAATCCTACAGTTTCATTTGAGTATAAAGTACCAGAGCACAGAAGTCAGCAAGAGCCCTTTTATTGACTTCAGTTAGCATTGTGTTGGGACCGGTGTTTTTAAAATCATAACAGTACAAGGAGGTAAAAACTCTGCGTCCATAAGGTTAAAGAAAAGTGTGTGTGTTTAAAACATTGAAGAAATTGTTCTGAGAACAATTCATCTTTCTGAAAATATGAACCCTATGATGCTGCCAAGGTCAGGGAGAGCTGTGATAATTTAGTGTGTAAGTGCTAGTCATACAGCACAATGCCACATTATTTAATTTTGTAACACATTCATACAAGCGCCTGACAATAGCCATGGACGTTAGCACTACCTGTGGGCTGAGGTCAAGGCAATGTAGTTTAATGTTAAAACAAAAGAGCTAATTGGATTCCTGTTCAAGTTCTGCCTTATTATGTGATAGGAGTTACTCTTCTCCTTTCTGCCTCGGTCACCTCCTCAGGAAAGGGGGACCACAGGGCGACTCAGGACTGAAATGTGGAAGAAAAATGCAGTGCATATGCCTGGCTTATTTGGCCATTCTTCCTAATTCCTCTGTCCTCTTTTTGCCATTCAACTCTGGTTTGTGAATTCCAGGCCATTTCCCTCGGAGAGCAGAAACGCAGCTCACCTTGTGAAATGGGAAGGACTAAGACTAAAAAGGAGAAGCCATCTTCAGCTGTAAAAATTAGATGTCTTGCTAATGCCAAAATTAGTAATACAGAGATATTTGGGGCTTACACTTTGTTCTTGCAACTGGCAGTGCACAGAATATTTTATAAATAAGAGTACATCACATACCCCAAACCTTATAGAGACAAGTAAGCACTATCCCCTTTCCACAGAAAGAAGCATAAACACAGAGCAGTTAAATGAGAAATACAAGGAGACTGAAGAAATTCATGTTTGAAGAAAAAAAACCCCAGAATTTTTGCCTCCTTGTTTCTAAACTCATAACAAAGATTCTTCTCTTAAAAAAAATGGGATTAAACAATTTAATTAAAGACATAGCCTTGTTTTATATTAAATTGCATGCAAAGCTCTCTTCTGTTTGCAGAGGAGCTGAGAGTCACCCTCTGAAATGGCTGTTGTATAGTGTGACTTTCAAAATAACATCCTTTCAGTGCACAAAAGGATAGAGCAAAAGATAAATGTCCTCTGGCTCAACGTGCACGGTTGTCTCCGAGGAGTTCATACAGATGATCGGACCACAAACTGTCACAGGGGTGGTGATGTCAGGAGGGAGAATAGTCCTGGCTTGAAACTGGAACAGACTCAATTGCCATCAAACTTCCAGAGGGAAGAACTGTTGCACCCCCTTTGCACTGCTTGGGTGCAGAGCTGTGCCCCAGCAACACCGAGTTTTGAGCTGCAGCCTCTTCCTTTGGAAGTCCTCCCTCTCCCTAGTCCTCTTGCACACAGAGCTGCCCACAAGTCCCTGAGCAGCAAATGCCTTAGTTTTATTTTTGGGAAGGATCGCTGCAGGGTCCATCCCTGTACACACAAACTAATAAACAGCCATATCCAGTCCCCACAGGCTAAACTTGAGTTCCTCCTGCAGATAGATTTTTGTTATAAGCTGTGGTGTGCTGTTGGGCCATGGAAAAAATGTAGTTATTCAAAGAAGTGGTTTTCAGTTCAAAGATAATGTCATGTTCATTTGGAATACAAGCATGAGCAATGAACTCACAGATATAACTTTCTGTCTCCCTACATCCCTATCTCAGCCGTAGGCTGGGTGGTAATATATAAAGAGAGAGCAGGTGGGATTTGTTTTAGGTGGGGAAGAAAAACACTTGTAGCTCTAGAGCTAAGTTCACTGCCTATCCCACATTTTGGAAATGAAGCAAAAATGTCTCATGGACTGAGCAGGCATGCTACAAAAGAAAAAGAAACAATAGCATGTAGATAAATGCAGGAAATTCACTCATTAAAATGCAGGATTTCATTTCAAGTGAGTTTGGGCAGAGTCTCCATTTCTCCTGACTGTTTCTATTACCTGTATGAAGGGGCCATGGACTTACACATGCAAAAGCCATTTATCCACTTATATTTGGTATCTCACAAGGTCTGAGTCCTCAAAGAGCTCAGAAATAAGGAGCTTTCAGGTTGGCACCTACCTAAATAGCCTCGCTTGCTATATGTAAATGGCCTCCGTCGCCACAGAGATTTTGCTGAAGGCATTTGCTCTGTGCATGTAACTCTGACACCATTCAGAGGAGCAAGGTTAGGACTCTGATCTCCCCGTGCAGGCAGAGAAGAGGGATAAGCCCCATAAGTGGGATGAGGGAGAGGCTGGAGAACTAATGCCATGATTTAACACGCTTTCTGTGAGCAGGCAGTGCCCGCGCCTGAACTTCAGTCTCTGAGAGTCCATTCCCTGCCTACTGCGTTTTATAAAATGCTTGGGGAAAACACTTTGCACATCATCTTCTGCACATCAGCAGCGTGAGACAATTAATCAGGGATTCTGGTGCCATGTCATAAATCATGGTGCCTTGTGTCACTGACACTTGAAAGAAAAAATATGAGAATCTGCCTATAATGATATCCTTTAACTCAGGCAAAATCACTTTGGCCTTTTGGTGTGTTTGGGAAGGCCATGGTCCTGCTTCAGGTCAGATCCTGATCTCCCTCAGTTGGTCATGCATATTAACTTAGACGTTTCACTGTGACAAATGGTCACATACGTAAAATCAAAATGGAGCCTTCAGCAAGACTTTTTCCAATAGCAGGGGAAAATAATCTCCCCACTACTTATTCCATTATCGCAGACTAATTGGAAGACCTGGAAAAGTCCCTCCATGTCATTAGCTGTCTACGAGATGAGAGAGCTGCAGCAGATCAAATTCTTCACCACGATGGCTATTGTAGAGCAGGAGGGATCTGAAGTCCGGGCTGTAACTTTACCACTTCCATTGCACAATAGATGCACAGTGGTGAAATATCCCAAAACGGGATTAAACAATTATGTTTAGAAACACAAACACATAGAGACCTCCCACTAACTCAGCAGATCCTTTTGAAAGTTGGCACTGTCAAAACAAACACAGCCGCCTGTAGCACCCTTCCACCGCTCCTGCTGACAGCACTAGTGAGGAGGAGGAGGTGCTGAGTACTTTGTTATTATGAGGAGGAGGATAGTGTTGGGAAAGGTGTTGAGTTTGACACAGAAGTATCAAGAGCAGGAAAGCGAAAGTCAAGGAAATCAGCCTCGTGCCATTTAAAATTGCTCTGGCACTAAACCTACAAAAATCAATGACTCTGCTTTCACAGGAGTTCGCACATAAACCTGAGGGAGCGCACGGCACGAGTTGCACCAGATGGAAAGTCACTGGAAGTAGAGAGTGAGACAGGAGCAACGCTGGTATCTATCAGCAACATCAAAGGCAGAATTCGCAAACAGTAATTAGGGCTGTTCACATCTATCCCTGCTTTTTATGGCTGCCATATGAGTGTGGAGGGAGAGGCAGCACAGAGAGAAAACCCAAGTGTTAAAAATATACCTGTAGGTAGTAAAAGGATTGTTCATACTCTTATGTATTTTTGCCTTTTAGCTGAATAAAAACTTGGTAATATAACGGTGTGAATTTCAGGTTAGGAGTCATTTTTCCTTGGTTCCACCTTTTGAAACCCATTTCATCACAGCAGCTTGTCTTCCTTCGCCCTCCCCCACAGAAACACCCCTCCCCACGCCACATTTAAAACCTTCTCACAAAGAAAACTGAAGGAAAATAATTTCTGTGCAACTTATCCATCTTTCAAAGCAGCTTCTGGCAGAAGGGAGCTGAGAGTGATGAGTCCATAGAATAATAAATAATAACAATATTGAGCAGTTTTGCAGAGCAAATATACATTGAAAAACTTTTCCTCTTGAGTGCCTGGCATTATTAATTTGTTCTCCAAATCCACTAGTGAGGGGAGCCAGCCCATTTTTACAGACAGGGAACGTGAGCATATGGATTTCAATAATTATTTAAGACACAGAGGAGTCAGTTCCAGAAACTGGGCAGAACGACTCGCGGATCAGAGTCCATATCCATGGCAATACTGGGGCAGAGCTCTGCCACCACAATAATTGCTATCAGCAAGTGACACATGCATGGGATTTTTGACACCTGTGAGTAAAATCCTCCCTGAACTGCCCTTCCCTGGGGTCCAGAAGGAGTATGTCCTAGGCCTTAAGAAGCAGCAAAGGCTGAACAGAAGTTCCAGTAATTATTGATGACACAAGTATTTCTAACCCCTTCCCAGCTTCTGCTTAAAAGGGTTCAAACTCAAAAAAATCTCCTGCTTAAGTAATATGTGACATCCAAAGAGACCATTCTGAGTTGCAGAGACACCCATCTGGGACAGCCTTTCCCAGCACTCCTGTGGAACAGCAGCATTTTTTTATTTTTCACTATGAAGAATGTGTTTGCAGCCCCATTACTGAACAGCAAAGATCTCAGATGAATTGAGGGGAGGGGGAGAAGACCTGAACTGACTTGCTGCAGCCACATGAAATGGTTAGTGAATGACCTCGTGTCCAACCTCCTAACATCTAAGACAAAAGCATGGAAGAGCTGAACAAAGGAAAGCAGCAAAGCTCACTGAACAGGGAGGCGGTGGATTTTGTTTGTTTGCATGGAGATAGAAATGGAGGTTGATGAGCAGATAGCTTAATTTTAAGCCTCTTCCTATTTTATAGTACTTGTAGTAGAGTCACAGAAGTAACAATTTCCAGGACCAGCACAACACCAAAAGCAGGTCAAAATCTTGCTTGCCATACTCACACTAATGAGCTCTCAGAAATCAAGGGGTTTAGGGATTGCTGTGCGGACAAACATCGCACGCCCCAGGTTCCCCTGATAATGGCTTGGTGGTGAAACCAACCTTCATCCTCCCTCTTCCTTATAGGATTCCTTATGAGCCAGATTAGCCTGCAAAAGTAATGCAGGCAGAGGGATGGCTCTTCTGTGTCCCCTCCCGCTTGCTCCAGGCAATTGCTCGCACTGGCACACCAGTATGATATGGCACATGCTGTTGCTTTTGCTTTTTAGAGCTATTGATTTCCTGCCCTTTCTTGTAAAGGATTCTGTGAACTGGAAGCAGTTAAAGGTTAACTGCAAGGATTTCATTAAAAAGAATATTTTTAAATTGTTTAAGATCCCAAATCATTAGCAGTTAAATGCCTACACCTCAGAAGTGCACTAAAATGTATGTCTTTAGGCGATGAAGTTCCAAGAGTTACCTGCCAATACAAGTGCCCCAGACTCTGCTCACTCTGCCACAGCTCAGCACCCCCAAGCAACCCCCAGCTCTGCGCCAGGTCCTGGCAGCATCGCTGGCTGCCACGGGGGAGCCTCTGCTGGAGATCTCGCTAATAAGAAGAGGAAGAAGAAAGGGCTTTTACTGGCTGGCAGAGCCTTAAAGTAATCGAAGCCTGGCATTTTGGTGAGAATGAAAAGTCAGAAGACGATTCTGGGAGAAGGGGAAAACATGTCTCTACCAGCACTCCTGTCCCTGGTGTCTGTATGACCGAGTAAGAGCAGGAAAATATGAGTCTAACCCCGTGGTACAGAGACAGCATCTCCACTAGTCAACATCAACAGCTCCTGGTGGGGTGCCTGGGGGAAAGGGCTGGCAAGGAGCAAAAAGAACCGTTAAAGCGACAATAAGCACTGAACGCTGCTGCCAGAGGGTAAGAGAAGCGAGGAAAAGGATTGCTGCCCAAAATACAGCGTGCACATATGTGTGTGTGCATGCAGGGGGACTTTACATACATCTTGTTTATGAGCTGTAACATTATAAACTGACATTCTTGTTATTATGGTTGTTTCCTCATTTATGCTCCCTTTTTCTCAGCTGCATTTTCTTTGCTTTATGCACAAACTTAGGTCTTAGCAGAAGAGGGAAGTTTGCTGCCTGAGAGCATCAAGGGGAGCCATTTCGCTCACCTGGGGATCTGCACAAGTACGTGTGTTTCTTAATTTTAGGAGGAATCTCCTGACACCCGAACCCAGCATCCAGTGCTGCCAATAGCACCTGGCAGAAGGGCTACGTCCTGCACATCCTTTGGCAGTTCTTCCGTGAAGCAGCTACAACAGAGCTACAGTACAGATGGTCCTTCATTTGGGGGTGTCTGGATCCAGACCCTTCATGTGGGTCTGTCTGAAGGGAAACTGCCTTCAAGATCTGCAAATATTTTGGTTGTAAAGGTACATGGACATGGCTAAATCCATTTCCCTTCTCTCCTCCAGCACCAGTTCCACCGTCATTCAGGCAATGCAAAGGCTTCCTCTGCTGTAGACAGAAAGTTCTCTACTTCTTTCAGTTCAACATTGCTACCCAAGCCATAAAGCTGGGGGACAGACTGTAAGGGCAGGGCATTCCAGCAGCTGCAGGGAGCTGCAGGGAGCTTGGGGACACTGAAGTGAAATGTTCCTCTATGCTGGGGCTGGTTAGTCCTGTACTGGAGGAGAGAAGGAGGAGCAGAAACGAGGGGCTGGATGTGATATTTAAAACATACCTGGTAGGATCTATCCCCTGCAAAGGACTCAGCCACAATAGGTTCATTCAGTCGTCTTAGTCATTAGAGTCTTTTCAGCATTAATTTTTAAAGACTTGTTCTACCTCCTAAAGAACTGCTTCTCAATGCAAAGCAGAATGACGAATGCATCTTCCCTTTCCCTGCTGAATCCAACTTTGAAAAACATCATGCTTCTCATTATTTCCTCCCCAAGTCAAAATAAACCAACCAAATCCTGCTGTATATCTATCAATACAAACAAAAGATGCAGAGATGGGGTTTTTTTGTAGCAGAAATAAACAGTTTAAGGAATGATTTTCCTTTCATGACATCTTAAGGTCCTTCAAACTTGACAGAATTGATTACTGGATCAAAGCAAAGGCAGGCAGGGAATGGAGTTTTCTTGCATACACCTGGAATGTTATACACTGCATGCTACAGGGAAGGAAGTGAAATGCTCAAGCTATTGGTAAGGAAAATCCAGAGAGGAAAAAGAAGAAGGGATATCTTGGGATTAGCTTTAGCGTAACATCCTACAGTATGTTTACTTTTCTTCTCCATCTCATATTTCTTCATGGGATCAGTCCCCAGCCCTGCAGTCCCTCCCAGGAGTACAATGCCCCTTTCGTGTATTGTACGAGTGGCACTGAGAGTACGGCAGCTTCAAAACATAAAAGGAAAAAAAGAGTCTCCCTCAACGCCATCATCATTTTTAAAAAAGGCAATTGATGTCGCCTGAAGCAGCAGCTATGAAGCCCAATTATACCACATTTCATTCAAGTGTCAAAAATTGGAATAATAATAACCAACAACGAGGAGCATATATAGGAAATGATGCTGCCATCTTCTTTTGTTTTGGCCACGCGTTTTCATAAATTCATGCTTCGAGCAGACCCAGTGCCACATTCCTTCAAGGACTTTCTTGTTCGCTATTGTTTTCAGCTCTTAACAATTGGCTTCCCTGACTACTTTCCTCGTGTTGACAGTCGCTCACAGAGCCTCCATATGCTCTCCCTACTTGGGTAGTCAATCATTTGTGAATTAGCTACCCAATCAAAGATCTACGAGAGGCTGGTACTGTTTATTCATTGCTGGTGTTTTGAGTGAGTGTATTGCTTGCAAAAGGTGTCAGATTAAACACGCAGAAACGAATTTCTTCACAGAATAGAGATTGCAGAGTTGGAAAGAGAGAGACAAGCACTGGCTTGAGTTCACACTTTTTCTGGTGGGTTGTTTTTTTTTTTTTCCTTTGTTTTGTTGTGGTTTAGACCATGCCTGAGGTACGATGTCCCTGGACTCAGGAAGGCTTCAGCCACCTGCTTACTTAAAATAGGGTATTTGGAAAGAGGCTGGAATCTTGGCTGGAAGCAAGAGCGCGGCTCCAGGGGCTGCCTCGGTGTGGAGGACAGAAAGGTTAAAGCAATCAAAGACATCCCAATGGCAGGTTTTTCTCATCTTAGATCATGGAGGTGCACACTGCAGCCCTACAAAACACATTCCTCTTTGCATCAGCAATATTCCTGCCTTCCCTCCCAGCTGTATGGATGGAGCCTCCATAACCCCTTGACAAAGAACACAAGGAGCACTTGCGCGTGATGCTGTGTATGATCTCGGACAAAAGCAGTCCTTCTTTTTAAGATCTGCCTCAAAACACCCACACAATACTTTGCTTAGCTGTCATTTGGGGGGGAATTTAAAGGCATTTTAACACTAGCCAAAATAGCCTAAACCAAGCAAAGCCAACCTGCAGAAGAGCCAAGCTTCGATTCAGAGTTGTTCCAAATCAGGATTTTTATCTGCCCCTCAGAGATGCTGCTGAATTCAGACCTGCATACAAACCTTCACAGGGTTTAAATACACGACTCAGATGAATTTGTCCCCTTTTATAAGAAAAGGGCAAAAAAGTTGAGGTAATAAGGCTGTGTTTGGTGATTTCACTAGATAACTAACATGTATATCCACAGGGGTTCCATATTTGTCACCTTTACCTGACTTTAGCGATTACCAGTAATCTATTTATAAGCAAAAAAAAAAAATATTTTAACTGCCAGTCCACAGAAAATGTCACTGGTGATGAGAGAATCAAGCTGATTTCTTTTCTTCTCATGAATCATTGTCACAATAAAGGGTCTGCATGACAACTGTGCCCTTCACAATCATTGAAAAACCCGATTCCTTTGAAATTATGAGTTGGCTGGTCCTTATGTTGATAGGACTCGGTGGCGATGACAATGATGCACAGGGAGAAATGTAACTTAGCTGCTTGTCAGTTCTTACTTCAGCTGACTTCCAGCAGCATTTACTATTCTGTAGTAATAGAAATTAAAATATTAAACACTTACTCATTAAGGTATGCAGATATGATTCACAGGGAACTAGTAAGAAAATGCTATTTTTAAGTGGAGATATTACAGCGAAGAATACTTCAAGTTAGAGTTTCCCAGAAGAAACATAAAGTACTTGTTTATTCAGTGTCAGTTGGAATAACAAAATTTTGTTTTATTGGTAATAGTACATCAATACATATTAGGCCAATGGCAATTTTCCTGAAGTTTTCCCTTCTTCAGAATTCATGAAAGAAATTTAAAACACTCAAGGCAAATGTTCAGTGCTAGGGACAGTAATGTAAAGAATCAAAGTGGAACTACCTGGACTGTACATTAAATAAAAGGCAGAGAATGAGCACTGAGTGAATTTTTATATGTTCACATTACAACAAACTAGTCAAAGATTCTGACCCCTGGCACTGGAGAAATCTTCCTAGTTTTGATATTTTCAATAAAATAATTCCCAAGAGGGCTGGAAAAAACACTCACTCTCTTTCTTTCTTTTTCTTTCAATAAAATGAGACCCCGTCTGTATTATGAAAAAGAATACTAATAATTTGATAGTGTTCTGAAGTAGCTTTTATAAAGCTTTTCCTTGGGATTTAATATTGCCCAGGAAGTCCATCAGATTTTCATGGCTTTGCTGGAGAAAGAAACGTGCAGCACTGAATATCAGCTCCTAGCTCGTGCAGCCAACAACTCATACATCGGCAAAGATAATGCTGAAGGTGATGTGCTCAATTCTTCTACAGCCAACCCAGGCTCCAGTGGAAGGAACCTGGAGAGGAGCTCGTTTCAATAATGTGGCATGGGTGGGTCCCATCTGTACACAAGAAATCCCCTGATAAGTATTGAAATGTGTTCCCTACACTGAAATGAGTTCAGAACATCTCTGCTTTTAGGGCCCTGATGGCACCTGACTCCCTCTGAGCTGATTGTACACAAATATTTGAGTATAGTGCAAGATTATTACTTGAAGAAAGAAATAAATTAAAAAAAGGCAAGAGAGTTGGGCAGCAGCGTGTAATAACGAATAGGTGCATGCAGTCAAAACAATTAATGTCACTTTGCAAGGTCTTTTGGAAATATATCAACAGAGGGAACCCACAGATGGCTCTTTTTCAGTGCACTTTGGAAGGGGGTAGGATGGGCCACGCTACTCTAAATCCCAGGCTGAAAGATGAGAAGGACAGAAAAAAAAGAGACAGAATTAAAAAAAGCATGTGTTTTTTTTTCTCCTGAATTTGCTCTTCACAAATAAAATTGGGCAAAACCGGGGCAAAGATTGAATCAGAGGATGGATGGTCTAATGCAACAGATACACCAAGCTGACCCATAATGCCATAATGCTGGGTAGAGGACCAGAATTTTCCAGTGCTCAGCACCAATTAAGGCCAGGTTTGCAGAAAATGTCCTTCCCAGGAGGGCCAGCATAGCAGAAAGGTTTTGGCTCCCTCTTGATGTTTGCAGAAATGTTTTCAGAAGACCTTCCTTTCCTGGCATGCTGCCCTCCTTCTGTACCTAGTTATTTAAACAGGACTTTGAAATTCTGGATTGTCGTACCTGATTCTCTGTTTTCTGTCATTAAAATGGGAATAGAAATAAACTTTCACAGCCAAGGAGTGAGGAGGATAAATGCAGAGGTGTTTAATACTCAGAAACTTCCCTGCTGGGGGTCAGATAAGGATATGATTTTTGCACCAATTCTTACTTTGCTCTTGTTGTGGTGTTACCCTCCATTAAGTACTCAAACATTCAGAATAAAATCAGATCCTAAAGCAACAATGCTCTCTGCTCCATTTCCAAAGTGGCTGAGCTGCACTGCTCGCTGAAACTGTCTCCCCCTTTCAGAAATCACTCTTGATTCCATCCCTTCACTTTCAGTTTGGCCAGAGCTTTGTCCTGCTTTTCCCAAGCAGACAGCTGATGAGCTTGGCACGTACATGTGCATTACATGTATATGTTTGTGGGCCTGTATGTATATATTTTTATATATATATCTCTACGTGTGTACGTGTTTAACCAGCATTATCGCTGGAAAGGATGGACAAACAGCTGGAACATAATTCCAGTCATTTCAACACCAGGTAGCGGATGTATCAGAGGGGTGGAGAACAGCACTTGCTCAGTGACAGAAAATAGACTGTTTCTCGGGTTGTTCTTGCCCCCATTGGCTCCATGTGCGTAACGATGACCCCGTGTGCTGTAACTCACGGCGGCGCTGGCAGACAGCAAACACTGTCGGAAGCCATGCCAAGAGGAGAAAAGATTGTTCTTCTGCTCTTATATTTTCAAGTACAGTCCTGCATTCGCCTTATTTATCTCTCGTCGGTTGGAGGGACAGAAGAGGTGAATTTACCAGATACAGCTTTCCTGTGAGCTCCCTTGGTGCCTTCTCCTATAAACATTCACAAGCCTTTCCTAAAAGGTGGCCGTTCCCAAGTCACAGAAAGGTCAGGAGCCTGTCGGTGAAGCTTTGTGCTATCTCCCAGCTCTAGCAAGACACCACTTCAGGTCTGAGTAAGCCCCATGCACAAAAGAAGACCATATTATACACGATGGTCCTCAGTGGGCCCAGGGAGGAGAGCAAAGATGACAAGTTTTCTGGAAGATCTAAAGAGCTAATGAGATATCCTGTAGGTGTGTCATGTAGGTTTGGGGTTCAATACTGTGAATGCCACACTGGGCAAAGGCTGGTAAGGAAGAGCACAGATAACCTTTCCATCTTTTAGGGGCAAGAATAAGTGGAATTATTTCATCATGTAAGTCATAACCACAAAGAGCTTTCCACCATACTGATTCCCTGCAAAAATATTTGAAGACTTGTGCACATCTGAGGGAAGGACTCAGAATCAAAGAAGGCTCCTCCTCTGTATTTTAACAATGACTTCTGAAGAGCACTTACCACGTTTTACTTCAGAAGTGTATTTCTGCATGCGTACAGGTGTAAGAAGTTTCATCAAGTTTGGAGAGAAAAGGCAAAAGCTTTTAACATTAGCTAAGGACATAGAGTGGGGTTAAAGTGGCATTTCCTTCCCCCTGTTTTAACCCATTACTCCTGCACTCCTGTGTACGATTTCTGACTACTCTGTTTCAGGGTAAGTCTGGAAAAAACCCTTTGCTGAGAAGTAAATACCTATTTTCAGCATTTGTTAACCTATTTTCTTAATAGCTTGGTAAGCAAACTGTGCTCCTTACCCAGAGCCTGGAAGGCACAGTGCAGAAAAGTTCTGCTCCTACACTGACAAAGAGAGCCTAGGTGGTCTGTGGTGCCCACCTCTGACTCCTTTATGGGTAGCCTTCTCTCCAGAAAGTTTCACTTTCCATAGGACACTTCATACAGCATTGTCTTGCCAGTGAAATGTTTTTGCATCTTCCAATACCCGAGAGTGCTGCTTCAACCTGTGTGTAGAACAAGAAAATAACTCTGTGGCTTTTGTGGTGTCTGTCACACACCAATCCACAGCTTCTCCTCTGGTCTTAAACAGATGAGCATCACAATCATCCTCTTCCCTTCTAATTAAGATGAGGTTTTGGATTAGGTTCTTTTCACTACTCAGGTGAACTAGGAGCTCCATCAGTCACTCCTCTCCCACTTCATCCCTCTCCATCCATCTTCTACAGTATCTCACATGACCACCTATTCCATTTTGCTGCACGGCTCCTCTCTGCTGTGTCTGAGGGGATGACACTGGGGAGATACTAAGGGAGAAGGGCTCCTGCTGCTCACAGATGGTCAGGCAAAGCTAATGAAAATCAGACAGTTCCTTGTTCTACAGCTCCACCACTCCAGGTCTTAACATGAAACCACACCACATAGTGCTTTCCTGTTGCCCATCATACTGTTCTTCCATGAGCCAACCCACACTTTATTTGGTATTTTACACTGGATGCATAGACTCTGTAATCTGCTCTGTAGCCCTCAGGGGGAGGTTTCCCTCTGAAACATCAGGGCATGCCAGGGCTATGCTCAGTTTTTTGCCAAATCACAGTTCTGAACAAGGACTTGGAACAATTTTGGATTTTTAACCCAAATCTTGGAAGTGAACTTTGCACAGATTTTCTAGGTTTCCCAGAATCAAAAATAAAAAAGTGATCATCAGACAGACTTTACAGCAATTTTCCTTAACTAGGTCCAGTTTTATAGTGAACTTAATGAATAGCTAACCTAGATAACAGAATGGGGGCAAGAGGGTCATGGAGAAGATAAAAGATGGTCAGAAAACAATAAATATGGAATGAAGACACAATGAAGGAAAATACTCAGAAGTCTTAAGAGACAGAATGGTCACAGGAATTGCAGTCATAGCTAGAAGTGCTCACGTGCTACCTCATTTGGGTCAAGTGGGCCAATATGTCTCTCAACTGTCACATTTTTTCAAGATTAGGGCAATGAAGGCTTTGTTTTTTCTTTCTTGTTCTGCAGTGCAATTTTTCCTTTCAGGAAGGTTGGTGGTTTGGTTTTTTGTTTGTTTTTATTACCTTGATCTTGCTTTCCCCACTCCCCATTTGGTCACTGTTTGAACAGGAATGAATTCCCAGTCTCCAAAGCCCATATGTGATTTCTATGGAGTGATCCCAAATTACCTAATCTCAGCTAGGATGCCAGTGCACATTCACAGTTTAACATCTTTTTTTTCCTTGGAATTGGGCACAGAAACTGCTAGTTGGCTCAGATGTAAAAATAATACTCGAAACACTGAGGCCAAACCCTGCACAATAAGTCTACATATGTGGTTGGGCACTAACAAGCAAGTAAGAAAATGATCTATTTAAAGACTCACTTCTGATTTAGGCATTGCTTTGAAGCAGTGTGAGTAGCCAGCAGAGTCTGGTCTCCATCACAATTTTTCAAATATAAAAATTAAAAAATGATGATAATTATGCATTCTGAAAGCTGGATGGGGCCATGCTACACTGAAGCATATTTTCCAATGTAATTAAGGCTTTCAGCTGATTCCTTCCGACTGCAATTGTTATTTCAAATGTGAATTAATAAATCATGTCCATCTAGTTAAGAATTAAAATCAGTCTCAAGTATTCCTGCTTAGACCAGCAAACTTAAAAGAGAGGGAGGGATGAGCGCTCCCAAGAAATTCTCAGTGGGGAGAAGAAGAAAAGAAAAAATAAGAAAAGAAAAAGAAAGGGCCTCATCTTATTTAGGGTTTTCCAGGCATCTGAGAAACACACAGGATGAAGTTACATGACTTACACATATGGAAGCATTTTTCCAGCTTTATACCAAAACAATATGCAAATATTCTACCCCTACTTTCACTCATGACTGGCTGCAAATACAAAATTCAAGCTGAATAATGTTAACTGCCCACATGCTCTGCTCTAAAGGATCCTCAAGGGCTTCTGGTCTCTTGTGGTATACACAAAGCACTTTAGCTATCACAGTGAATTAGTGTAAGGCCTGGTAATGCACCTTTAAGTATGTGAGCCCTTTTAAGGCACTTAGAGGTCAAGTCTGTGGCTATATAAAGTACAACCTTTCGAACATTTATTTTCACTTGCCCATCCAGAGGCTCGGATGGCACGCAAAGGCGGTGTTTAATTTCATAAGAGCCCTTCAGATTCCAAATTGTCAGAGTCATCAACTGGCTCTGATAGCCAACCAAAGTTTACAGTAATGTAATAAAGCAAGGTAAATATTGGCAATCAGGCAGTGGCTGCTAAGCACGGCTGCTGGCTTCAGGAGTCATTGTCATTGTGGAAGAAAGTTGTCATTTTGCAAACGGACCTCTAAAGAGCAAGGCACAAGGCAGAGCAAGTCCAGATGGGCTTCTTCCCTGGAACGTAAACACAGACACTCTGCTCAGCCCCCTCCATATTTCTCAGCTATCCCAGGCCAAGAACAGTAGCTCCTGATGTGTCATTGATCAAAAATTCCCTTTGAGTAAAGGACTTCCAATGCAAATATTAAGTGGCTCTACAGACACTACGACAAAGAGATGCTCAAGAAGTTATCTAAAATAAAACAAGAACCTAAGAAAGGACTTGTAGATATAAAAGTGAAAGAGATGCTACATTATTTCCTCAGTCACCAAAGCAACGAGGCGAAGCGGCGCATAAAAAAAGCATTATTTTTCCACAGACCCACTTCTAAATGAGCATGGGCTTGCCCTGAATATTGAAGTGCTTTTTTTTCTGAGAGCAAAAATCAAGTGTGAAAGGCACAGGATGTCACTGCTGTGAGATAACAAGAGCTGCTATGTGCATGCCTGGAGACACCTGAGCTTCCAGAGCTGGACAGCTCTGCAGCGCTGCCAGGCCAGCCCTGCTCCTGGCACTGAAACACTGTCTTTTCCTATTCTGCTGGGAGGTCCCTGGCTCCTTTGGAGAACACACCTGATGTGCTCCAAACGGCACCTCATCCCCTCCCCATGCAGAGCCTTCCCCTCTAACATTGCTCCCTTGTGTTGTTCATTCAGGAAGCAATTTGGTTTTGTCTTCAGAGAGTCAGTGGATGGCCTGTATTTTTCAGGACATCTCAGCCTCTTTGTCTAGTCCACATTATTTAACTCACATGTATATGGAACAAGACTTTATCTATTGATACTTAAAAGGAAGATGAAGGGTTAGGAATCTGGTCTTATTGATCTGGATATTCGTAATGCAAATGAACAGTTAACACAACAAATAACACTCACAGAGGATGTTTGTTGGTTAATGTCATGTACACAGTTATTGTGTGGTGATTCTAATCAATATCTTACAACTTTTGCATAGACTTCTGAGCTTCTCTGTCACACAGCAGGTGCCTGGCCAGGAGAACTCATCAGTTTGAGGATCTGATCATTACTGGATGCTTGTCCTTGCCCTGAACGCTCCCTGTGGCAGGCAAAATTTGCTGATTTTGTAGGACAAGACTTGCTGTGAGAAAACCCAAAATAAGTTGCATCATTTAAAATCTTACAGCTGCTCTTAAAGAAATATTGGGATTTAAGTTAAGACACCACTTGCTTGACATCTGGGAATGGGTAGGTACAAGGGATATTCTGAGATCCAACTTCCAGCACTAGGCAGGGATCACACTGTGGGACTGATCCAAGAGAGATCATGCTGCCCTTCTCTTAGGTTCTTATTTCAGAGGAAACAGGTTCCTCTGCAGCTCCTCACAGAATTTTAGGGTAGGAAAGGCAGCAGTGGGCTGGCTTGGTGTGATGGAGCAAGAAGAGGCAGCTTCTTGCTGCAGAGGAAGATGTCCCCTTCCTGCTTCTTGGTTCTCTTACGGCTTTTCCACCTATCTGCAAATAAAACCCCTCCCAAAGTTCCTTGGAAGGCTGGTGTGAGGACGCTCAGTACCCTTGCATAGTTAAACAGTTATTCAGTTTGCTGAGTGCCACTGCTGTCAAGGACAAGAAACATATTCACGACTCCATTCACTGGCTTTAACAGTATGAGTTTGTTTCATGTCAAGAAGCCCTACAAAAAAAATGTTGCAGGGGAGGACAGTGGAAGAAATGCATTTAAATCAAGAGGTGAGAAAAACTGTTGCACCTTCGCCCTTCTTGTTCAAGATAATGCCCAGTGGACATTGGGAAGTGTCACACCACCACAGTGAAGAAAAGCAGTCAAATCAGTCCCTAGTTTCCACAGTTCCCAGTAACCACTGAAAGCCAGTGCTGCAAAGACACAAAAGCTTGTACTACTAAACAGAGAGGGCTGACTTCCATCTGCAAAACCCATGAAGACAAATATCCCACCAGCTCTCAGCCGTGCTCGCCTGTCCCTTGCAGCAGCAAGCCACAATATTCACTTTCTGCCGTGGCTTCCTCTCCCAGGCAGGCGAGGAGCAGCCATGCCAAGCCTCGAGCGACAGCGTAATGACATTAATTTTCCAGGCATGCTGATGACAGCTCTGTGAAGGCTGGAATTTGAGTAATGCAGGTCGCACTGCCACTGTCCTGCCTGGGTGCAAAGGGGTCAGCCTGCGAGCTGGCTCCAGCCACTTGCTTATGTGTGAGGCACACAGCTTGAACCCAAGCAAAACCCAGCAGAAAAGGAACACGCTGCAGAAAACAAGGCCGTTTTCTGGAGCTGATAAGAGGTGTCATAACTGACAGGTACCAACATGTCCGTGACACGAGAACAGGGCAGTGGTTGTCCACGCTGCAGCTGGCAGTTGATAGTTGTGAGATTGCCTGGCGTATGCAGGAATGAATGTTTTGGTTTAGCCCAGGCATGTTTCGCAGCACAGCTCGCTGAGCTGCTGACCTTCCCAGGCAACCTCCCTAACAAACTGACCAATAGGTATCTGGCTGATGGACAAAAATAGGCACATATTCTTCCCTATCTCCACTTTTTCCCTTATCCCATTCCAAGCTACATGTAAGATTTCTACCTAATATAGCCTCCTGGTAAGTCGCTGTGGCCTGTCATCGCTTACGAAATGCACATGAGACACTTTGTTGATCTTTCCCATTCAGAGTTCAACCCCCCCTGCTAACGGCAACACTGTCCAGAGCGACTGCTAATCCTCCCAGTTAAACCTGCAACGCCCAAGTATGGCCAATTAGGCTACAGATAAATCTCCTGCCCAACAGAAAGGAGAGATTCAGCCCAAAACTCACCGAGGATGCGGAACTGGTGAGCAACGACAACTCTAAAAACCAGCATTTTTTTTGCTTTAAGGTCCCACCACCATCACTGGCCACAGCAATGTGGAACTTGAAGCACAGCTGTCCTCAGCATACATCTGTCTAGGCAGAGCACTTTATTTGTCCTCCTCCCTTGTTTAATTTCCAGCTTTCCTCACACCCAAGGTGTCACTTGCCAGCTTCCCCCAGCCTGCCCCAGCTCACTGACACGCAAGTCTCACTGTTAGGTGTGTCACCCACGTGCTTGGTCATTACAGCTGCTATTGATTCTGGCAGCATAGATAGCTCCAGCACAGAAGAGTGATATGTGCAAGGGTGAGCTGATTGCCATCTTCTAGGAAGGGATGCTTTAGCCCCTGAAGACACTGCACTCAAGACTGCTCTGCCCCTGCTTTGAATCCTGAGCAGATGCTCTATGAAAAAGTCTCCACAATTCTTAGAGACATGTGCCTGTCTCTCTCTGAAAACCTGTCCCACAGTAGTTAATGACAACATGACATGCATGGGATTTGAAGGTTTGAAGTTTAGCCAAATAAAGACATTCTTGGCTTTATCATAACTATTTAAGAGCTACCAGGTTTATCTTCCTATGCAAGGTAGTTATATATAGGAGTTATATATAAAGTAAGACAAAATAAGTGTTACATCTCGGATTTTCACAGTTCTCAGTATACATTACAAACCAACATACATTGCTGATAGCTGATATTTGTTACATTTAATCATTCAGTTGGTTCCTCCTTATTAACTCAGGTTCTGATTAACTCTTCATAGCTGTATAAGCCATTCCTAAGTATTTCCCTGTTTTGCCATCAGAAGGTGAGACATGTCCCAGTGTCTCTTTCAAAGTGATGATTAGCTCCAATGAACTTAAATGCCATGAAACAAGTTTAAAGAGAAGTAATACACCAGTTGTCTTCCCAGTTCTTTCACAAGGATGAGAGAATAAGAGACTTAATTTCTTAGGGTCTCTTTAGTAATATTTTAAGGAGGTAAGAATGAAATGTGACCTAAGATCCAGCCAGGAAAGAGCTGTGGGAGAGAAGTAACGCTAGCGCTGGAGAAGAACAAATAAATGATTACCTGGAGACCATCTCTTTTAAAAGCAAATCTATCTGATGAAACTCAGCAGTCGTTAGGACAACCAGTGAAGTCAAAACTCTCGGCTCCTTTCTATGCACCTATTCACCACGAGACCCTAAGATCTTCCGGCCTTATCTCGGGAAGGTTAGCTCAGGGAAAATGCAAGTGAGCAAGTACAGATGGAGCTCCTATCCCCACATCACACAAAACCCTTCAAACAAATCTACGAGGTTTGGTTTGTTTCCAATGCCTGTAAATCAAGCAACACGGATTAGTTTGCAAACCTCGTCATGAATGGAGCCCTACAGGGCTCGCACAGCTCTAATTTTAACCTGCACCCCCATACTCTGCACAAACACATATATCCATGAAACAGAACAGCATCCATATCCAGCACTGCCTATTTGTTCATTGCCAAGAAGTAGATTAGAGTTCAATTCATTCTGATTAAAGGATTGGACTGATGTGTGAGCCAATCCTGATTTTTGCCCAACACCACTCAATCACTGTTCAGACACTGGCCCAAGTTGATACTGGCTTTTCTGTAGGCATAAAAATGGTCTACTCCTGTTTTCAGTGTGTACTCAAATGGGAATGGCCACAGAACTTGGCCATCAGGCGTGGATGGATCATTTCTGGCATGTATCCATAGCAAAAATGGTCTGTCCAAAGGGGACTGTGGCCACAGCAAACACACTTAGTGTCTGGGGGAAAATGAACCTGCTATGTGAAGCACTCCCTGCACCTTCTGCACCCACTAGTGCCACCCACTGCCCACCCTAGCAATCCCCACAGTTGAACCTTGCTGGAGCAATGGGTTCTTTCCACCCTGGGCTGGCCCTAGCCACTCACAATGCCCCAGGGGAACTCATGGAAAACAAAGCTGTCATTCACACCCTTGTGTGTCTCCACACCAAACTAAAGAGTCCTCTTCTGCCATCCATATCTGAAGAAAGGATGTGAACCTACTTTTTGCTAGCAGTATCAACCAAAATACTGAAAGGTAACTTAAAAATATCTTCCCACCTGCGTGGGCAGGTAATGTAGGTGAAACAAATTCAACAGAATGGGAGAAAGTGGCAACTCAGAATTGAAAGAAAGGCCACTGCTTGAAGCTGTGTGAACTCCCCAGCCCGAGGAGAGTGGAAAATGGGAAACACAGGCTCGGTTTCCAGAAATTCATATCTACAAAAATAAAACACAAAGTGACTCAGAGGAGCATGTTTTCATACACTTGCATACTGTGCATTACCCTTCTGCCAATAATGGGAGCGAACAAAAAGGCACAAATACCAAGTTCACATTCTGCACAGAGTGGCAACCCTCCCCAGCACAGCCCTTGCCATCAGCGGCCACACGTCACTCCTGCCACTGAAGGAGCAGGTGCCCCCTTGAAGCTGCATTAGTTTGAGCTCCATGTTTTATGTCAGCAATCATCTTTTTTTCATATTCCTTTATTGCTATTTTACTCACTTGTTCTCTTGTCTTTGTTCACATAATTATATTTTTCTTTTCTTTTTCCCACCAACTCTTAACCCCACTTGTCCCCCAAGTAATGAGGTGTTTACATGATGTGGCCAAGAATGGTCTTAATCAGAAAAAACGTGGGTGCTGTGGAGAGCAGCAAGAATTCAAAGGGGTGCTATATAGCAGGAAGCTATAGCTGGTGAAGTTTGTCACAGGTCCCTAACATTTATGTGTACTCTAATTCTTTTTCCCAGCCTTTCTTGCTCATTTGGGAGAGCAGAAGTAGTGGGCTGTTTTCTGCCTGAATCTGTTTAGGATTCCTCCTTGGATGGTATTAGCACAGAGTTTGTGGGAACAATGGCAGAAGAAGGGAAGTTTCATCAGGGTGGGTAAAACAATTAGCCTAAAACAGTGCTACCCTCAAGCCTTGTCAACAGTGTACCCGAAGGTTGGAAAAGAGATGGATGATTCAGGGAGACTTTAATTTTGGCTTTTGTTCCTTTTTCCTGACCCAGTGAATCATCTATAACACCTGTTCTCACATAGCCTTGCCCAGTGACTATGTTACATTAGCACATCTTTCGCAGTAAGGAGGGTAGAGAAGGTAGAGATGAAAAGGCTGTTTTGGACCTACTCATTGTAACTGTGTTTTCTAAGGCAATGCATGAAACCTGTCACTGTCTCCTGTAATTTCCCTCCCCCGTTGCTGTTTTGGTTGCACATCAGGACCAAGAGGCTGGATCATCGTGCACTAAGGAAATATTAATTCCTTTGCTGTTGCATCTGAAAGCTAAGATGACGAATTTCTGTGCCATGCTACATTATACGGGGATAAAGGAACAAAAGGGTGAAGGACAGTGGCTGCATGGTGTCTTAATCAGATGCAGATCAGCCTAAGAGCATCAGACCATCAAATCCCTGCTCTGCAGCAATCGTGCACCTTTAGTCAGGCTCTGAATAGGCTGAGATAGATTCGGGGCTTTATTGAAAGATCATACAGGATGACTGCAAAATCCCATTACTTGTTGATTAAGTATTGATTGCCTCGGTATTAACAAGCCAGCTAATATGAAGTGACCTCTGAGGCCACTGGTTGGAGGAAAAAAAAAGACAATTTACTAAAACAGGCAGGCAGATGAATAAGAGGGCTAGATCTGCTCTTGGCTTTTAGCTTCGGTTAAAATGTCACACTCGATAGTGCAGATCAATGCCCACTTTATTTCCTTGCAGCCGTCTTATTACCATCATGAGGCTGCCTCCTTTGATGCTTTTTAATGACCCTCTGAACCGCGTGCTCTGCTTACCCACTGCCTTTGACTAAAAGGAAAGGAAAAGCTTTTTTTTCCCCTCTTGCTGGTGATGGAGTGGCTGAGAACATGACATTGTGCCAGTATAAGTGGAGCAATGAGGTTTCTCGGGTCACCGGTGCTGCGACTCTGCTCTTTCACTCGGTTTCTAGCTTTTCTTTCTTTCTTTTCTAGATTTCAAAAAGTCTTGCTCCTTTTCATAACTTCAAAACTGGTGAGATATTAAGAGACCACCTACTGACAACTTCTGTCCAACACTCTTATTTGTGTTTTTAAGTGCAATAAGTTTAGCAGCTCTCGTTACATTAATTCTCCTGAAAAGCACCTCACCCAATTATTTTGAATCTAACTTTTTCTTTTCTTGTTGCCACTTGCAAATACAAGAATTACTTTTGATGGTGAATAAAGAGCACTGGGGGATACAGGCTGAGTTTCCCGATTCCAAATTGGACCATATTAAGAATCCTGAAAGCTCTGAGGCTTTCCTCTTCAACACATACACAGTCTTTTAATCTAAGCCTATGCACTGAGTCAAGCATCAACTACACATTAAAGACAACAATTCTTACATTCAAAATGCTGCAATTCTGTAAGGCATTTACAGAAGCATATTTAGTTCCTATTTTATAGATTAGCCTGCCAATAATTCAATATTTTGAAGAAGGAGGCAAATAATTCAATATTTTGAGAAAGTAGACAAATGCTATACAGAACAGACATGATTCCATAACTGTCAGGAAAAGACATAAAGGGTATTTGAAATTCCTGGAGAAATTAAGGGCATAGGGAAGAGAAGGTGAGTTAGGGAAACAGCTATTCCAACAGCAAAGATTTTCTTTTGCTTGTGAAAGCCTGTAAAGCTTGTGAGCCAAAGCTGAATGGATGTTAATGTAGGAATCTCGTGCACACATTTGTAGGTGGGAGACTTGGAGGGGGGCAGAAAGATGAAGTGAAAGGCAAAAAAAAAAGATGACTGAGAAGATAATTTCTCTAGGACGGACCTTAGTTTTAAAGAAATAGCAATAGCAACTTCTGCACTGGTAGTAACCAGTGGGAAGCCCTGTCACAGTCGTACTGTCTGATGATTTAACAGCTGCTGGCCTGACCCAAAATCACCAAAAAGCTTCCCACCAATCTCAGCAGAATGTGGTACATAAAATGCAAATATAAAAACCTCTTATTTGTTCAGCAGTAACAAACTGACGTAATTCACGTGCCTCATCTCTTTAATTTCTCTCTCTCCTCCCTCGCAGTCCTACCACTCTTCCTTTTCTGTGGTTTTGTGGTAGAAACATATACAAGAAAAATAATAAGCAACATCAGGAGACTCTTAGGGAGCATGCAGAAGTTTGGGTAGTATGCAAAGCCACGCTCACCCTCAACTGCTGAATCAGCCACAAATGCAGAATCTGGCTTCTTATTTCCTCCTTTCCCTCCTCTCCTTTTCAATGTGATGCTCTTAAAAATCAAAATCACGGGGGTAATCTTTGGAGTGTGAGACCTTGATGGAATGACTTAGATTATTGCTGTATTACTATTATTTATATAGTGCCATAAATGTGCACGATGCTTAGCAGAATAAAAGACACCACCTCCTGCACCAAACTGTGCAGAACCCTGGTTAATACAGATAGATCATTTCAAACACACACGCACGCACCCGAGGAAACGCACACCCCTCTCCTAGCTCATTTCCAAAGGGGTCCAGAGCTTGGGGAGCTTGCTGCTGTCTTTTCAAATTATTCAAGAGAAGTTCCTCCTTAAACTGTAAGCCCAGCTTGAAGGCTGTTGGCCAAATGGAGGCGTGTAGGGGCTCAGATCTGGAGCGCAGCCTAACAGGCTTGTCCGTGAACGTCTGCCTCTCCAGCACACTGCTTGCTGCAGCTCTAATTATAAATTACCCCTGTAGATACACAGGGGTTCTAGTGAATTAAGCAAAAAATTTAGACTGGCTGATAGGAAAACAAGTTTTTGCACAGCATTCCCAATAAGAAATTATACACTTGTTATGCATTACAGCCTGTGCTCAAAATGCTATTTCAGCATTCTGGGTATTAAAAAAGGAATCTTATGTGGTCTTGTGGTGAAAGACTGTGAAGGATTATTTAAAGTAAACTGTAGGGAAATATAAAACAAACCCAGTTAATTTATCACAACAGTGAAGATGCATAAATAAGATGTTTATGAACAACAAGGACAGTTTACCTATTATTCCAAAGAATTGATGTTTTCAAGAGCAAAATATTTTCTTTAAAGAAAAATGATACCGGTTTTGCTCAGCTCAACAATCTAGAAGTTTGTATGGGAAGCTGCCCGGAAATCCTAGTTCAATGTAGTTTTCAGTATTTCTAGACTATAATCAAGATCTCTTAAGCCTCCTGGCAGCCATGCACACCTTTTGAAATACCTGCATTAGGTCAAAGACAGAAACTGGTGCCCAGCTGCTTTGAGGAGGTGCAGATCATGCTCAGCAACAAGAATCTGCCAACATTCACTGTCTTTAATGGTGTTAGTGCAACTCAGCACAGATGAAGTACTAGCTAATTACACATAATTTGTACGGAACTTTGAAATAATATTGAACAAGTGAAGAACTCATATACCCCATCTTCTACACTAAACTTTCTCAATGCCAGTACTGGAAATGATATCACACCCAACAACCAGTACCTTGATACCAGCCTGATAAAACATCACTTTGTTTTTCTTGGTTCAGCCAATTGAAAAACACTTGAAATCCTAAAAGCACTTAAGTTTGAACCCATATGTGACTGTGGACACTGGCCTTCATTTTTATGAGCACACTTTATAGCAGAACTGCCTGAAGCCCATCTCTGGCTTATCTGGATTTATGTCAAGGTGGTGCTGTTCTTGGGTTTCCAAGTGGTATCTGCAGCCTGATATTCTTTCTTCTGTGTCAGCTGTCCAAGAGGTCATACTTTCCAGCAGGTATGGCCCTAGTCATGGTGAGCTATGCACTTGCTCCCTTTTTAGCAATTTGCTGAACCCAGGACTAAAGATGAAATACAATAAACTCCAGAGGGTCAAGATGCAGCATTCTGGTCTTCTGCGCTACAAATGGAACGAACACATCAAAACCAGGCAACTCTCGCAGCATGGTGTTATTTTACCTGCATGTCATTCATTTCACTGCCTTGAACAGAAGCTTTTCCAATCATGGCTCATTTGATAACACATGCTGTACTCTTTCCTTATGAACTTTTTTCTCTGACTTGTTCACTTATACAGCGAGTTCTGTGCGAAAGGGTCAGATTCTTACTTTGTATTTGTGGTATTTAACCACTCTGAAATGTTTAGAGTCCATATATAATTGGGAAGAAAAAAGTTTGTCTTCAAAACTTCATGGTCAGCAGGATTGCTCCAAGATAGCAGGGATTGAGATGAAGTGACTGCTCACAAGGTTGCTGCTTCAGGCCACATTCATACTCACACAAGTACCATTGTGTTGGTTTATGATTTCTTTCCAGCTTAAGGCTAGGGAATTACTAGATTTGAACCAAAAGGGGCAATGAGAAACAGGAAAGCCCAGTCATGAAGCAAGCCCCAGCACACCACACTGCTTGTGAGACAGTCCAAACCCACCCCATAACAGCTCAGTTTCTTCAGAAAAAGAGGAAGCTCATGTTTTCATCCCTGTCCTGTGCTGCACTCCACCAGGCGAGAACATAATCTTTGGAAGATTATCAGGTTTTATAATTCAGGTGGCACCTCCACACTCGGGTGTGTGACAAACGTCCTCAACCACACCAGCTGGCCAGCCAGCCAGATAGATAGATCATGTTTCAGTAAAATGGCTGCCTCCTCAGGAATGCCAATTGTAATTTAAAAAATGGTGACAAGTGCTTCTTAGCCTGTGAACTTTCATATTGCTGGGCTGAGTGAAATGGGTGCAGTTTTCCTTTAAGTTTTGCTAGTAATGATATGGTACACAAAGTGACAGACTACAGGGTTTGGGTTGAATGCTAACATTGTTCTTTTTCCCTTTTAAAGGTCATGTGCAAGAAAACCTCTCTAGTTAAATCTATCCATTTGAAATCACCATTAGGTCACAAAAAGCAGCCTCAACATGCTAAGAGGCTTCATTTGAAAATACATGCCAGGGTCTAGCTTCCCTGGATCTGCTTTATGAAGTGATACTTTGGAAGGCATGCTCCAGTGCCCTTACAAACTCTTTGATTTGCTTTTGCTACCTATTTCAATCCTTTCAGATGTGACCACATTTCCGTGCATATCACATTTTTAATAAGAAATGAAAGAAGCAGGTGTTGATGTGTGGCATATAACTGCAACAATTCCAACTACATTTGTCCAACAATGAGTAACACGTTTCAGCAAGATATACACCGAGGTGTAATGAAAATAAGACTGAAACCCCCTCCTGAATTGAGATCCTAAAGTATAAAATTAAGTTTCACTTAATTTTGTTACAGGACACTGTTGAAAAGTAACAGCATTTAGAGATTACTGAGCAGACGCTAATGTGGTTCAAATAGACAATATTAATAATCTTGATATTACTTAACAACACATGTTTTCCCTTCAAAGACTTTTACTGCTGAGCAAAAAGCACACTGAAATACTGATGCATGTTTCACTTGCAATGCAGATGGCACATTCACCCAAAATGCAGCAGGGAGAGAGCCCTCTGGTGTGCTAGTCAACTGCCTGAGCTACACACCCCTGGATGCACAGCTACCTCATGGCTGAGCGAAACCTAAAGCACTGACACGGTTGCTAATTAAGAAATAAATTCTCTTATGCAAAACGTTTTAACAACAGTAGCAATTTCACAGAAGGAAAGTATGAAAACCCCAACCATTTCTTCCAAGGAAGCTGCAAGTGTTGGCACTAGTGGAAAATAGATCACATTTGATAAATGTTCTCAGTCTTCAACACTTACTTCAACCTAGATGCAATATGCAAGAGCTCAGGAAAGGAGCTAGACTGACAGCAGATCCGCAAATCTAAGGAGTAAAACCAACTCCAAACCCATTCACTGGGTCCTTGGGAACAGAAATTCCATGTTGAGATAGCTGCTTTGCATTTCCAAACGAGCCAATATTAAATACTTTGGTGCAGTATTGCTGGGTTGGCTGGTGCTGATTTTACTTAGGCTAAGTAGTGATTTACTTTGGAAGCAGCCAATTTTTTTCCAAGAGGTCCTCTGAAGTGTGGCTGTCCCATAATAAAAAACACATTTTCTGCAATTTTGTAAGAATCAAAATTCATAACACTTTATATTCAAAAGGTTTTTAATTAAGTGCCACATTATTGCCACTTGCATTGCTTTCTCATCATGGACCAAACTTCCAAATGAGCTCACAGACGTATTTTCAAGTGCTCAGTATTCTCTAGATTTTAAAAAGAGCTCGGCTCCGATTTTAGCACCTAAAAAAAAGAGCTAGTGTTTCAGCAGAGCTCAGAGATGATCTCTGTTAATAAACCTGTCCTATGCATCTGAAATAACAGCAAGCATACACATCACAGCCTCCTGAAAAGCGGTATACTGGGATGAACCTGTCTCTCACCATTAAAATATTTGAAAAGCTCAGCTATTCCACTGGACTTGTAGGCTTGCAAAAACAATCCTAAGAAAAAAAGCTCTTCAGCTTCGATTGGTGATTATTAAAACTTTAAAAGAGATACATCCTACAGAAAACAATTAACAACATCTGAAGATTCCTCTGCCTGCCTGGATGCCTTAATCCGGATGGTTAATTGTAAATTAAATTTATCACATACATGCAAAAAATAGACATACAGATGCCCAACAATTTGAGATAAGGCAAACATGAAGGGAAAGACTTCTGTAAAGATGACTGCGTGAAAAGTAAAAAAGGATTAGCTTCAAATGATTATCCCTGGAATCTGACAAACCGTACACACACCTTCCTTTAGCTCAAATTTGCCTTGCCAATCAGGCTGTTAAATTACATAACAATTTGATGCTTCTTAACAAAAGATAGCATCCTGGGTGTTAGCTTCTATTGTGATAGGCAGAGAAACTGATGTCTATTTCCTGCCTACAATCTTTTTTTCCCCCCCCTCTAATTTTACATTTTAACTGGGAAATGTATTACTTGCTTTTTTTTCATCTCTCCTTTTTTTTTAGTGAGATAATCATTATTTCCTATGCGTTGTTAGTCATTTTGTTGTGACCACATACACATGGAAAAATAAATAAATAATTCTTTTCAATTCTTTCAGGGATACAGATGAACGTAATCTGTGTTGTGTTCACTTTGTTATTACTTTATGCAAGAGGTGACACAAAACGAGCAAAGCCAAAGCAGAATCAAGAAGAAGTACATATGCTTTCTTTCTGCCTCACACACACACACTCACAAATACATGACACTTGTTAAGTGGCACTGATGTACCATCAGCATCTCGTACATTTTATCTTCATACGTTTATGCTGATTATTAAATATGAGAGGTTAAAAGAGTTTTCTGAGAAAGGCAGAAGGAGAAGGCTTTACTTTGAAAACACAAACGAGCCAACACTCCAGGAGGAGCAGTATTATCATGACAGTAACAAAGGGAGCTGCCAAGCTGGAAAGATGGACAGCAGCACGCTCTCCTCCTGCCTGCCAGGTCCCTCTGGGGGCAGAGCACAAACTGGTCTAGATCACTGCCTTGTTTGCTTTCCTTGCTTCACAGAAGCAAGTACGGTATCACTCTGGGAGATCACAATAATTTGGGGGTTTGTGGCTATCAGTTTATATGTTAAAAATAATTAAGGGCTATGCTTCAAATCTATCAGTACCAGATGCAAATTCTGCTTGATGGTTCCTAGCAATTACGAATATTTCTACTTTTCTCTACTCCTGCTACAAGATGCTGTAAATATTCTGCATAGCACGTCAAGACAGAGAAATCTCAATGCAATGTACTCTGAGGTTGCTAATAATTGATCTCACTGACCACATGTGAAGGGCAGGGTAAGCCTGAACACCAGACGTGCTGCTCATGTAGAGGAAGGCAGGGCATTCACAGGCAGGGAATTTGGTTACCTGCACAGAGCAGCATGTCAGAACTCCCTCATGGTAGGCTACTTCAGGTGAAAACATTTCTTACTGTGCTCTGCTTCTGCATGCGACTCACCTGCAGTCACCACTAAATATGCTAGAGAGTGGAAAAAGGCATTCTAGACTATTCATACCGGCCTGTATCCTTACATGGTGAGAGCAGATCAATCCCAACTTCCACACTATATAAGCACCTGGGTTTTCCCTTGCCTAAACTTTTCTTTTTGTGTGTGTGGCCTTGATTCTCCATCTTCCTGTCTTCATGTTAAACAACTTCCATTGAGAAAATAATCTTCCACTTTGACCTCTGATAGCTTCCCCTTCACAAACCTGCTGCCGGTGGAATAACGGTCCCCAAGTGGGCCATATGTGTGGTGAAGGGCTGCCCCCTTGAGTATGTTCTCCAGTGCACCCAGTCTAACACCAGATCGGATATGGAGGGTCTTCAGACACCTGAGACAGGAGAACGCCAGCAAAACCAGAGACTACACCAGCAGTAGGAGTAGGATTTGTTACCTAGTCAAACACCTGTAGCTGCAGTATCACCAGGGGTACAAGGAGTATGCTGCAGTGGTCAGTCCCCAGCACTTGCACTCATTTGACATGTTGCTGATTTTCCTTTATATTAGGAAGAGGAAATAACTTCGTGTTGATTTTTTACAACCCCTGATAAGCAGGAGCCTTAAGAGACTGAGTATGCAATTCTGCCAATAGCAAAATAGCTCTTCTCCTACAATAGCAAGTGATGGGATCCTCACCATTTTTGATCAATCCTAACAATGCATTAAGACCAAGCAAAGACACCAAACCCTAATATCGATGCTGCCTTCCATATCCTCAGACTCTAATGCCCAGAAGAATAATGTTGAAGGGGAAAATGTTAAAACATGACCCACCTTCAGGTGTTGTAGGCTCTGAGAGGTTCAGATTTATAAGGAGAAAAGGAGTTTGTATGTATGGATGACTCTTCAATTTCTACTGTTTTACAATAAGCAGGCCTATCTCCTTAGATGCTTTTTTAGTTTAGTCATCAATCTAAATGCATCATCTCAGGGAAATGAAGAATCTCCTCTTTTGCCTGTTTGAGCTATTTCCTTCCAGAACTAGGTTTAGCCAGACTCAACTCTGTCAGTCAGTGAGCAACCTGGTTACTGCTAGGCAGTTCAAGTCCTCAACTTCCCTCTAGATCCCCCTTTGATTTCTCTTTACTTGTCCAACTTCATATTGGTGGAAGACAGCAGGGGTTAGAGGACACTGTTTTGGAGAGGAAAAGATAAATAGCCTAAAAAGAAGATGAGATTTTCCATTCGCCCTGAGGTGGAAGGAGGGCAGGGGAGGGGTGAAATAAGAAGAAAAAAGACAAGTAGAGCTGGAGGAGAAAAATGAGATCCTGCCTGGTGTTTCATTAAACAAAACAAAAAAAATGCAATTGGTTTGGAAAAAAAGAACAATTTAATTTTGTAGGCAAAAGGCTCCTGGCTTCACTTCCTAGTGGAACAATTTGGTTTTACGAGAGGAGACTTTCCAAGCCAACCGTGACTGTACATATGGCACAGCTTGATACCTGCTCTCTGTATCCTGATGGCTCAGCTACTGAATTTGTCACATTCTTCTGCTACTCTGAGTTTTTCAAGAAATGCTGTAGTGTTTCCTGCTTTTAGGAGTTATTTACAACAAATTTATGAGCCTGCAGAACTATCTGCCAAAAAGTAAAGGAAAAAGAAAAAATCAAGTTATTAACTGCAAATTATTTGTCAAGCTCCAGTTGCCAACTTTTCCAGACACAGACCAACATTTTACCACAGTAAAATGTTGGGCATGTTATCCACAAGCTCCCTTTTAAGTGCCTCTGAATCAAAGTGCTGCAAAGACTGGCAAGTTCAACCATAGCTGCAGGAGCATGGTAAAAGACCATGGTAAAATGGTACAGCAGTGCCTGTACCCAGGATCAAGATTCACCAGTGACATCTCAGCTAACAACCTACTCAAGACCTTGTGCTCCCACCAAATTCCTGTTGTAACACCTGTGCTTTGCAGCTATAAAAAAGACTGGCATTGAGGGTACCTCCCATATGTCCTCACAGCACTCATTTCACCCCACCACAGACCTTTCCATAGGGCCTGTTCCTGCAGCAAACTTCTCAAGCTCCAACTCAGAATGGTTCTAATCATGGTCAACATTAACGAGCCTTCTGAGGCCATTCAAGTGTACCTGGGTTTCTAAGCAGTGAACTGAACTGGAGCCTCTATGCTCTGCTCTGCTCGAGTGAGATTCACTGTAAGAAAGTGAGGAGAACTTAGATACAAACTTCTCCAACTGCTGCTTTGATCAGGTTCAGCAAATAATTCAGCTGAGTTCGGGTCTGCCTTCTATTTTCACCTGAGTGCCTCAACAGCTTGGTCCTGTACTTTGAGGCACAGGGAGTCATGTTTATCTCCAGAACTTTAATGCTCTATATATCTATTAGCTCACAAGAGCAAGCAGTGGCCCTGTGGCTGTGCATTCTTCTGGCCAGGGGCTCACGGGGTAGCTGATGAACTGACCTGCCACTACTGCAGTAATATGTAGATTGCATATTTGTGCACTTACCATATAAAATCACTATGGACAATATATTTTGCTTGCCTTCCTGCATGATGAACAGCCAAACCAGAGAGGACTTCTGCTGGGATGAGCCAATGAAATCCTTTTTTTTATTATTTTATGTTTCCTGTGTCCATGCGATTGGAATAAACTGTAAATTAGGTGTTATAGCACTGTAGTTTGGGTAGATGTGATGTTTTAGAAATGTAGCTTTAGTTTGTTATAACATAATAGCAGCTTTGCTTTGTTGTGACAGTGGCAATAAAATAAAGTTACTACAATGTATAATGCTGTAACCAACCAAAACTAGTCTAACAACCAACAAATCAAGGGGAGCAATACCCACCCAGCACTTTATGTACAGGAATATTGATGATCTGTGCTTAAACTTCCCAGGTTAGAAAGTATCTATTCTTCAAGAGATCAAATGATGGTGATCTGCTCCCTCTGCTCTCTGAGGAGAATGCCAAAACAGGGTTCTTACCATTTTCATGCTCTACTAATAACTCCAAACCATAGAGGGTATTTTTTTTTCCCTCCTCCTAAGCAAGTAAAGATTTCTGGCAGTTCCAACAGCCTTGTAACTATTACACGTTAGTCACAGTTTATTCACATCAGAAGACCAGTGGAAGGTTGAGACAGGCAGGGGACTAAAGATGGATCCCTTATATAGTTATAAAAGGATTTCCATTTGTTAACAGCTCTGCCTATGAAGTATGCAATGACATTTTCCTACTGTGCTATTTTCATGCCTCCTGAGATGCCAGGTTATAATGCAAAACATCTGAATCATTAAATTTATACAGTTATTTAATAACCCATGTAAAATACATGGCAATGTTGCTTCTTTTAAAACATATGCACCTCATAAGAAAACAATTTCCTGCACTATATGGTGTAGTCAGATTTCAGTAGTTTCTGTTGGGCAGAAACGGTTCAGACTTCCATCTTCTGTGCATCCAGGAGCCATGATAGCAAACACCACCAATCTACTGCAGACAGGCTCTTGTGCAGAAAATCAGCCTCCCTTTAGAGATGATTAGCAATAAATAGAATATATACTATAAATATATATCCAAAATAACAATAGCTAGCAGCTAGCAATAGTGCAAAGGTGAAACGTAAGCCTCATCTAGGAAAACATTAAACATATCTTCACCTGAAGTGTGTGTGGTTTTCACTGTGTTCCTGAGCAGCCTAAGACACGTTCTCATGAACCTCCTAAGACTTGCTTGGGGTCTAAACCAGAATTTAGTTTTCTGGAAATCAGTTAAAACTCTTCCTGTTCTCAATAGGTACTTTGTAGCTCCTGTACTTGGAGACTAAATCTCTCAGTTGCAGAATAGATGTTTCTTTAATAGAGTTTTTACAAGCCCCCATGACAGACACCTGCTAATACAGAACATGATGAAAGAAAAATATTGCTGGCACAAGCAGGATTCAGCAGAGAGAGGGTCAATTCTGTTTATAGACTCGCTGAAGTTTTTTGGTTGGTTAAAAAGCTGACAGACTGCATTACACCTAACATTCCCATATTGATTATACCATTTCTAAGCCTGCCCTCACCGTGACAGGAGCAGCATAATTAGTTTTTTCCTTGTTAAATATTTGTAAATCATTCATACTTTTATGGGTTACATAACTGGCCGTTACCTTCAAATAATTTTCTTGTAACTTGTTTAAATGTTGAAAAAGCTGCTGCAATATGATTGTGGCTTCCACCCTCCTGCAAGGATGTGCCAGCAGAAGAGAGGAACCTCTCCAGGGTCCAGCAGTGCCACCAGGGCTGTGTGCAATGAGAGCTCAGCCATGGAGGGATGAAAAGGTACCTCCTATGGCCCGACTGCCCCTTCAGCCCTATGCCAGCAGCAGAGGGTGAGAGTAATGAAGTAAGAGGTGGAGCAGCGGGAAGAGCTGCCAGTGATGAGCCTTACAACTGCTTCAGAGCAATGGGGATGTATTTATGATGCAAATCAGGGCCCTAATTCAGCAGGCACTTAAGCACATGTTTGAGTCTCATTGACTTTGGTGGAATCAAGTGAGTGTTTAAATGCTTTCCTGAATACTGGGTAACTGTACAAGAGAACAAAGCGTCCATGTGGAGGAATATAACAAGATAACATAATGATATTACAGTTTTTAGTAGAATGGTGGAAGTTGTTTTAGAGTTATTCTAGGAAAAATAGTAGGGAGGTTAAATACACAAAATTAGAATTTCACAGTACTACTGTAGGGACTAGGTTATATGAAAATGTTGTTTCAGAAACTTTTCATCTCTTTGGTTTAGTACACAAACTGAAATAGTATCATAGCAAAATAAAGGCAGAAGAGTTATACCTGATATTTCTTTGTTTTTTAAGAAACCCTTCTCCCTTCGCATTGTATAGACATTTATAGACATGACAGAGACAGATTAGGTTCTTATACTCACTATTGTTAGCATTAATCAGATTTAAACGATGATGCAAGTCAAAAGAACCTCAAACATTTCAGATAACCCTTGGGGAATGAGGTCTTCAGGACTTACTTATTCTGGCAGGGTCAGAAATACCCTATTGCTTGAGGATTGCTCTCCCTTATCTAAACCAGGAGGTGCTGAAGCGTGTTAAAATACAGTGAGAAAACACTAAGTTTCAGTCTGCAAAAAGAATGTTTGGCAGAGGTTTGCTGATGGACAATTTTCACCACACCCAGACTGACTTGCTTCTCCCAAGTATCAGTGGGGGAACACGTCTTCTAGTCCACAGAGTACACTCAGATTTCTTTTTGTTAATTCCACACTTTGTTTTCCCTTTGTTCTTCCTTTCACACATGTTTATTTCTCGTACCTCCTTGTTCTATGAAAGACCATATAAATAAGCCTGTAGCATCAATAGCAGTTTCCTGATCTATCTGAAGCAGGTATAAGAACTTGTGGAATTCTACAGTGGCCAGAACCCAAACTTCATTCTGGATCAGTTTTACACTTGGCAATTATTTCTGTGATTGGCGACATCAATGCTTTAAATCTAATCTTGCATTTTGGGTTCAAAATCCAATTTTAGTTCAAAAGCAAAATCTCAAATGCAAATAGGCTGTTTCCTGTCTTGGGGGAAAAAAATCAAAGCAAAATCTCATATCCAAACACCCTCAAAGCTTCAGAATAACAGACTAGAACAAAAAATAGACCAGACCTGCTGCTGAACTCTGACAACAGAAATCTGAATTTTAAGTTTGGGAAGCTGCATTAGTATGAACCACAGTAGTTTTAGGGACTATAATACCAAACTTTCATTGCCTCTTTTGTAGATTGATAATCTAATTATCTTGAAGCTATTCATTTACGTGTGCCACAGAACTTGGAAAATATGTCCATTTTATCGATGCAACACACAGAACTATCAGCAAGGACCAGTGTGTATTTGAACCACGGGCAGGGCAGCTATGACAGAGACAATTCCCATTCCTGAAGCAGGTCCACAACAACCCAATAAACTCCACTCTAAACCCAGCACTAACTGGTTTTGCAAAGTGGTTACCCACGCCCAATCCCACTAGATAAGCTATATAAGCACAGCTTGTTACAATGATCATTAGAGCTGGGCTTTCCAAAGGACATCTCTACCCTTCTTCACACGCAATGGTATTTAGATATTTGTTTCCATCAGAAAGCAAAGGACACATGCAGAGTTTTCACAATTAAAAAGATAATCCCGTTGCCAATGATGCAGATTTGTGCATGGTTTCCCTCCAATACAGCACACATATTGACATGATGTTCAATGTAGGAAGTGATTGATACAGTTTTGAAGAACCGAAAGATTTTTTTTCCTATTTCTACCATTTATTCTACATGTGATAGTGGAATCTGTTCAATACATGTAATAAGCATAAACTGTGGCACTTACAATCCTATTCACTAGATTAATATAGGGTAATATTTTTTTTAAATGCCACTTAGAAATAAATGGTTGGATATCTTTCAAACTCAATGTATTTAGGCTGAATCAATCCAAACCTTGAAATCAAATTCAGACTAAAATCAATATTCTCCCCACTAATTTTGTGTGCATACACCCCCTCAGAAAGCACTTTACAAGTACAGGAAAGTAAAAACTGTATCACTGGGATGTCCAATCCCTTCTTGAAGGGACTTGCTTTTTCCTTTTAAACCATTCCTCCAGACTTCTGCAACAGACAATTCTCACAGCCAGTATTTTTCAGTTTTATTCTCTTTAGGTGATTTGACATCTGTACTGTTCGGTACTGACTAATTTCCAAGTCCTGGGAGACAATTTCTTAGCAGTTGCAATTCATCAAAACCCTAATGAATTCTGATGGAATTCTTGGGGACTGCTTTTCTGTCCTCTCTGCGGAGGGACTGCACAACACACCATACGTATTTAAACCACATTAAGAGACTAAACGTATTTAATCAATATTGCTCAAAAGAAACCTGAAGAGCCACATACTAAACACCAAAGACACCATCCTCAGTGCTGTCACCAAAGTGCTGATGCTACAAGCAGAGCTAAGACAGGCTGACTACACGTGCCAAGAGACAACCAAGAAGGATGGACAGCTGAGTGCACACCAGCCATCAGGAAAAAGTCTAAGTGAACGATGATCTACAAACATGGAGGGCTCACACGGAGGAATAAGACGCAAATGATGGAGGCAGAGAAGGCTTTTTTGAGGGCTCCAGGAAAAGTTGGGTTCAGGTACGTTGTCACATCCAAAATAACTTGGATATCTTTAGATACTTTGGAAGCAAACTGGAAAAAAACAGGCACTATACCAGCTGCTGCTTGGTTCAAAAACAAAGATCAGGTTTTATTTAGATTCTCAACCTACTTAAGCTGGATCTCACAGGAGTTGCTGTGGGGACTTGATCTCCATGGTTTGGGGAAACTTACTGGGAAAGAGGGAATAAAAAGGTAGTTCATAGAAGCCAGATGGGGAGGCCAAGAATCTGGCAAATATCCCTTTCCCACATTTCTTCTAAAACTCAAAATAAATCTGAATCTCTCTGACATTTGAAAAGAAGTCTGGCTATTTCTTCCCACATTATGTTTTCTTTTTGCTCGCTTTTGCACAGGGTCTTACGGGAAGCAGAGACTAGTGCCAAAGCAACGCAGGGAAGCAAGCTGTGCTGATAATCTCAGAATGGCCCCTTTTCTCAGGAGATATCCAGCCCAATTGCATGTACACAAGCAATTCAGAGGGCAAGACTCACTGGTGTACTCTGGCTATTCTGGCAACCTAAGGCAGCTTAACTGGCCAGCACAACCGGCTTTGCAGCTGCTTTGTATCACCAGAGTGAAATGAAGCTGCCAGAGCATACCAATGAATCTGGCTCCTGTAGTTTGTAGGAACTCGGCAGCAGTTTGTGAACTTATCAGCATTTTTCCAAATCAGACCTCCAAATCTTTTGAGATTCACTTATCACTGTACAACAACATGTCTGTGGAAGAGATTTGTCGTAGGACACATGACTGCATCCAGCTTCAGGAGCCACAGGAATTTCAGTCTCATGGTAGTTTCACTGTACCAAAGCACCTAGCTTTAAAAAAAGTTATTATTCAAAGCTCTGATATATTTTGGACTATGTAAGTGTGACAAACGTAACTTCTGGTACTTAACAGACAGATTTTTCTTATGTCTGAGAGAAGTAACAAAATTCAGGGCATTTCAGTACCAGTGAATCCCTAATGAGCGGGTAGTAAAAACGCCTGCCTTACTGACTGTCAGGGGATATCAAATTTGCTTGCTTCTGACTCAGTAATTACCCACCAAAAATGTAGATCAAGTGGTCATCACCCAAATTAGTACCTGCCAGAGATTACTTTTGGAAAGGCTGTCAGCTAAGAAACAGGAAATGAGTTGCAAAACATTATTAAAACTTGAAAATAACAGCTTTAAGGTATGAGCCACCAGTCAGGCACACAATGGAGCGAGGGCAGGAAACAGAGCCCGTGCGGGGAGCCGAGCACAGAGAGGGGTTGATGGCCGGGGACTTGACTTGTGACAACAGGGGAGCGATGCAAGCTGCCACGTCCTCACCCCATTCTGCTTCCTCCCATTGGATCCTGCACGTTAATCTTCTCCCAAGCCCTGCTGGAGTTCCTGCTGAACTGCAATTATGTGGCATTCAGATAGAGAGCCATGTCACATAGCTCAGCCTGGGAAGGGGACAAACAGCCCCAAAGTAAAGAGCAGGTCCTCCCTTGCCTGCCACAAGCCTTCTCTGTGAGCAGCCGAAATCTCTCCATGCCTCAATTTGCCTTTTGCAAACTGAACAGGTCTCTGACAAAAGAGCTAGAAGAGAATTAATTTCAGTAACTGGAACAAACTACAGCACATTAAAGTTACAATAACTGCTGTATATTGACAAAACCGAACCCAGGCCATTAAAACCATGCGAGAAGAACGAAGCAGGGGCTGACCATTGTTCCAGCAACATTCAAATATGAAATGGAGGTGATGATGATAATAATAATCACCATATGATGCACGTTTCGGTGCCAAATACTTTGCAATTAGCTGCAGGCAGCACCACGGGTATGTCAACTGTCTCTTGTGAAAGGTGGCGACCAAGTGGCTTTAAAGCAAACTCAAATAACAGTTGTGGGAGCAGGGTTACTTTTTTTTTGCTCCTGGAACCTCAGTGCAAACCATCAGTCTTACTGCAAGGGGCCTCATGGCATATATCCACTTACCCTGGCTGGGCAGCAAGTTTTGTTTTTAAAGCCATGGTTTAAATTTTGGGGGGAGACAAAAAGAGTCTTTTTTCAGTGACCTACATAAATCAATCTCTTCTCTCTTTCTCTGGGGGGATATGGGTAAGGCTGAGTTAAATCTGCCAGTATCTGCATCTCTATTTTCAGGGACTCATCGAGTTTACTTCTCTGCACCAGAGTTGACCTGTTTGTAAACTTAACAGACCTGTGAATGCTGTATTAGAGCATCAGTGCTGAGTATCACTGGACATCTGAGGTCAGAGTCACACATTTGTTCCCACACCCTGTGGGAGGGCTCTCAGCAGAACTAGCAACGCTTTGAAAATAAATCTGTATGTTAAACAAAGAGAGCCAGAGACAGAAACAAAAGGGTAGAAATAAATTGTTGATTGCTAGCTTGCTAAAAGGCTCACCATGAAGTCCTTCAGCAGTCAGCATCAGGACTGGTGGTGTTTAATATATTCATCAGTGGTTTGGAAAAGAGAGAGGAAGGTGACAAAATCTGCACAGGGTGCAAAAATATTTTGGTTACTCATGATTACAAAATATTAGAAAAACTAGACAGATGTGCAGCATGAAGACAGACGAAATTCACTGTTCATAAACACAAGGTAATGCCTATTTGAATGAATACTTTTCGAAACTCAGGCACAAGGCTAGGTTGTAAATCAACTAACCACTTGGGAAAAAGAGAGGGAGAAGAAAACATGTACTACTTTGGGCAACTCAACGAACAAGAGGAAGAACTGGAAGCAGCAGTCAAAAAAAAAAAGTGAATGTGTTGTTGAACTGTACAAAGGACGGGACAAAAATTATCACTAAAATACTACATCACTGAATAACTGGATGGTGTATCCCATCTGAAATGGTGTATCAAGCTACAGTCAACTCATCTAAAGAAACCATGAAGCTGAAAAAGAAAGGGGCAACAAAAATGATTAGTGGCAGAAGAAAAAACTGTGAAGATTTGGGCTACTTTGTTTATTGAAGAGAAATAAAAAGGAGACATGAGAGAGTTAATGGAAGTTACAAAGAAGATCAATTCCCTGTTCCTAGTTTCCTCTCGTCCTAATGCAACAACACTGAAAAACAACATATTTAAAAACCAATAAGGAAAATATTATTTTACACAGTTCATAATTAACCTATGGAACTGATTGCCACAAGATATCCTTCTGGCTAAGGACTTAATATGATATAAAATAGTTTAATTTAGATGCTTATGTGAATAATGAGGACATCCTAGCTAGGATTAAGATAAATATCTTAGAAAGGCTGAAAACCCTAATGCTTTGTGACAGAAATGAACCATAGACTGATGGAGGTTGGAGAGAAACATCCTCTTTGGGCAATAAAGAATGTCTTTGTCTTCCCTTGAGCGATTTGGTACTGAGTATTCCCAAAAGCTGGATTTGGGGCTGGATAGACTGATAGTCCAGTCTCACCAGGCACGTCTAAAGCAACATCCCTTTGTGCCAACCTGAGTCTGGCATCTCCACTTTACTGAGGCCAGGATTTCAGACGTTGGTTTTGAAAGCAGTGCTGTTTACAGTGGTGGAGAGGGGAGGAGAATCTGGGGTATGAGGCTGAGAACTGAGTGACTTAGAGCAAATTAATACCAACTGTTGGGTACACTTCAGAGGGGGGAAGACAGCGTTTTCTATTTTATGCCACCAAACCTGTCCAGGTTTTCTCATTTGCTTACCATGCTCATTTGGTTTAGTAGATGATAACATTACATTAACACATAAGTACAAATAAAGTTCTATAATCAGCTAAGGCGTCAGAACCCTGCCAGTTTTCAACGCATGTATCCCAAACTCTGTGAGCAAAAAAGGGGAGAAAAATTAATAACGATAAAAGAGAAAAGCTGTTGCTGCCTAAATCCCTCTGAATGAGAACCTGATCTCTTGGTACACTTGCTAAACCTGATTTGGAGCTTCACAGAAGCCTTCTGTAAAAATCACTGTGTTTAAAATATGGTCCACCAAAGTACAAACAGGGTTTTTTCCCCTTTATAGATACCGGTTAAGAAAATGTCTGTAGTACAGAACTAAATCTGATTCAATGATTAATATGTAAACAGAATTTGACTGGCTTTTCTTTTGTGCTTATCGCCAAGATACAATCTGGCACAACAGTTTTGTTTGATAGACAGCCCTGGCCTATGCTTGTCAACTAGCCAATATAAAATAACATTATTACTGTATAATCTTGAATTAGGCTGTAAAATATTTCAATTGTGTGACACACATGATGAGAAGATTTTAGAGTTCTCACATGTTTACATAATTAGCACTGCATATTTGTTAAATTAAGGTATCGCTATCACCTTTATTACCATATCCCTCCTCCTCCACTGCAGTGTCTGTTTCTTGCATAGCCTCACATGTGTTAACTTTTCAAAGGCAACAGAAAAAGGAGCCTGCGTCTCTGTGAGGATTCTCCTACTTCTGTGCAATTCTAATAAAAGGTATCAGAATATCCACCCTTTCTCATAGCCCTTCAAAAAAATAGCTGCTGAGGTGCAACTCAAGTAAGGAAAAGAAAGCACAAGAGGGAAATGGCCTCAAAGACCTGACTTCAGGTGTATTTAATCCTTCCACTACTGGTTTAAAAGTATTAAGTAGCCATAGGCTATCCCTGGGTAGAAAGACAGTTCAGTGACATCCCTTTTGTAAATATGTAGCTGCTCAGCCTCCTCCTAAACTCCACATTGAAGTCTGTGCTTTTTCAGATTAATTCAGTTTGAATACTGCTGACTGACTGTCACTACAGTCATATGTCACTGGTAGCAGCTCAGAAAGCCTAACCCCTTCTCTAATGTCATTGCACACAATTCATTTTTAAATGCGGCGTAATAGTTTAGGAATACCAGTAAAACAGTGGGGGGAAAGGCATTTTCAAGTTAAAGGGTGTGTAACGCAGTTTACAACGCTGGATTAGATGAGCCAAGCAGGTTTCCTTGAGAGGGGCACGATATGGTACAGGTGAGACCTGCAAAACTATAGTTCTAATAATTACCAATACTGTTAGTAAGAGTATGGTAGTTTTAAACCAAGTGGCACATTATTCCCAATAATGCTATTTAATTTGGTGATCTTTTCTTAAAGATGCCTTGAACAAAGCATCTAAATCCACCCCAGAAGAGCCAAAGGCACAAAACCAGGCTCCAGCAGCACCGTAGGGCACCAGGCTGGATTCTGTTCACCCTGCAGGACCACGTCAGAGGTTCAGCTCAGTGTAGCTGACATCGGCCACAAGCCGGGACCAGCTGCAGAGAAGGTCACAAAGGTTTGGCTGCAGGGCTGTGGCTGCGACTCATTTCTACAAAGACACCCTTGGCTCCAAATTTACACTTCCAAAATATTTAAGACTTGCACAAAAAATGAAAACCGGACATTTTATGACCCCAGCTGTGCTCACCATCTCCCCTAAAGCTTCCTTCATGTCAAGGTGGTGGCAAAATAAGTGGTAGAATTAGGCCCTGTAAGAAAGGTACACTTCCCTCACAAAAATGTCCAATTTACTTCAAAACAAACACACAGCACTAGAAGTAACCCGACCCAAAGAACTTCTAAATTTTGGACTAATCTTCCCCAAAACTTCAGCTTTCTGGCTTTCTGATTTAATTCCAAGAGCAATAATAAACACACTCCTCTGTTTACAGCTCCATAAATAGTGCCTTGTGTTTTCTGAAACAATGCAGCTCTGGGCTGTCTCTGTGATCGTTTATTTTATATCATCCTTAAGTTGCCATTTATTTACATTTCTGGAAACAGCTACCCCGTGAAACAAATGGCCTGTTTTGTTAAGTCATGGTCAAGGATGTTTCCTTCAACTTATCACATCTAGAAATGCCACAGACAGAAATGCTTTCAGGCTATTTGCTAAGAAAACTAACATAAGCTCCTTATCAGAAAATATTACATTTCCCCGAAAGGTGAACTGTTCTGTCAGTTTTTCAGGCCATGTGAAATTCCTTCTTTGCTATGACAGGTCACTGAACAGAAGTTGATGGCACACAGTGGTCGCCCAGAAAGCAAGCCAAAGCCTTCAGCTACACATGGCTGCAGGTAGTGGCACAGATGCAGCAAGCTCTTTCTCTCTGACACATCTAACCCGGGGGTTATATTCCGGGTTGAGGGCTTTTGTTGTTTGCTTGGGTTGGTTTGGGACTTTCCCCCTCCCTTTCATTTTCCTTCTTAGGATGCATCCACAAGCGATGTAGATGTGGCGCTGAGCTGTGCGTGCCACCTCTGTGCTTCACAACCCAGGAGAACTGGCCCCTTCTAGACCTCACATGCCCTTACCTAGTCAAACACTGTAAGAAAGTCAGAAAAGGAGCTATATCCCATTATTTCTGGGTTTTAGAGGGTTTTCTGGTTTTTCTTCCTACTAAACCCAAAATATTAGCAACTACAGACTGACAATTAAAAGTTTAATCGAAAACACAAGAGTTCAGATAGTTTAGCAGCTAATTTACAGGTAGAGTTCCATGAGTTATAAAAGTTGCTCATGTTCATGAGAACCAAGCAACAGCCCCCCTGGGATCAACACTGTCCATGTTTTGTCTTATACCCATTTGCACTAAGCTTGTGAGCCTTCAGGAAAAGCTCTCCACACTGAGGGTGAAAGCCCCAGTTGGCAAAATACTCTGATTTCATGGTGGGTTAGAAACGGCAGCAGAGGAAGCTGCCCTGCTAACTCCTGATGCACTGGCACACACGGACATCAGACAACGTACAATACACGGGCACAACTGATTTAAGCAGGTTTCCCTTGTGTGCCTGTAGAGTCCTGCTAGATGCAATGTTTAAGATACAGATGGACTGTGGACATTAATAGATAAGGAGAAATCCAAAGAAACAACTGATGAGACCCAGGGGGTTTTGTTGCTTTGGTTGGGTTTTTTTTTCAGAAAAATTCCTGGGTTTAATCTTTCCAATTTGATTTTTTTTCCTCTCTCTCTGTCTTCAAGTTCCAAACTAGCCTCTTATTTTCAGCAGAGTATTTTCACTGTGTGCTGACGAGGGGCAGTACTAGATAAAGTTTGAAATAAAAGCTTTACTAGCTGCCATCCTTTGGCTCACCCGTGACTCTTACCACCCTGCCCCTTCAGCCAGTCATTACCCACACACTGTTTGGGATTTACTGCTGCAGAGAAGCAGGCACCAGGCAGCTTTAGATTCCCTTCTCTCTGCAATATCACCAGCTGATCTTATGTATTTATTACAATTTATAAAGACATAAATGGCCTTCTGCTCTGGTCTCACCCCAAAAAGGAGTACCCATTAAAACACGCATCACTTTCCTGCCAGCTTCCTCTGCAAAGGCAGCCCCGTGATGGGAACTGGTCAGGGCTCTGCTGACAGATACCAAGCTGATGACTTCCAAAATCACAGACAATTCACATTTAAATAGGACCCTCACTTTCATTGCTGGGGCTCAGGAGTATCACTGTGATCTTGGCTAGGTCACAGACAAAAGGAGAGAGACAATATTGCAGTTTTGTTAAAACTTCCCTCTTTTTAATTGCCCATTCCCTTATCAGGAGAGCAACAAACACCCTCTGTTATTGGTATAAATGTCCACTGCAAGATGGGAATTAAAGAGGCTAGTGTTTATAGCAGCACTGCTATTTGATGCCAAAAATAAGTCTGATATTTCTATTCAGGAATAGGAAATAACACTCTGAACAGGCAAGTCACTCCCCAGTGGACTTTCTTTGAATTTTCTCCAAAGGCTATTTCCTTTTCCTAAATGTGGGAAATACTTCCTGTCTGTGAATAAGCACAACCCATACGCTGAGAAGAAAATTAATAAAACAAACAAAAAGAAAACAAACAAAAGGACCTTTGTTCTGGAAAGAAATGGCACCAGCTCTGCTCAGGAAGCATAAAGAAACCCAACGGATGAGAGAATAGACAAATCCTAAATAGATTTCATGTAAGATGATTAAAAGTGCTTCCTTTGCTGTATATTTGGCAACACGTGAAATGGTGAGTCAGAAAGATATCCCTTTCCTTTAGGTACTGCTGCTTGTAGTTCATGAATAAGTAAATGATGAAGAACACTTCAGATTTGGCATTATCAGACATATTACCTGTCTCTTGTTGTTTCAATCATACCTACAGCTCTGGCCAGCACAGAGGTTCTCTATGTCTTCAAGCTTTGCTTGAAGCGGGAGACATTTCAGAGTCCCCCAAACTCAATGTTGTACCTGATCCTTATGGATTTATAGACCACCACCTTTAATCAAGACATTCCTCACACAATTCCTAGCTGGATCTATCTACACTCACTACTCCAGGGCTTGGTTGTGCTTGTTGTCTGCATATACAGTACAGCACCAGCAATCAGGATTTCAAAGAAATCTATTAAACCTGGAGATTTCCAAAACAGCTCACAAAAGTTACCATACGTGGATGTATATCATGGAAGAAAAAATACCTTTTTACAACATCTATAAACCCCTGATTATAATAAATGTCTGCTTAATTAATACGTCAGGACATGAAGCCATTTATTCTTCTCTCATTTGCTATCATTCTCCCTGTTCAGATTTAATAATGCAAAAAGGTTGCACCGATGCCAAACGGTAAAAATAATAAAAATACATTCATCACTGATAGGAAAAGCAGAAAAGCCTGGCAGTACTGCTGGCACAGAGAACACAGCCAAATTTCTTAACTGAAATCCAAATAACGCTTCACCCCAAAATCTTCAAAACATACAATGAAATATAGGAAATGATAAATAAAGCACCCTGAAAAATGCATGGAGGACGATGAAACAGGTGCCCAGAATAACCATTATTACAATATGCACACTAAAAGGGAGGGAGAAAGGGGCAGGGAGAGAAAGAGAGAGAGGAAAAAAAGCTTTCAAGACGGTTAAATTCATGAGGGCTACAGAGCCTCAAATTGAAATTATCTCACTCTGCACTGATAAATAAAGTAGCTCTGGTACCTAAATCATGACACTAACTATACGTTTCGATTTTTTTAAGTAGTGATTAGGTGGATACTCAGGGGAACCTACTAGCCTTCACAGAGATAACAGACTCAACTTAATATCAACTTAAAAAGAGACTTGAATTCTAACCAATCTCATGTAATGAATTGAAATTCTATAGCTTTCAGAGGGGGGAAAAAAAAAAAGATAAAAAAGCGATGTGGCTCCATTCTCTAACTTGCTGTCAGGAAATATAATTTGTGCTCTCGGTGATTCACCTAGCTCATATGCAGCATGCAAATTTATTTCCCTAATAATCAGACCTGGAGATTGCCCAAGAGGATTAATAGCATCATTCCTTATGACCGCCAGGATATTATGCACCTCTGACATGGAAAAATTGTGTTAGTTCTACAGAGAAAACGCAAGGATATTTGTCCTGCTAGACAATATAATAGGCTGGTGCATCATCAGATTACAATGTCATTTCAAAAACCTTGAATACAAATAATGTACAGTGGGGGAAATGTTGGTACAACCTCCCTTAATTCAGTAGCCTTGAATTCACATGTATTTTTTTGCCTATGGTTTTTTTTTTTTTCCCCTCTCCCCATTATAGTCTGTAGAACAGTGTAAGAAAAAGGCAAGAGGTATTTTATATTAAAACCATATCTTTTTGTTTGCTCTTATGCTATTCTTTGAGAATAGCCTATATGGACACTGTAAGAAAAAAGAACATAAAATCCACGGCTTCCAGTTTTTCACAGAGCTGAATACACCCACAGCTACAGTACACCACAGTCCAGACGTGAATACAGAGCAATTTATTTGCACAATTGCTTAATTTTGATTCGCAAGTCAAAGCAACGTATTCTGCAGGCTCTGGTATTCACACAAGAAGAATTTGAATTTTTAAAATCTTTTTAAACGGGTTGGTCAGGAATTTTCTACAAAAAAAATAAAATAAAATAAATGTTTCCTGCTGTACTTTAGACCAAAGAACACTGCCTTAGAGACAAGACAAAATTTCATTATTATGCGCATGGGAGCAATAAGATTAGCTCCTATTGCTGCCCCTAAGGTGGAGCAGCAGGAGGAACCAATGGGACGATGCTAATGTGTATGTTAATAGTATTCTCCTAGAAGAAGTTGGGATAATTAAACATGTACCATCTCTTTAAGATAGAACTGCACACATTTTCTTCGGATGGGTGTTTACAAGATTTCCAATTTCAGGTCACAGCCATTTCTGAGATTGCTTAAGAAAGAGATGGGAATAACTTATCTTATTCATGTATTCAAAGAACCTTATAAAATGTGCAAAACATAACAGTTTTAAGGGGCAAAACATGCATCTTGCCTTGACAGACCTGCTTTATTATGTGTAGTGTTGTACACTGACCTAATATATTGAACATTTTTAGCTAATATACCTTGTAGGAACCAGCCTTTAATGTGATGGATTTTATAGTATCTCATTAGGGTGTGTTTATATAACCTGATACTAAACACATTTTCAGATTCATGTTCCTTATTAAAATTGTGAGCCGTATTGATTTTTAGTTGAACAGCAACAGAGTCATTTTAATATTAAGAAAGGCTGCTCTGAAGTTATTTTCACAGCTCACAACTACTGTGACACAAACAGTGCACATATCTCTCATCTTTCTTTACAGCCTCAATTATAAGAATCAGGATGTGTTACCCCACCTGCTTTTCTATTGGTTGAGCAATTCTCTGCCTCCATTTACAATGCCAAAAAGCATTTTTATTCATTGGGTTGGGGGGTGGTGTTTTTAAATATACATCCTTGACAAGCCCCCAAACAGTATTTATATTTTTCCTTATAAAGAACTGTGTGTTTTTAAAAACAAAATACCTTAATGCATCTGCTTTTCAAGTTTCCATAACAAACTGAGTAGCTATAGCAATGTTTACTGTAATGTAGCAAACACAAAAACTTAGCATTCCGAGCAGTGTAAAAAAACATAATGACTCTCACATCCTAATGTCTCCATTTTGTAAACCAGTCTTTAAAGGTAAATCTAATGTCAGCAGTAAATAGAGTGGCTCCAATATTTCTCTGAGGAGTCATGGGGAAATAATGATCTTTGAGGCACTGTAAATAGTTTAAATTATTGGAAGGTCCTTGTAAGAAATGAAATATGAGAATTAAAGAAAAATAAACTCGATTTCTTTATTGTGAAGTTAGGGTATTTGGAGGTAGCCCAAATTTTAAATGCAAATATTTAGAGAGAGAAATTACCGCTTCTGAGACAAGCAAATCATTCGCTTATTCCTGACTCTTATTGATTTAATGAACAGCTTGTTAATATGATACCATTTGAGAAACAAAAAACAGACATAGAAGAGGAGGTATTCATTACATTCCTGCATTTTTAAAATCAACCTTTAAGTCTTCAGCAGGGAAAAGCCTGTAAATTAAATTGCATAGAAACTCCTCGATTTAACACAGCCACTTGTGCGCTTTCAGTTTAACTACACCTGTTACTTGTGCTCCAATACCACAGAAGCAGTTTGGGAGTCTCAAGTAATTGCTATATTTGGCCTAAAAATTTTTAGGTCTGAACCTGTTCTCAGAAAGCAGATTTCCCTTTCTTTTGCCCCTAGCATGCTATTCATTATTAAACATTAAAGTTGTGTCAATTACTTACTTCCATAGTTGATTATTATCCTGGTTATTCCACCAGCTAATCAACTCTTTTCTAAAACATGTCTAGCAGTGACTTTGAATTGATGTACAGAATATAATTATTTGTGCAAATTTCTTTTGTTTCTTGTTAACCACAGAAATTGGTTAATTACTTTAATCCTCACAACCCCTCAAAAAGAAAGTATCTTGATTTACCAATTTATTTTTAATCAATATTAGGTTGAGCTTTGAAAGTTGACTATTCAGCCAATTTAAGACACTGCATTGAGAGAAAAAAAAAAATTTTATACATGTCCTTTAAAGCAGGCTGAAAACACGTTCATCTGCAAGACTTTGTTAGCTTTATCAGATCCAAGGCTCTTCTGTTTGAGGTGTAATTATTTTACCATTATTACGTGTGAGGCTTTTAACAGAACAGTCGTTCCCTCTATTTAAGCAGTATGTTTTATAATTTATTACATCTCTTTGGTCATCAACTCACTATACAAACAGTTGGTCACCAGTGACCAATTACATTAAGGTTAAGCAACATAACTTTAAATTAGAAATAAGCTAATGTATCTTCATCAAGGGCCTGCTGTGTTTTCAGTGCTGTTTATGAGATGATACTAAATGTGGATATGGAGCACGCTCACTGGGACCAATTCCTATCGGCCTGAAAATGGGAAAGTCTTGAGCCTGCTCAGGTCCAGAGCTAATTAATGGGATAACATCTGCTTTATGCATTCTGCTGCAGAAATTTCTATCAACTTCACTGGGAAGATGCATGGGAAACTATCAGAGAAATAAGTATCTATGCTGAACCATATTAATCTGTAGCGAGTCTGAAAATGGGAATTTCAATTCTCCTATTATCCTAAGGATGGGCAGAGGGGGGAGGAAGAGGGTGGAGAGCTTGTTTCTTAGATGGTACAATTTCTGTATTTGCAGCACAGGATATATATTTAGTTCTATTTGCATGCACCTGCTTGCATACACACACGTTATTCAACTGCACGTAGGCTTGTTTTGGGTATGGTTTGGGGTTTTTTAAGAAAGAAGGCAGCAGCAGATGAAGATGACCATGCTCCTCATGCAACAATGAGTTTTATATGGGAAGATGGTGAAGAGGTTTTATTGCATTACTTAAAAACACAGCATGAATTGCTAAAGAAAAAATACAGTACTGTAAAACAGGCTCCAGAAGTGATAAGACTACTTACTTCATTTTATCAGCCTGTGTATTGTGCAGTGGTATGAAAGGCCAGACACCTATTCTGATCTGAGTTTTAAATAAATACAACAAGAAGGGAACACTGACCCCCACAAAAAAAGAAATATCAGAATCTTTTTCTAGAAACTCCACAGATTTCCAAATCCAGGCATCTCCTTACTGCAATTTTATCACTTTGTCCAAAAATTACTGGGCAATTTTAATTGCAGTGAGATGCTTAAAGCTGCATTTTGCTCCCGAGTTTTTCCTGGTGAAGTCCTGAAGGGCACAGAATCAGACTGCTGGGGAGAGACATCACATTTTGACACATCTGTGCTTTTGTCTGCGCCAATACCTACACATATATGAAATTACGCACTTTCAAAAAATGTCTATATTGTAACCAAATATGTGTGTATGTTCAAATAAAGCATATATATACCCAAAAACATATAATACAAATATGCACGCCTGTGTCTTTGTACATAGAGAGAGAGAAAAAGCCAAACCAGAAACAGGTAAGCAACAGTAAATGTCTGAGTTTGGAGTGGCAAAACAGGAAGAAATTATACCATTTTCTTTATATTATTATTATTATTGCCTATGATTTACAGGTTTAATTTTTTCAGGCTAATGCATACGAATGAATTGCATATGAACAAAAAAAAGGAAGGAGGTCCCTATAATAATGAAATTACATTAATAGTCATTCACCTTTACCTAAGAGGTTATGAGTTCATATGTCAACTCTATGGAATATTTTCTGTAATTTGTTTGCCATTGTGTACATTCTATTTATTTGTTTGCTACAAGGTATTGAAATATTCAGGCTATTGGGAATTAAATGCTTATTTGACTAACAATGCTTATCTGTAAATTAATGGTGCAAACCACGGAGTTTTCTAAAAGGCAGTTTCATTTATGGAGATACACAGACAAGACTCAAGGTCTTTCAAAGAACTCTTAACATCCCAGGCTTAGGGGAGGAAAAATATTATTTACTTAACATTTTTAGCAATCTTGTATAATTGTGTAAATTACTGAAATGAAATAGTGCTTGCTTTTGTCACTTGCAAATGACAATAGCACAAGGAACCAGGAAGGAACCTTGTGGATGCAGCACCCAGACCGGTTTTGTTTTGAACTTTTGTGTGTGCTAAGGGAAGGGAGCTTGGAGAGTGATGGAATGGGATTTAAAGACCCACATAATGCAAAATTCCTAGGTGACCCATTACATCTGAGACTAGAAAACACATTTGATTTTTAATTTGCTTAAGCATGCAAGATGGTCAGCTTCTCCACTGTTGCAATATTCTGATTAGTGGGTAGGATTAATAGAAAGCACACGGCTCCTGTTCCTTTCCTTTCTCCTGAAAATGTGTCATGAGGCAGTATGGTTGTAACAGGGGTGAATCCTCAATTCTGTTAGTCTACCTACCCTGTCAATGTTACTTGAACCCTTATTTTCCCTTAAGGGGCTCATTCAGCTGTCCTAATATGTATACAGTGATAATATAGTCATACGCATAATAAAAAAGAGCTTCAAAATTATAGTCAGCTTAGTAATAATGCAGTGCTGTGCTGGAGTGACTGGCAACTGTTGATCCAATTATATAACTGGTTGCTTCTTAAAATGCAGGGATATGAGATTGATATATAATGTGCTGTAAAGTGTAAAAGAACTGGACAGGAAATAAGGAGGGTTGAATTTTTTAGTGCTTTGATCAAATTAGAACCAGGTTGATGAAAGGAAATGCCTTGGGTTCTCTGCTTGAAGTTTTGTGTTATACAAAAGGCTCTTGAAATGATCAATTTTGCACATGTCACTCAGTGAGTTTAGAGTGAACTCATCTCTGTCTGTGCCAGGGAGAGTCTCTGCAATGGATCACTCACAATGCTGCTCCCCACCGGACGTAAAATTGGGCAGATGCTCAGAAATGAAAATAAGGAGCCAAAGGAGGGACAACCACAAATCACAGGAATACCCCAAAACTGCAGGTTTGTTTTTCAGGTTCCTGCCCAGCCTGTACTTTGACTCAAGAAACACGGATCAGGAAAGACAGAAAAGGGTCATCTGGTGAATCCCCCAGAAATAAATGCAGGATTATCTTTGCTGCTGTTCTTTTAAGCATTTATCCAGCTAACTCACTAACTAGCTTTCATCCATTGTAACCCTCTGCCTGTCCCCTGCTTTTAAAACAGCTACTATTATTTATGAAGTGCTGTAGATGTGCAGTGAGAAGCACGGGGACTTTTTGCTCTTATTTTTCCTTGAGGACAACTTAAAAGGAGAGAAAAAAGCATGTATGAAAAGGCACCTTGCAGGTAAGGCTGTGGTTCTTCTGTCGCTTGGTCTGTCTCTGAAGAATGACTCCATAGTGGTTAGGCCTGTATGAGACACAACCTCTCTGGTACTTTTCTGGGATCAATCTCTCTGTACTATATGCTACTCAATGTAGCGATTTAAATCCCACAGTTTCAGCCTTAATGCATTAACATTTCAGCACTCCTCAAATACATCCTGGAAATCTGTCTCCTCCTCATAACTCTTATCCCCAAATCAGGAGCCATGTAAGATTTGAAGTGAGGCACCTAACCGAGCCCAGCATTCCTTCACACCTCTGCCAAAAATACAGTACAGTGATTTACCAATAAATACACTCGGGGTGAGACGAAGAGTAGGGTAGAGAAACAAATCAATTCCCAAGCCAGCGGACAATAAAATTTCTTTTGACACCAACTACAACAGAGAACAGGGAGGAACTACTGAAGTAGCCATCGACATCAAAACCTGCTGAATTTCTGCTACCCTGAGGATAGTACCTGCACGGAAACTCTTTTGTTTTGGCATAATTCCCTCTGCAAGGAACGCCTCCAGAAAACAGGGTTTCCAGAAGTAATATTACAGGATGGGGAGCACCGACAAGTCGGTGCAGTAACCTTCACCTAGGCCTTCCAATTCACTTTTGTGTGAATTACATCAAATTGCAGTGGGTATTTGTGTTGGATGCAGAGTAGTTGAATAGCTGCCCATTTCTACACCAAAGCAGCTCTTTTGAAGTTGATTGGTGTTTCCCAGTAACAGAAACACCGCGCAGCATTGAAAATGGCAGGACATCACAGTGCAATTTCTCTAAAAAAGATGCATGGGGTATTATATGAATAATATTTTTCTGAGTTCCAAGACTGGAGTTCGAGAAATGTCTTTACAATTTGTATGGGGGATACTCCCCGACTCCAGTGGCAGACATTCATGAGAGCACACACTAATAAGGTATAATTTGACAATATGGTAGAGGTCTGTCTTTCCAGTTCTATTATCTGGGAAAGATACAGTTCCTTATGCCAACTTGGTTGCACAGCAGTAGCATTTTGCTCTGCAGCCAACAAACCCAAGGATCTGGCAATAGAGCTGCATGTGAACACACTGGGCCAGCAGAGATCAGAGTAGAGGAAGGGGGTGGTGCTGCACTGGGAAGAAGGCATCACCTCCAGCACTGCCCGCTGGCTGACGGATGGTAACTCCTACAAACCATTCAACAGCAATCAGCAAAAGCACAAAATAATGCTGGCTTTCAGGGTGGAACAGCAAGTGAAACCTTCCCTGTGCAGACATACAAGCCTGGTGATCCCTCTCCAGTACAGGACTGGGAAATGCTCCTCCTAGGGTCCCCTCCCGGGCTGTGTTTGTTCACAGTGCTGCAGGAACGTGTGGCTGGGGATGGAGCAGCAGCGGTGGCACTCGAGACACGTACCCAGGAATGGTGCTAACCTGGGTTTTGGTTCTCACTGTGCTCCCTGAAAACACACTGCATCATGACAACTTGTTATGAAAACATAAGAAACAGGATAGAATGAATATAGTTTAAATAATAGCTTATTTAAAGTCTTTTCCATAACATTCGCTTTGCTTTTGTTTTTGTTAGATCACACTTAATATGATTCCACGACATCAATGTTGTGGATGAAATTGAAAGCTGTATTCTTCTAAATGTGTTCCTAACATTTCATTTTTTACAGAGCTGCCAGGGGCTATTCTGCATTCCCACAACTGCTACAAATGTAACATATTGTTTTGCAATAAAAATTAGCTATAAAAGTGTGAAAAATGCCAGAGATCCAAATGTGAGAAACAAGAGAACGGGGTATGGCTTTCACACCCTTTTAGTGGACATTTTATTTATTTTTCAAAAGGAGTCGACATATTTATAGCTACTGTATTTCAATTATCTCTAATTTCACACATTTTATGCAAATTCTAGACATTTTAATTGCAAATGAGGAGGGAACTTATTTTTAAAGTGGAGCAACACAACATTTCAGATCTCAATTTTAATCCTGAATTTATCTACATCACTGTTAAAAACTTTTAAAACCTCATTTACACTGTGACTTAGAATCAGGTGCCTTTTGAAACAAAAAAGCCAAAGACCTCCGTACCAATTTGTTATATCGCCAAAACCTTCTTCACACATTCTGAAATCTTTTCTTTTTAAATCAAAATTTTTAGGTGGGAAAGTTTAGGAAGTTGAAATGACATTATTAATTGGTGACACATTATTTCAACAAGAGCCTGTAATTTAATAGTATTGTCCATAACTGATGAAAATTAATACATTACCCACCCTATTTTCTCTGTCTCCATGACTTCAATAACCTAGGGCAAGGGTTATTAGCTCAATCCATGCTTAGCCGTCACTCAATGGGAAATTCTTTCAAGAGGATAAACCACAACTCAGCCTTTGGCTGGATAAAAATTCCCACTATACATTAAAAGCATTAGTGACAAACATTGCTCTTTTCCAAGCAGCATTCCCAGTAGCTTACTCTAACCCAACCTTAATAAGCAGATGGCCTTCAATGCGAAATAAAGCGCTGGTGACAAATTCAAAACCAGTACCTGGCTGGTTTCAAGCAGGGATGATTTTCTAAGGGATTCTAGGGCTCCAAACCCAATAAAGGTCTGGGATCTGCTCCGTGATGCTGGGTTTGAGCAGACCATACAGGCTATATGTGAGGCAGCCGGTACCTGTGCAGACCCCTGTCCCCTATAACCCAACTGCTTTGGCCCCAGCCACCCAGTAAGATCTGCTTTTTGGTAAATACTGCCTTAAATTTTGCCATCCAAAATGCATCGCCTAGAAACTCTACTCCCAAACAATAAAATTCAGACTGAAAATGAGCTCTCTCTAAGCAGGACCTGGCTTTGGTCCTCTGCTTTGCCCTGGAGCAGCTGCCCCCTTCCTGGCATTTACAACACCCAAGCTCACGTTGATAAACGCACAAACCATGGGTTTAAAATCACATGTGTGCCCTATGGAGCTCTCTAAGCTGAGAACCCAGTGCCTGACTTCTCACTAGCCAATGAAATAGATATTTAAAAGTTCCAACAATTTACTGAAATGCATAAAATAATTTTATTATAAATGGAAATTTACTGCCTGAAATGTGCGGAGTTTTTCTCTGCTTGCTTTCTATTTGGTAATTTATTTAAATGCATTCAAAACTGCATTCAAAAAATGAGACATAGCACTTCGGTTAAGACATCTGTATTTCAAACCAACATCTTCAGAACTGTGAGCAGCTCTGTTAATAGTCTTTTTATTTGATTAGGGTAATCTGTTGCTGTGCTGTCTTAATCTTCATCCACTACCTTTTAACCAATCAATATTTTAGGGTTATAGATTTGGAAGGTAGATGATAATTTTGTAGATAAACTCTCTAGGCACTGCTGACATGGTATGGTTGCATATTTAGTATCTTTGCAGAGGATTCACAACTCCAGCAATGTAAGAATCTGCCCAGAAAAAAAAAAAAAAAAAAAAAACCCCAAATTTTTANNAAACCCCTAAATTTTCAAAGCTGTGTGCAGGGATTTGGCCACCTGTCTCCTATTAATGTCAATGAAAATTTAGAGGTAAGACAAGCTATGTCTTTTCCCTCAGATCATTTTTTCCTTGAAAGGAACCAGAGAACAAGAGAGAGGAAATGAAAAGTAACTTCTGAGTAACTCAAGGCCTGAAGCTGAGGCAGGAAGTATACAGAAGTAGAACATTTGTTCACTAAATGAGTGAGCATCTCCACACATATCAAATTAGCTAGGTGTGAGAAGTTCAGAAGAAAAAAAAATAATAAAAAAATTAGATTTTGTGTTTTTAAAATGTCATTAAAATATATATCTTTTAATTTTGCTCAGCTAAAATTATCTGTTGCTTACAATATTAATTTTGCTGCAGATAAAATTAGTTGTCAGGCCTCTGTTTATGGCCTAATTACCTTTTGTAAGGAAAAAAAAAAATAAGGGCAGGAAAAATAAAAGGAATAACAATAAAATGCAGTTATCTACCTTCCAGCAAGAGGGGTTCTTAGTGATGTGTTACCTGTGTGCATTTCACGAGTGCTGTGCGTGTGTTTCACACATGAAACCAGATTTGCTGGGGCTGTTTTGTCAATCTGGGCAGTACCAGCTTCTGCCTGCCCTGATTTATGTGCCTGGGGACAGGCAGCACAGGCCAAACAACCCTCCATTGCTTCTAGAAAAATGGGAATCTCGAAAGGATTCAAGCCTCTCACAAGAAAGGAGCAAGTAAAAAAAAATCCTGGGGGACAACATCTTGAAAAAAAACCCCCAAAATTCCCTGTGACTAACTGTAGTTTCCTTGTTGAAATGCTTGCCTACTTTGATTGCAGTTTTGGAAACAGTAAAACCACTCTTTATTGGCTAGAAGTAGGTGCTAGGCATGCCACTGAAAAGCCACAAGACTGATAAACAAATGGACAGAGCACAGTGTTACAGACGTTAGAAACCAGCACATTTTGGCCTCCTTTCAGTCCTCCCTATGCAATATTGCCTGATCCTTCAGCAAGGAGCAAGTACCACAAACACCGAGCACATTTCTTAATAGCATTTCCCATTACATTAACCTGAAAATTTAGATTAATTCATAGAGCATTCACGTGAATCAAGACGCAGCCACAACACCATCTAAACCACAGCTCTACCTGGCAGAGCTCGGGAGCAAATCTGGCCTCAGACAGAAGTTGTCCTTTGAAGCATTCTGTGCAGCACTGCCATGAAATCTGCCCGGCTGCATTTCTGAATGTATTTGACAAACAAAAAATTTGTATCTGTGTTCATTTCACAAGATGTAAACGTCTCTTTCGTGGTAGGAAAAATCCTGCTCCCTGGAAGTGATTCTAATCTAACGTGACATGCGGTATTTGTAAACATACTTTAGTGTCCCAACCTATTTACAGTGTTTACATAAAACCTCCCGAAATCTCCACATTCCTTGAAAAGTTAATCCAGTACAAATATTGACTAGCTGTCAATTGAGCGTTATTGACTTGCTCCAGGACTGTGTTTTATTGCCTTAACTGATGAAACTTGTTTTCTTTGCTAAACTTAATTTCTTCTTGGCCCCATTTGGATGAAATACCATTTGCCAGACTGCACCTCTCCCACTCGCTGCTATGGGGCTGCCTCTTCCAGTTAGTTGGTGCGGTAGGACGGCCAAAGTACTGCAACAGGAGCTTGCAGAAGGAAGTGGACAATCCAGTCTGTATTTTACAAAGAGGACCTAGGCCAGCGCCAGCCCTAACTCCCAAAAAACATTTGGCCCACACCAGCTCCCACACAGCAATTTCCCTCTTTGTAACTCCATATGGTTGTATAGAGCAGTGTTTCCAGAAAGGCTGGAAGAGTCTATGAACCCTTCAACGGGGTCTGTGAAAGGTAACTATGAAAAGCAAACCGGTTACCAAGAGCTTAAATTCCCGCTGCAGCCATCCATACCTTCACTGGGAGGTGGTGGATTTTTAAGGAATTCTAAACCTTGGATATCTTTGCATCTTTTTTACCAGAAGCAGCACAAATCAGGTTGTCCAGAAACCAAAGTTCATAAAACACACACACTCATCACATTTTGAGCACCCAAAACCCCATTATTTATCATTTCATCTTTAAAAATCTATAGTTTCTAGACGCAGTGAAACTCAAACCAAAAATAGTAACTTTCACAACATTCCCTGATTCTGCAACAAATTCCATCAACCATTTTAAGTTCTGACCTCCAGGTCAAGTGAAACCAACAATAAATCTTAGGAAGGATTCGATATCATTAAGCTGCAAAACCCAAAATCTATTATGAAAGGTTTATCAGAACTTACAAAAAATGAACCCCAAATGCTTCAGTCAGTGCAAGGAAGGACAAAAGGGTGGAGCAGCAGACAGGGAAGGAAGCGCAGATCCTGAATGACCATAGCAAGCTATAAAACAGGTATTTTGCTCTGCTCTCAAAACAACATTTAGGAAGGAATTTCCTGAAAATTCCAGTTGAGACAGACACAGGGGTTTACTTGCTGTTGTCATGCAGTTTCTTTGTGAAGGAATGTAACAGAGTGGACACTTACACTTTGCAGGAGCAATATCTGCTTCTCCACAGGGGGATGCTTTCCGCACCACATACAACTCCAGGGCAGTATTTGGTGCTGAGAAGTGATGGTGCCACCATCTGTTCTTTCTTCTGTTCTGATCAAGTCTGGAGAGAGAAGGGCAAACAGAGAAAAAATGGGGATATGTCATATTGCTACATCTTCATTTAATATTCTTTCTCACTTTTTATGTCTAGCTCAGGTGATGAGACAGTCCAATTCTTTTAATCAAACATACTCAGATTACCTTTCTGGGAACTGAACAAAGTCATGACAGTTTTGCTCTCAGATTTCCAACCACACAGCAAGTTTATTCTTGTCTGATTTGTTTTATGTTTTATTTTAGCCCTTGCAAGTCACTTTTTCTACAAGACTTCCTTTCCTTTTAAATGAAAGGCTTCTTCTAAACATTCGACTACTAAGAACCTACCCTATAACACCAGCTACATCAAGAATGCACCTGCTCTCTGTTACGACACTTTGGCTAACTTGAATAAGGATAAATGTTAATATTTTCATTAGTTTATTGGTTAGTAAGTTGTGGGGGCTCATATGGTGCCCTCAAGAAAAAAGCTGCATCCCAGAGGTGGATGTACACACATATGTGAGACAGACAGGCAGGGGCAGCATGGGGACCACAGGAGGGGGGGATGTGCTGCACAACAAGCCTGGCTAACACTGGGTTTGTAAGGGGAGACATAATCATTTAACATACAGATGGCGTATCAGTTTACATCTCACACTGAGCTCGTGCTTGGTTATACCACAAAAGGGAGAAACAAATTATAACAGAGTCAGAAAGCTCCTGAAGAGGGAGGCAATGTGGGACCCCAGATGTACTTTAACCAACCACAATCACACCATCAGCACGAGGTGTAAAAAGTGCCAAAACAAAACAGTGAAAACACTGACACTTCATATGCTAAAAAGCCTGGGTTTTGCTGTAACCCAAAATCCTTCCCTTCTCACATACCTGTACATAATAATAATAATCATAATAAAAAAATAAGCCCTCAAGATCAAATAGTCAGTGGCACCTTAAAAGAAAAAAAGAAGACAGGCTTAAGAAACCAAATCCTTGTAATAAATAATATATTATGAGTTAAGGAGATGAACTGACAAATTGGTGCACCTCTAATCTCTTCCCTGCAACAGCGAGAAGAGCTGAATCACTTGCACAACATTTTTCTTTAAGTATGTTCAGGGATTGCTCTACACTCCACTTTCACTAAGAATATCATGCTCTACTAATTTACCACACTGACTAAGCTACACACCAGCAGCATCGTCAGCTTTAACCTGCAATTTTATCTTGTAAAAATATAATTTCTGAACATTCTCTTACTAGAATATAATTGACTATTTCAGGGCAGGTTTAAATTAGGGATGAGAGAATCAAGGCATTTAAGTGATGCAAACTCAGCTCTCTTTTTGGGGTTCAGAGGTTAGGCCCTTCCTCACAAATCTCTGATGTTCAATGCTAAGTTGTCACGCCCGGCAGCTGTGGCAGCCTCCTGATGGCTCTGACATCAATCTAATGTAAATTTTGCATGTGGCCCATACTCAGAGACCCACTGCAGCCCTGCAGTGCATCAAGGGCCATCTCACTCAGGATTCCCAGTTATTCATTTATTTCAAACTTGAAATGACACCTATCCACCTGAGCAACGATTTTAAATAACAACCTAGACAAGAAAAAAACAATCCAGCAGCATGGCAAGGATGCCAGGCACATAAAGGAAATTAACTAGCCCATATTTCGAAGCAATAAAATCAATGTCACCTTTTTATACCTTCAGCCCCCTTGTCTAACATCACTCAACAGACAGACCAGTGTTGTGCAGCTACTTCAGGCAAGGCAGGGGTAAGTCCATGAGCAAAGACTTCCCAATTTACACCAGTCCCATGCTTCTCTCCTAAGGGCACATCCCTTCAGTTATTCCTCACTTAGCTTTGCCATTTGGGGAAAAAAGGTCTCTATAACATTCAGCACCAGCTTTTATGAAACAATATACACCTTCCAAGCAATAATTGTTGAAGGAGGGAGTGCTTTTGGTGTAATACATCACATGGATTTTATAACAACAACTCAGGCAGCAATACAGAACAAAAGACTGCGTGACACAATGTTTATTTTTAGAATGAATGACAGTTCAGCATTCTGGTATGATAGGTGTAAACAGAATAAAACCTCTATTTTGCTTTTAACAGCCCAGAAGCTGGGCAGATTTTTGTTGTTGTTGTTGTTGTTATGTAATTATTTCGGTGTTAGCACACTTTCGTGCCTGCATAAGCCTGGTATACATGTGATTGCACTAAAGGCTCCTGTATCTTGACAGGTCAAGCAGTAAAAGATGAGGATGTAACTTGTTAATATTTGAACTAAGTCAGAAACCACTTCCACGATGACATCGTAACTAACCATCTTTTCTAGTTTTTTTTTCTTAGTCCAAGGCTTAAAAGGAAAAAAAAAAACCAAACAACAGAGTGTTTTGTTAGCAATGAAGTAGCAGATTTCAAATTTCAAATTAATTATTTCTGACATTAGTTTAGTATTGCAGAGATTGCTGAACGATGCAATGACCATTACAAACAACTGTGCCCACAATTATGTCTAAATGGAGTTGTTACTGGTCATCAGCTCAAAAGGACCACACTGACAGCGAAAACTCATAATCCAAGTCACACACATACAAGCAAGGGAACTGTTAAAGTGTAAGAATAGTAGTAAATTATTAAGAAAATTCTAGAATAACAGGGAAGTCAGTGGCAAATACAAGTAACTGGTTTTGAACGTTTGACTTTTCTTCAGTAATGTTAGAAACAACCCCAAAGAGAATTTAGAAATGAGAACATATTTTGCAAAATATTTGCTTGTGCTTTTGTATTTAAAATCAACTCAGCTACCAAATCATTTTTGTTTAGAACAGAGTTTTTTATGTCCCACAGAATTCCCCAGCAGTCACCAATGCTCCCAAAGCCATGTTCTTTCACACTGATGGAATTGTCTCATAAGGCACAAGGAGAAAATAAATATATAGGGCCTGGAATGGCAGCCTATGTTCTGCCCTCTGCAGCCAGGACGCCCTGGCTTTTTTCCAGAATTCATGCTTTTCCTCTCAGAACTTCTGTTTACACTTTCTTGCTGCTGCTCCATCTTCTTTCCCCACTAAATTCTTTACATCCTCTTTCCACCTCATTCTTTATAGCAACCCTTATTTCCCCCCCATCTTTCCATTGGTTTATTTTCTTACCATAGTGAGATTGGAAGCCCAACCTGTGAGCTAGTTTGGTCTCCTAGTGCAGAGCAGGGGGAAAAGGAGTCATCCCTACAAACATGCTCAAGTGACAGTTATTGCTGCTGGCAAGGGCAGGAACTGCAGTTAGATTTTAAGATTTTTTTAAAAAAAGGAAAAAAAAGCAGGAGACGAAACGGAGGAAGACACCATTTTTTCAGCCCAGCTATTTGGAGATAATTGCTGTAATCTTATCTCTCCTCTATCTTTTCACTAGGCAACCTTCCTAAAGAAGGCAGACTTCTAGTTCTTAAAAGCCCAATAATTCACACTTTTCTAGAAGTTTTATTAGTTTGAAATTTACACTTGACCATTTTGAAATTCCAGGACAAGACCTAGAAACTGAAAAAAAAAAAAGTCAAATAAAGAGAAACCGAAAGATGGACAGACAAGCAATAAGATCCAACATACAGTGTTGGGAAAAAGAAAAAAAAAAGACGACAAAGATTTTCACTTTGTCTGGCACAGTGTTTTCATGTTTTTTAAATTGTTCTGTATTTTCACAGCTTCAGCTGATACATCTGAAATAGGGAATTTGCATTTTCTAGGTGGGGAACACTGCCAAAGCTGTTAATTCCAGGCAGATGTAAAGTTGCACCACTATGTTGTGATGTGGCTCCTTAAAAACAACTTAAAAGGACAAAAAAAAAAGAAACCCAACAAAACAACCACCCAACAACCACCACAAATATTCACTAACCCATATGGTCAATAATTGCTGTTTAATAGTCCTCCTATTACAAACCTAAAAAGCAGCAGCCAGAATTACCAGTAGAGTATTAATAAACAGGAATGAGTTAATAGTGCATAAAGACCTTCTAGTGGAACAGTGGGGGAGTTGAATATTCTTTTCTTAAGTCAGCTGTAAGTAATTACTACATGGTGTGCTTCTGACTATTACCATAACAGAGCAATTGGACGTGAAGAATGGATAATAGTATGGACATGGAGGTATTTTTAGAATATCAGCAGTGTGGCAGGTAAATGCCCTACTCAGGCACAAACCTTTCAATAAGTTTGAATAACTTTCCCTAATGACACCTACCCTGAGCAGGATTTTTAAAAGATCAATCTAATAAGTTATTTAAAGTAACTTTATAAAGACACGTCTGTGATATGTAAATAAGGGAAACAGCAAAAAACTCCTAGGCAGACATTAAGCAAGCAGGCAGCATTATGGTAACCACATAATCACAGGTTTCCCTCTATTTCTTTGCCTTCATCTGTTTGAATGTGGGCTGTGCTTCACTCACTTCCATTGGCTGCTCAGGTGAAAACTCAAATATTCTGAGAACAACTGTAACTGTGATTGAAGGAGTTGTGGGCTTTCTACAACTGAGTTAGGTGTCCTCAGTGATTTAATGATGCGTATCATTTATTTTAAAATATTGTTACAGGAGCATTCACTGAGGTGCAGCTTCGTGTTCAAAGGACTGTCCATTACGTTATGCAGGAGGGCTTTTTGTGTACAACTACAGGCTGAGATATTGTCTATTGACACAACATATGCTCTCATATAAAAACAGCTTGAGACTTTTGATTCAGAGAGTAGTAATTTTGTAAATGCACAGAAATATAATTTAAGGAATATTTTGAATTTTTCAGGCTACAGGTCTTTCTCCTGCTATGTTGCTACACAGGGCAGATGTTGATTTTTCAATTTGCAGGTTTGTTAAGCATCATGGAATGTTTTGGTTCTCAATCAAGAATATTCTTCCCAAGTGGTTGCAAAGTCCTATGCCTGAAAATAAACGCATGTCCTTTTTGTTTCTTAGCAGCACGTGTTCTGCATTCAATAGAAGCATAAAATAGATAATGTGATGCCATTTATCAGACCAATATATATATTTTAAGCCACAGGATCTCAGAATGCAACGTATATGCAGGTTGCATGCTACAAACACAGCCTAAATAAAGACAAGAGGCAAATCCATTTACAGTGTGTCATACCAACAGTTCTGTTCAGAAAATTAGTGTATACAATGCACTATGGTGTCCTCAATATTGTGTCCATCCACTGAAGTGCCACTATATTGGTCAGCTACCACTACCCTTATAAAAGCAACAGTCCCTGCATAGATAATATTAATGATGAACAACATAGCAGCTGAGAATTATGTACGTATACATTCCCTCTTTCTCAAATTCTTTGTTTCTCATTTGCACACATACCAGCAGACAGGCTAAAATAATTTTGGCTCCCCTAAAGACAACAGAGACTGTGATGCTGAGTTCCCCCCCAGTATTTGCTATCTTCAGCAGCAGTTTATGACTAATCTGCTGCAATGGCATTGATATTAGTCCCATATTTCCATGCAACAATCAGATACAGCTACAGAAATCACATTGTGCCAGATCCAGCTCTGCATAAAGTTGCTGACTTCAGGGCATTTTCTCAAGATGGGTTTGGCCCTTTGCAGTCTTCTGCCCCATTAAATCTGAAGATTATGTGTTGTTCTTAGTCAGTCCACTGTTACCATAATGGAGAGCTGATGTTATAATGTGGGTCAAACAAACAGCTAATTGTTCTTGGGCATGGCTTGAGTGAAAACAGAATGGAGAGGCTGAAGACGTTAATAACAGTACTTGGTGCGATTATAATAGATAGCTTCTATCAGAGGATTTAAAAATCACTTTGCAAGCACACTGCTAAGTGTTTTTGATACTGCCATTTGAAAGTGAGACCATCATCTTAAGATCATGCTCATACATTTAGATATTGGAGCAGTGAGAGTTTAAACAATCAAGAAAGTAATAGATGATAAAAGGCAAGCTTTAGAGAGTCACGCTCAATGAGTCAACTTGGAATCAAAGCTAAAGTTTGTGAGGGCATTTTTAAACAAACAAGCTACATAAAAACAAGTAGGAAACACTGAAAGAACAATAAAAATGCGTATGGGCAAAAATTGGTTTTTTGGTTTTGTTTTGGCAGGTTTTTTACCCCCAAATTAAAACAACACATTCACTGCTTTGTAATATTTTTCTGCATTACTGTGCACCCAGCAACTGCTTTTGCAAAAGGAAGGCCCAGCGAAACCCACGTGCGAGGCTGGAGCTCTCCAGTTGAGAGCAGGACACAGCACAATGTGCTGGATTGCAGAAGACTTTCTAAATGTAAACAGTTTCAAATAAAGAACTAAATTCCCACATGCCTAGAAAGGGCTTGGGATATTTCTGGTGCTGTAGACACACACTTTCACACTTAGCACACATATTTATTAGAATATTAAACAATAATACTCCAGGCTATATCCTGTATGGAAAAATCCTGTGGAAAGGAAGAGACTTACACAGGCAAGGCAGAAAAGGGGGAGAAGGGAAACACAAAGAAAAGTGAAGCAGTGACACAGAAGTCACAAAATTGCAGCCAGAATCAAGGTCACCCAAACCGACGCCGAAACGGATTAGGGGCAGAATAAATCTGTGGCTCTGGAGCTGACACAGAGAAGAGGGGGGCAAAGGGAGGCCGTGGTAAAAGTATGAAAAATAAGGTGACTTAACACAGCTGAAAAAGTTTCAATACACAGAAAAACACCACAAAAAATACTCTTAAACCATTGCTAGTTAGAGATGAAGGCACGGAATGCAAGAGAGCACGGTAGTTGCAAAGACAACTGATTTTCTCTTTTGCTAGATAGCATTAGAAAAATATTATTGCCCAAGTTCCTGTATCTTTCCATTCCTCAGCCACATTCTTCAGAGGTCTTTCTATAAGGACCAAGAGGGATGTAGTCAGCAAAAAGAAGACAAGAGAGGCACTACCACTTGTCTAGGACATTTGGTGTATTTATGGAGAATAAAATTCAATTGTCTAAATTATTAGCCCTAGGGAAATAGTTTTGTAGTTGTCATTCAAGCTGTTAGTGAGGATACATTCTGTCCTTCAGAACAACCCAAAGCTAGTCCTGCAGGGTGAACTTTTAAAAACCAAGATAATGGATTATTTCTAACTGATTCTTCAGGAAGACTGGATATATTTTAAAGTTTTCCAGTGTGGCATACTGGCCTTTAAAGTGGAATCACTGAATCAGTAGTTATATATAGAAATATTTGTGTAGAAATATTTCTACAGCACTAAACTTCCAGAAGAATCCCCAAATGATCTGAGACAAAAACACAACTTTGATCCAGGTCTCCTGTCACTGCAGTGCCCCTTGGATATCTCTTGAGAAAATACTGAGCATATTCAAACTTCCTTCAGCGATGGGCTCAGTGCTAAGGTGTCTAAAGTCCATGATTATGCATCATTTCCTTAAGATACTCTATTTTTGCTTTCTTGCTCTTGAACGAGATAGCAAAATAAAACACTTTTAAAAAAATTCAGAACTGAAACATTCACACACGGCTGCAATTGTTATTCATATTCAACTAACATCTCAGGAAAAAGTTGGGCACTGCTCTCAGAGCATATATTAACAGCCATCACCTTCCCCAAAGAGCTTTCAGTTAGACAAGAGAGACACATATTGGAGGAACTATGTGGGATCCTTACCCAATATTGTACAGTGAGAGCAATTTATCTGAGCACTGAGCCTTTATAACGTATGCGACATAAACTTTCAAAGGGTGATGAAGGAAGAACATCAAAGGTTGCAACAATTTTTAATTTTATTCACCCATCTACGTTTATGTCTGATATAGACTAAGGGCTGCAAAGAATCGCTTTCTGCCCCCACTTCTGCAAACATAGTCACTTAGCTTAGTCACATACTGGAGGATTTTTTTTAATAGGGAACAGTGTAGTAGTTTTGCAAGCTAAACTGAGAAGTAGATATTCTAGCTGCAAAAAATAACACAGCAACCCGCTGATCACTGGGCAGAGGTCTTTAGCTGAGATGGTGCCTCCAAGTTTATCAAACACTTCTGCCCGTGAACCCGCATCAAAGTTGCTTTGACCACATTAATCTCAAGTCAGCTGCTTTTCATTTATGCCTCAGCTTCGCCAAGACACAATATCAGAGAAGAAGGTGATCTGAGGGGATAGGCAGTATTGACATAGTAATGAAATTACAGCCCATAACATTTTGTGGTCTGTGCCCATGGTTTCAGCTGTTGAATAAGATCAGTAACAGGCCTGGGCCGCCTGTATTAGCAGCGCAATTTGGAAGAAAGGAAAGAGTGAGAAATTTTTGCAGCACTTCTGAGCAACCTCTGAGGAGAAAGAGCTGTGGTCTTTGCAGGCGTCTGCGTTTGGCTACCAAAGCTCCTGTCTCCCACAGCTCATGTCACACAGGGTCCATTTGTTCACCATCTGGAAAAGCTGTCCTTTAAGCCTTGCTGCAGGGATGACAAGTACCGGAGTTTCAGAGGTCAAACTGCTGCATATGAAGGGAAAGCAGCATTGTTTTGGGGTACCCACAATGATGAGGTGAGCACCCCAGCGGATGGACAGCTAGGGGTTAGACAAACAGCAAGGGCTACCACACAGTGCAACAGCTGCCATTGGTCAATCAGGGACCCCCAAACCACCACGACTTTTACGAAGAGGCATCACATTACCATTTCAAATGAAATTTCCACATTTTTACTACTGTTTTTTGTTGCCCAGGAATTCATCATGTATAATTGCCATTCATCCCCTCCCTACCATTCTTTTTCTGGGTTTCCTTCAGCTGCTTGAAAGATGTACTGCTTTTTCCCCTTCTGCCTTGCTATCATTTCTACCCTCCAAACACACTTTTATTCTTATCTCACTTAATTCATCCTCCATAATTATATATTCCCTTAAGATCCTTTCCTATTAGCCAGGTTTCTTAGTTACCTCTAATGGGCCATCCACTTACAGGTACCATCACTTGCCAAGCCGATCACATTTCTCATGTAGTTTTCATTTTCATGGGTAGTTTTCATTTTCTCTTAACTCTTCAGGAGGTACCATTTTTCTTAGGCTGTTCCCTGACTGCAAAGCTGCTCAGTACCTTCACCACAATCCCGTTACTTCTAACCTTGTGGCAATATGTTTGACAACACCACAGCAGTGAGAAGCTCACCAGAAGACTAGAAGTTGACAGATTCTTCCCAAGCCTTAGCAGAGAGCTACAGTTTGGGATAAACCTCCTTGCTGCTTGCTCAGTTGGGCCTCTGATGGCTCCAGGGAGAGTATCTAAGGCTAGGAAAACCAGCCAGGCCTTCCAAAAAAGGAGAAAATTAACAGATTGACATTTTCAAAAGCCTTTTATTTTTATGTTATTGTTGGCTTTTATTAAAAATATTGTTAAAATCCAACCCGTTTCTATGGAGAGGTTCAATTTCAACAAAACAGAATTTTCTGATTGAAAACATTTCATCATAAACCACATTCATCCAATTCTACTGATAAATTTTCACGTTCTTTTCCTGGCTGGAGCCAGGGACAACTATATGAACCTTTCCTGAGGAAAAAGAGTTCCTAAGTTGGAAAAAGACAATGTGTTTATTCTTCCTTGGAAGTATGAGCAAAGCAGCAGCTGATTAATAGTGAAAGCAGTATCAAGAGAAATGTATGCTAAGTTTCAGCACAGAACTAATTTCTATGGGTAAATATGTATAAATTCCTTACAGTAATAGAATGTGCTGCAAAAATCAACAGATTTCTCACCGTAATGGTGTAAGTAATCAAGGAATATATTATGGAATAGTAACAAGAGAGAGGCCCTGAAAAATACCTTTCAAAATTTCCTTTACTGACTACATGTTGTTGCTACAGCAGTAGTCCATACATCAATTTCAGCCTCCATTTTTAGACTAGTAGACACAAGGAAGCCAAAGCTGACTTCATTGACTTCTGTTGTCTATATTAATTTACAGATTCTAAGGACTATCCTGGTCAGTTTAAAGACAAGAAAGAGAGAGGTACCAAGTAATTTAATGAACATCCCATAAAACCCATTTTTAACATGAAGCCTTTGAAGCTTCTTGAAATAAGGGCTACCACAGCTAAGGAGGGGGGTGGAAATCCAAAACTGAAATGCTCCCCTGCCCCGTCCTCAGAGGGACTGCTAAAGACGTTCAAAATTTGTGGGAATTGAGCATGCAAAATCAACCCTGGAGGCCAGAACTGACCATTCTCTGAATGAGGAGATGTCTTGGAAGAAAATATAAGATTTAATCCACTTAAAGTAGAACACTCAATTGATAGCCTGTTTGCCACTGAGTTCACTTATTCAACAACAACAAAAATAATGCAGCAATTACACTCATAAGTGACATACTGTATATCAAGGATTAGGCTCAAGCTTTCTGAACAGAATTGTGCTCTCTAAAAGCCACACAGCCTGTCTAAAGATACTAAAGAGAAAGTCTCACTGACATGCACTGCTTATTGACATTTATATACTGCCAGTACACAAGCAAATATTTTAGCCTTTTTTTGCATCTCAGTATTTCAGTCTCAGTTTCTAACAATGACATTAAGCAGTTCCTAAATTAAATGCTACTACACTATTCTCCAAAATAGTGAAAACAAAACGGAGCAAGACAAAATACAACAGCGTTTTTTAAAAGATGTAATGATCAGCAAAAAAGCAATGCATAAAGCCATTATTTTTTGCTGGGCTTTGTTGTGACAGTTACCATGGCTAACCCATTAACATATTTGCTGTACAAGTATGGTCATTCTACGGCCTTAATTAACTTTCAAGTGGAGAGTGCTGTGGCTTACCACTTATTAAATATCCACTACAATAAGTTGCAGTTTTACCCTTCCAACCTCACTTAGCCAAGACACCTAGAAGAACCAGCTTTCTATCTGACTATAATTTTGTAATTGCTTTTTACTGAAATTATGTTGAAACCGGACCCCCTATGTAAATGTATTTTGCCTGGTTCATCTAAAATTGGCCACCCCTAATCAGATCTGGTTGATATTTGATTGAATAAGTGGAAAATTAAGTTTCTCCCTGATAATGCTTTGCTGTTTCCTGCCTTCCATTATTTATAATGTAGGCATTTTTTGTTGAAGTCTGAAAGCATGCCCCCTAGAGAACAGCAGAAGACAGACACATGGGAAAGGCTGCGTTGGAAGCTGATCTGCCTCTAGTACAACACACAAACAGTGTAGTCACACCAAGCAAAGCTCATTTCAGCAAGAGCTTTATTCCCGAAGAAAGCAACGCAATGTGAGATTTAATCGAGTCAGAATTAGGTTTTGTGATTAGCTAGGCTGAGCTGTTCAGTCATAATGATATCATTATTTCCACACACCCACGTAGCATGAGCATCGTCAAGTAGGGTATTGCTCTGTGTGTTTAAACTTGTATAGTGCCAGCTAAAAGCAAGAGAATCCACCTCCGTTAGGCGTTCCAGTGAGCATAAAACAGGACTTCAGTTTGGAAAAAAAAAGAAAAAAATTCTACAAAGGGAACACTTGAAAAGGCCACAGGAGTGCACAACTGAAAAATACATAAAAATGCAAATTTCCCTAAACTTCATCTTTGGATGGACTGAAGCATAAGTGAGAACTTCAACAAAGCTATAGAAAAAGATGACAGGTCTGAGTTTCAGAAATTTAAGACAGCAGTAGGATTAGACACTTTGGGTTGTCTTGGCATACATTTCTTATGGGAGTTAATTCCATTTGACATGCAAGACCAAAGCAAGATTACAGAGGCATAGCCCCATGGCGAGGTGTATGCTGTAGCTAAAAGCTGGGATTTGAATAATTGTGCAGGCTTACTCCAAGAATCAGGCGAGAACAGAATGAATGGATTATTACAAGGAACTTTGTACATTTTTAACTGCTGGACTTAATAAAATACCCTGTGTGTAAGACTGGTATTATGGTCCTCTGCACTCACTCTAGTTGAAGTTTGTGGTAGGATCTATCAAATCTGAGAAAAAACAGAAGCTGTTAAAAAAGAATGTGTAATGAAGAATTGGGCAGGGCCGTGCCCCACGCAATTTTCTGAGGAAAGTAAATTTGGAGAGCTTTAGTTCAAAATATTCAGGTCCCAAAAAAGTTAAAGGGAATTCATTTCCTGTATAAAAGAAGGTGGAAGGAACACAAGAGATTGGATCGGAAAAATGAGGGTACAAAAAGAAAAAAAGGTGAGTTTTTATTTCACTGTTTCAGCTTGTTAGCTAGGTCATTTATTACGGAGAAAGATTACTAATCCACACATCTTTTTTTTTTTAAATTGACCTCTTCCCTTTGTGTCTGTGGAAGCACTTGTCTGTAAAAGGAGGTAATAGCTGACTGCTCCTTAGAGTCAGTGCTGCTTAATTAACTGTCCAGTGAGAATTATTGAAATACTTATATAATTCTTATTTAGCACTCATTAAAGTGAGGGATACAAATGCTGGACAATGAGAGGTTCAGGAAGGCTTTGAAAAGAGGGAGTTAGTACTTTAATAGCAAAGAATTATGAAAGCCTGCCCATTAACAGTAACAGAGCAGACCTTTCATTTTAAAAGTCACTGACTCAGATCTGGACTTATTTGATATTTTTTAAAAAGCTCCTTCATCTAACCCCCTAGCAATAGATGATCTCCAATTCCTCCTGCAATCGCTAACCAGACTGTGCAGCAGGTGCACCAAGGGGGTAAACGAAACTTCTGCACCACCCTGTGATGGTGCCATGGTCACACAGCCCCCCTCACCCGTGGGGGGTTCAGCACAGCTCCCACCCCCAGGCACACAGAAACCTCATCAGCCACTAAGACCCTACCAAGACAGGTAAGAGAGAACCAGTTGCAATGATCTGTACCGAAACAGCTTTAGCAAAGTACATGTACTCTCTTAATGCAGAACTTTTCCTTGCATAAAACACGTCTATGAATATCAATACACTACATATAAAGAAAATCTCAGGTGATGATCATTTTGCCCTAAAAATAATCTCTATTTCATTTCAATGGGTGCTTTGGAAGCCTGCCATAAAAGGTGATGAATATTCCGAATAACTTGGCAGCTTCCAAAATGGAGATGAAGAACCTGCTGGGTACCAAGCAACTGCAAGATTCAACACCACCTCTAACTTATCCTGTGACATGGATTATGGCAGTAATAGACTATTGTACAGAAAACAAGCTAAATTCATCAGGACTATTTTGCAAGACAAAAAGAACATACATGTGCATCTTCCATGCACAATATTTTCAGAAATAGGTGGCTAAAAAAATTAATTTGCCCAATTTCAGTGTGTTTCTTGTAGCAGAACTGGGTTTACAAAGGCCATAGGCCTCAGTAGTTTGTCCTCAGAAAATTTACCAACAATAGAGAACAGTGTTACCATCTTCTTTGAATGTTGATTCCTCCACAGAAGGTGTGCTCCATTCCTCTCGTTAATCCATATATTGTCAAAAGTTCTTGAATCTACAGGAATTCACTTAGAAATGAACCTCAGATATCCCTTCTATTCATATAATGATTGATGAAACACGAGGGAAAATAAATTGAATTATGTTAAATCTCTCAGGGAAACATAATTAAGCTGTAAAGCATTCCCTTGAAATCCTTGTATCACTCAGGCTGTGTCTCCTACTACATGATCAATAATAATATTAATTAAAGACAATTATTTTGAAGGACTGGCATGAACTTTCAGCTTTTACTATGTTTTATACTATTAAAAGCTAAGGATTTGTTTGGCTATCCTATCTGTGAAATCCTTCCATATTTCCAGCACAAGGTTTCTAAATTATTGTGTCTGGGATTTATGTTTTCTTTTTTGGTACCTAACGCAGTTCTAAAATCTGTCTGTCTGTATATAGTTCGGTACACATATATGACAGAAACCACATAGAGGAGAATACAAACTCTACAACCTTACCCTACATACAGAAGCTGGCCAATTGCATGGATTATGCTGGTTTCAATTTCTCTTTAACTGGAATCCTAGACATTAAATATTTGCACATGTCAACTATATTAAATGACTACCAACAACATATGCCTCCATCACCAAATCAAAACATGGCATGTACTTCCAGTTCTCCAAGCAGAAGATTAAGTATGAGTTCTGGGAGAAAAATCACAATAGACATTGCTCAAAAATATTTGGGGTCAGGAGGGAGTAAGAAGGTATCTAACTTGATATTAAAAACAAATAGGGCCATCAGTTTTCCAAAAGAATTTTGTCATAGGTGGAGTTTGTGGACGACAAGACTTGGGAAAAAATTTGGTTGGTGAGCAGTAACTCATAGCAATGCTGAAAAATTATGCAAAAGACAATTGAATGTTTCTACTACCTACAGATAAATATAAATAATTTATGTGCGTACATATACATGTATTTTTAGTAAATATATTTATGAATACATCTAAAAGACTACAAATACATTATTCTGATTTTAACTACATACCCTTGCTTATGAAGGCTTATGCCAAAACAAAAAAAAACAAAAAAATTTTAAACATCCCTTATATCTTGTCCAGAAAAATTAATTCAAATGAAATTGTGAAAATGACATACAAAGCACTGCAGTTCTGAGTAAGCCTAAAATTCAACCCCAGGCACCATCCCTAAAGAGTGACCAAGACCTTCATCAAATGTCATTAGCTTTGTGCTGTGGATTTTTTTCAAAGAGAACTCTAACTGGGCAAACAGCTTCCAGTTTCACAAATGCTTGTCATAAACTCACACATATGGAAGGGAGATGGACTTCTCAAACACAAAAGCATATTGTTACAAAGAATAGAAAAGGCTCCTGAAGAAAGTAGACACTTGAATTCGAAACACTAAATACTATTACACAAAAGCAACAAATAGAGCAACAATAATTAGAATATCTTGGTATTCCTGAAATGGCAACAATGCGTTTGCAGTTTAGCAAAGTACCAGGATCCAGGATGCAAATACATGGGGTGTTCGCTTGTTCTTTTAATAACAAAGGCATCGAGAAAGCAAATTTCAGACCCTGTGGAAGAAGGCATATAATTTCTCCCCAAAGGCAGAGGAAAGATTTCTCAAATGAGCTTCATCCTAGAAGATATCAGAGTAAAATATATGAAGCGAGATGACATAATGGGCTGTTGCTTAAATGCAGCCACCAATAGTATCCTATTCTGAAAACTAGGCTGTGGGTAATTGAATGTAAGACGAAGCAAAAATATAGAAAAAGGCCAAGCTGAAGCTGAAGAATAAAAATGCAGTGTGTGTAACAGTATTGAGAAGAGTACAGCTCTGTAGAACTGATTAATAAGAAGAGCAGTGAACAGTACAGAGTGGATTTGCAGAGATTAGAACGTTGCAGGCTTTGTCCAAAAGATTGTATGAAGTTCTTATTGGGTTTGAATTTAAATAGGTTAAAATTTATCTAACACTATTAATGTTTCCCTTTGACCTTTAAATATATCTTCCTTCTGCCCCCAAAAAAGGACACTTTAAAGTGAAATATGTTTACATTCCACTATTTTATACCACTGGCACATTTGTGTGTGTGCATATGCGCACATGCAGTTTATTACATTTCTTTGCACTGTAGTAAGAAATCAAGTAATCCGCTACAAACAAACTGCTTTGACACAGGCAAATTCAAGAGAACATACACTTTAATAAACTCTTTAAGTCATGTTCCTGCATCAACAAGTCCAAAAAATCAGAAGTGCAAGATTGCATAGTAGGGACTTGGCAATTTTTTTTTCCAAGCTTTCACAAACACTTCACTAGAACAGGGATTGTAGCATGTGGCAGCACCACCCCAGAGAAGTTTAAATCAGCAGTAAGGAATTTTTATAAAGAGATGAAACATAAAAATGGACTGAGCCAGAAGACTGAAGATAAAATTCCAAAACAGAAAACTACAGGCAGCAACAGGACACTCTGAGTGGAGATGGCAGCCTCAGAAAAACATGACATTCAGTGACAAGTTACTGCTAGAGACCATCATTGCAGGCAGAATTAAATATTTAATGGAGAGATTCTATGGGAAAGACACCAGAAGCAGATTTCATTTTCTGGTTACAATGCTGCTTTCAAGACGTCTTTGAGGCAGGACTTCTATACCTCAGCTATTGTGATTTGAACAATTTATACCTCTTCATCATATAAGATGGGGAGTTGTACTCTGTCTGGAGACACTCACACGAGAAACCCAGCAGGTTTTATTTCCATCAAGGTAAAATATTTGCCACAGACTTAAAACCAGAATCAACCAGAGAGAAAGCCACAAGGACAATGGTGTTCCCAAAGGCAAAGCACATAATGACTAGCAAAGAGAAAACGTTCAAATCTTTAAAACTATCCATGCAGTTCCAGTGTATAAACATGTTGTCAACAATACAAATGTTGGGTTTCAGTCCCTAACCTCTTGCCATTTTGGAGGGGTTAGAAAAATTTCTGAGATGCAGTCATAGCAAGCTAGATTTTTCTTATCTAGTTTTCCCTGTCTAAAAGATGACAAACTAGAAACTCTGCTTCCTATACAGTCTGTGGAGGGGGACAGGGACAGAACAAAGTGAATCATCCTCTAGAAGTGACTGTACAGAGCCAAGGGGGTTAGCCCTGAACATGGTTTATGCCCAACATTAAGGGAGGGTTAATCCCACCTTACACACTCACTCAGAAAGCTGGAGAGTTGACCTGAGGGAGTGTTACCTTCAGCCAGCCTTAGCTGGTACTCCTCTGGAGATTTTGGATACCTCTAAGAATCCCTCTCTGGAGATGGAGTAAATTTCAGGATTTGGAAAAAAAAATTATAATCTGTTTAACAAGTGAAAAGAGAAAAGAAGAAAAGACTAATTTTAAGAGTAGCTTTTGCTGCCTCCATGCATGCTCACCAATGGCTTTTCCTATATACAAAGTTGACTGAAGGGAGGGGTGGGATTGAATAACAAATTGATGTGATACAATCACATAATTCACAATCACATAATGGACTATATCCCAATTTTCAAAAGGCATAAAGTATCCTCATTAATACGATAAGTGGAGCAGTCAAATCAGTACTATGATTTTATCAGGGTTTTTGACTGTACATGAATTAGAATATAAAATGCATACAGAATTTTTAATGGGAAGGCTTTAACATTCTGTGAATGTATTTCTTACAGTCATTTACATCGCATTAAAGTGAAATTCCACATAAAAGCATAAAGAGAATACTCTATGTCCTAAATTATAGTTTTTCATAGTTGTCATGTCCACATACTGGGAATCTTATTCACAAGCTGTAATGTTATCTTAAATCTGAAAAGGGTAAGGTATTCTCTGTTTGTTTGGTATGGCTGGCAAGTGGAGTTGTCACACAATAAGGTCAGATGGTCAGGATGAAGCCTACAGAGATCTTTTAAGGGATGCAATTGTACTTGCTGCCTCTTCTACAACAGGTTGCTAAAGCCTGGACTTCAAGTTCTCATTCTCAGCAGGGTGCTAAAATTGTTACCACATTCAGAGAGATGTTGTTATCATCCTCTTTTAGTTCCTTTCATTTTTCCACCTTGCTTTCAGAACATTAGTTTAAAATAAAGTTTGCCAACACTTATTTGTCTTTAATTCCAAAGGGATGCATTAAGTCTTTAAGAAAGAAGTATAAACGATTTCTGGATGTATCTACTTCACTTTAAATTTTACCATAAAAACTAGCAATATCGGGTTTTACTATCTAACCTATTTTCTCAGATCCAGTGGTTTCATTCTCCTTCAGATTTGATTAATCTCAAAGTAAAAGAGCCTGTAAACTCAGATTGGTTCTATACTCATCAAACCACTGGGCACGGACTGAGTGATGTTTCTGACCAATATATTATAGTTGGTCTAAATTCTTCTCAACTCTAAGTGCTCTCAATTAAAATGTTTTTTTTTTTTTTCCCCAGTGCAGATGGAAACACTGGACTGTAATATCAATTTTGGAATGCAAGAGAACATAACAGGCAAACATACGATCCCCAGAACAACACCCTGCCTTCTTCTGGCTGCAGCTTTTCAAGCAGATGCAGGTTAGTTCCTTCCATGAGCTTTCAGTCTGCAATCAGTTGTTTTCTATTTAATCTACATTATTTTAGATTTCTTTTCTTTTTTTTTTTTGTAATATTCTGATGTTGATGAGTACATCACATTTGTGGGAAATCAGCTTCAGGATTCCAAGACATACCAAATAACTGCTGGATTTTAAACAGTGAAGGATTATATGCTCCTCTTCCTCATTCTTTTCTATTTTTCAAATATTAGATCTTGATTTCCTGTTCCTGCCCCTCCCACCTCAATAACTTCCCACTGGATCTACTGGCACCTGTATGGACTTTCTTCAGCATATGTAGCATCCAAACATTTGGGAGGAGGAAAGATATACAGCTTTTAAGCATCTGAGGGAGAAAAACTGGGAGTTTTTACTAAAGCCATGGTAGAAGCAGCTACAGATTCAGCTGCATCTCTTACCTGTGAATTTACAGAT
>VYZX01011310.1:30045-42102 GCA_013401335.1 Brachypteracias leptosomus
TGCCTACGTAGTACATATCCTAGTTATCAATCAATATTATTCTTCTGTATACATAAAAGCTCTTCATCTGTTTCTTCTAATTCTATACTCACATGTCAGTGTTTCAGGAAATGCATGATATTTAATAAAGTTTTCCTACATTTTGCCTGTGTCAAATAACATGTAGCAGCTAAACTGTTTTCCATGCAATCTTCTGCATAGCTCTCTGTATGCTATATGGGTTGTTGTAATAATCTGCTAGCCAAGTTACTAAACATTAAATGGCCTTTGGAAAAATTAAATGCACAAACTTTGCAATACACATTAGAAATAAAAAATTTGTTAAAGCTGCAATGTTTTACCATTGAAATAACATGAAAAAAAAAAGAAATGAAATATGCCTGTAAATATAAGAACATGACACTTTCTGTTAGTGCTATGCTGTGAAAAATAAAAGTGAAAAGTAGTTGAGATATACCATCATTTTAAAGTTCATCTGTCATTAAACCACTATGGCAGATTAATTTGTTGAGAGAAACTGTAAAGATAGAAAGCTTTGATTAAGAGAGACAAAAGGTGGCCACACATCGGAGCATGGTCAGGAGATACTTCTTAGTGTCCTGGGTAATGTCTAAAAGTTAGATAGGTTAGTTTTGAAGGGATTTATGAAATCAATACCACAATACAGCAGTTAATAGTTATTCTGCACTATTAATGCAAATATTGAACTTCTTGAGAGATGCAGAAATAATAAATGCCTCTGAACAACAAAGGAAGTTTTATTAAAAGTATTGTCTTTTTATTTGTATCATTTTCCATTTAAAAATGTCTGCTATAAGTAAATACCTTATAATGTCATCTTAAGAAACAATGGGACTCAGAGGTATGGAAGAAATTTCTTTTGAATGCCCAATAATGGTGAGATTAAAAGTTGATACCAGATTTTTTTTATCTGAAAGGTCTCCTGGGACCCAGAGTTAAGAATGCATATGAAGTTAAGACAACATAAGACCATGAATATAGCTTTTTGTACATATTTAAATCTCTAAGTCAGTGGATCTAATCAGAAGCATTAGTGCTCAAAATCACTACTGCAAATCATCAGCAGGAGAAAAAGTATCGATCCTGCCTGGACCTGCAAAGAGGTTATTCATCATTGCCTGTCTGGACAACATTTTCAGAAGCAAGTACAAAATTAGCCTCCTAGACCAAGAATTATACATGAAAAGGGATCAGAATTGAAAATTAAAAGCATGGCAAGCTGCAGTTAAAAATATGAAGAAGGTTTAAATTTAATTTGCATTTGTAAATGGTCTGCTTCTATTCCCTTGGCTCCCTTGTTATTTATCTTCTGAAGACGTCTCTGAATACAAACCTAACTGATTGTTTCTCTTGACCTGCATAACTTGTCAATAAAGTAAGACATTTTCACAGAAATACCAGAACATCCTGTCCTGCCGAAAGAAAATCCCAAGTAAATTTAAGGATTGAAAATCTGGCTCCAAGCCAGAGACAAAACCCTTATTTACCACAATTGGACGAAAACTCACTCCAGCTGAACAGAAATACTCAACTGCACTGCATGCTTTTTCTATGTATCACAAAGAAAGAACTGCTAAGATTCCCTTTTAGGTTTCATGTAGTTTCTGGTGTTATTGAAGGTATATCCACAACCATTAAGTGGTGAGTAGGAAGTGGTTTGTGTCTCCTACAAGGTTTTCCATGACAAGTCCTGTTGAAGAAAGAGTGTCACAAGCCCGGTACTAGGTACTCACTAGAAACCTACTTCAATCATACAACATGCTGTAGCAATAAATTACCTAAAAGTGAAGATGCTCATAATAACTTTATGGTGCATAGCCAGCACACCTGCAGACCATTCCTGGTTTTCATTGCTTCAGCAAAAACCAGGTAGATTTTCAAAGACACCTAAGAATCACTCACCCTATTTCTCCTTAACAGGAAACTGGACAAACTAAAAAGATTCAAATGTCCAGATAACCATACCCATTCAACAGCTTTTAAGTTCTCAGCAAAAATGTTTGGAAAAGTTACCTGGAAAAGCTACTATTTTGTTCTGTGTTGTGTGTTTAGGATGTACCTTTGTTCTCAAATGTTGGTACTTTCACTAAGATTTATGCTTACTCAAATTTCTCTCCAGAATCTCTTAAAATGCATATTTACCAGCTTGATACACATGCCTTAATCTTCAGCAAAAGATCCAACCATGTATTGGAAGGGTATAACTTTTCTTATCTAATTGTGGTGTTTGAAAAAATATTAATCACCTGAGAGTTTACAACTTCAACATTATAAAAAAAGATCTTCTTTCCATCTAGAAGACACTCCTTAAATGACCTGCATTGTGTTTTATTTTGGTTTGGTTTAAATTCAAACCATATTATAAAAGGAATTTCAAAAAGGTTTGATCAACTACAGTAATTCCACCATGTCCACACTTCCACTGTAATCTTCAGCTCACTGTTAATGGGAAGGTATCATACCTTTACTAAAGAAAATTTGCATTTCATTATTCCAATTTATCTTGCTCTGTTAAAGTATTTCTACTTTTTAGAAGGATGCATATTGAAATGTGTATGAAAGGTCAAAAAATCTGGTTTAAAAGTAAATAAAAAATTGTTACTTATTAGAGTACACACACACACACTGAAACTTTCAGCTATGCAATTTACCAGATGTCAAGGGAGAAATATTATTTCAGAATATTCAATGAAATACCCCAAAGTGCTGAACCACTTTCCAATGCAATTTAGGCTGGACTACAACAATTGCTTCAGAGGCTGTTCTTGTGTCAGTGAAAGTCAATGCAATTTTTGTCACTGACTTCAGGACAGAAACACACTCTAATGTAAATCAGAATTTTGGATACTTCCAAAAACCTATCAGATAACTGATTTTATCCAAAAGGTTTATGATCAACTTGCTCACGTTGCTTTAGATTTCTGACATAACACAATGCATCTAATAGAAAACATCAGTTCAAACCTCCTTAACCACATGTTGGGCTCAGCAAAACTCTTAGGTGTGAAGCAAAAGAAAGGGAAGGAGTTCTCTCTGATTAAGTTTAAACATGCGTGACCTGCAGGGGACCACTGGTAACAACCAGTTGTCAAAAATAAACAAATTACCAATGCTCACAAACTTCTGCACTCAGTGAGTGACGTATGAAGATCGGATTCTGACAAAGGTCCCCAGGGGCCCCATCTTGCTGCCAGCTGAAGCAGCTGTGGCAAAGCTTTTGATTCCAACACTGCAGATCACACAACAGGCACTGCATATTAATGTTGCAGTCCTCCATATCATTAATCCTCCATATCCAGGGAAGTATTTGTCGAAAACTAGCAATAATGTAATACCACTATTACTCTCCCACCAACAGCAGAAATAAAACTCATGAGCACATCATGAAGCAAAGTCTGTTTAACAGCACAATTGTTCTCTACACAGTTTGCTCTCCCCCAACTCAAAAACACTGGCAAAAGGTGGCAATAATGTAGAAAGAAGCCCAGAGGGGTCATCAGAATCTGCAGATGCTTCACTTTCATACACAAAGAGGAAGAAGCCATCCGCCTCTAGGATGAAGCAAGCAATATGTGCCAGTAAGATGCCCTGCAGAAACCATAAGGTTTACTTTATACCAATTGTTTGTTCTAAGAATAAGCAGTATTGGATTATTAAGTGCCAATGCTTGAAAGCAGCTGGTCATAAAACTCTGCACTTCAAAATAATTCATGAAAAAAATCATTATAAGCATAAATGCTATTTTTAAAAAAGAATATAGAAAAATTCTACCTGCCAATTGATTCTGTGAAAATGTGTTTGATGGCAGATGATGTTCACAAATGGAAGGAATAAAAAAGTAGTTTCTGTCTGGGGTTGGTATGTTTCTCATGGTTATACATCTTTCAGTATAAAAGCAGTACAGTAGAATTAACTGTTCTCCATTAACCTCGTACAAGAAACTAGCAAACTTGAAAGAAGAAATAAGAATGCATCCATCATGTATGTGGCCTGCCCTCATAAGAAAGACTGAATGTTTTGGACAGCTGTACGAAAAACTAATTGAGTTCCTATTCACCTGTTATGAATCAGATTCCTTCCCTCTGCTCAGTTCCCAAATGCTCCTTCACACAAAGAAAGCAAGAACACATACTTACAGATAAAAACTGACAACTGTACTTGTCAGAAAGGAGGTGGATTATAAATGAATTTTGACTGTTGCCATAAAAGACTTGATAGCAGGATGAAAAAGAGATGTAGTACTATGTAGAGATTAGGGCTTTTTGAATGCTCCTTTTTAAACCTCTGTGTTTGAAAAATCAGTATTAGGAAAATATTTTCAGAATGTTACAGAAAATACACAGAATAATTTACACACTGAAGATTTCAGGTTTTTACTTCATCAAGGAATATAGCTTGGCTTAGTGCCTCAAAGGTCTAGTGCATGCAGAAAAGCAGACATGTCTTTGTCAGAGTTTGACATTTTCAGATGTTCCTTACATGTCCATGCAGTGGCTGCTTCTCCTCAGCCAGTGAGAAAATCCTTTTGAAACTTGGAGCTATCATACCATCTCACAGATGCAATACTTCCCAAATTCCTCCTGACTCGCCTGCTGATGATCTCCTGCATAGATATGCATGATGTGGGGCTGACAGCTTGTGCAGTTTCAACTTTCCCTTTTATTCCCCCAGAACACGCATACATTTTTCAAGATAGCACTTGAAAGTTTTTCTGAGTCACTTCGTTACTCAGAGACCTTAGCTGAATGCTGGGTTTGGAGCAATTTGTGGTATCAGTTGCTACATTTTCTCAATACCTACAGGACCATCACAGGTCCAGAGGAGGGTCACAAAAATGAGAGGGCTGCAACACCTCTTCTGTGAGGCTAGGCTGGGAGAGTTGGGGTTGTTCAGCCTGGAGAATAGAAAGCTCCAGGGAGACCTTATTGTGGCCTTTCAGTACTTAAAGAGACCTATAAGAAAGACGGGCACAACAGGGCCTGTTGCAATAGGACAAGGAATAATGTTTTTAAAGAGGGTAGATTTAGACTACNCAGGGCCAGAGGAGGGTCACAAAAATGAGAGGGCTGCAACACCTCTTCTGTGAGGCTAGGCTGGGAGAGTTGGGGTTGTTCAGCCTGGAGAATAGAAAGCTCCAGGGAGACCTTATTGTGGCCTTTCAGTACTTAAAGAGACCTATAAGAAAGACGGGCACAACAGGGCCTGTTGCAATAGGACAAGGAATAATGTTTTTAAAGAGGGTAGATTTAGACTACATATAAGGAAGAAGTTTTTTACANCCAGCTGAAGCAGCTGTGGCAAAGCTTTTGATTCCAACACTGCAGATCACACAACAGGCACTGCATATTAATGTTGCAGTCCTCCATATCATTAATCCTCCATATCCAGGGAAGTATTTGTCGAAAACTAGCAATAATGTAATACCACTATTACTCTCCCACCAACAGCAGAAATAAAACTCATGAGCACATCATGAAGCAAAGTCTGTTTAACAGCACAATTGTTCTCTACACAGTTTGCTCTCCCCCAACTCAAAAACACTGGCAAAAGGTGGCAATAATGTAGAAAGAAGCCCAGAGGGGTCATCAGAATCTGCAGATGCTTCACTTTCATACACAAAGAGGAAGAAGCCATCCGCCTCTAGGATGAAGCAAGCAATATGTGCCAGTAAGATGCCCTGCAGAAACCATAAGGTTTACTTTATACCAATTGTTTGTTCTAAGAATAAGCAGTATTGGATTATTAAGTGCCAATGCTTGAAAGCAGCTGGTCATAAAACTCTGCACTTCAAAATAATTCATGAAAAAAATCATTATAAGCATAAATGCTATTTTTAAAAAAGAATATAGAAAAATTCTACCTGCCAATTGATTCTGTGAAAATGTGTTTGATGGCAGATGATGTTCACAAATGGAAGGAATAAAAAAGTAGTTTCTGTCTGGGGTTGGTATGTTTCTCATGGTTATACATCTTTCAGTATAAAAGCAGTACAGTAGAATTAACTGTTCTCCATTAACCTCGTACAAGAAACTAGCAAACTTGAAAGAAGAAATAAGAATGCATCCATCATGTATGTGGCCTGCCCTCATAAGAAAGACTGAATGTTTTGGACAGCTGTACGAAAAACTAATTGAGTTCCTATTCACCTGTTATGAATCAGATTCCTTCCCTCTGCTCAGTTCCCAAATGCTCCTTCACACAAAGAAAGCAAGAACACATACTTACAGATAAAAACTGACAACTGTACTTGTCAGAAAGGAGGTGGATTATAAATGAATTTTGACTGTTGCCATAAAAGACTTGATAGCAGGATGAAAAAGAGATGTAGTACTATGTAGAGATTAGGGCTTTTTGAATGCTCCTTTTTAAACCTCTGTGTTTGAAAAATCAGTATTAGGAAAATATTTTCAGAATGTTACAGAAAATACACAGAATAATTTACACACTGAAGATTTCAGGTTTTTACTTCATCAAGGAATATAGCTTGGCTTAGTGCCTCAAAGGTCTAGTGCATGCAGAAAAGCAGACATGTCTTTGTCAGAGTTTGACATTTTCAGATGTTCCTTACATGTCCATGCAGTGGCTGCTTCTCCTCAGCCAGTGAGAAAATCCTTTTGAAACTTGGAGCTATCATACCATCTCACAGATGCAATACTTCCCAAATTCCTCCTGACTCGCCTGCTGATGATCTCCTGCATAGATATGCATGATGTGGGGCTGACAGCTTGTGCAGTTTCAACTTTCCCTTTTATTCCCCCAGAACACGCATACATTTTTCAAGATAGCACTTGAAAGTTTTTCTGAGTCACTTCGTTACTCAGAGACCTTAGCTGAATGCTGGGTTTGGAGCAATTTGTGGTATCAGTTGCTACATTTTCTCAATACCTACAGGACCATCACAGGTCCAGAGGAGGGTCACAAAAATGAGAGGGCTGCAACACCTCTTCTGTGAGGCTAGGCTGGGAGAGTTGGGGTTGTTCAGCCTGGAGAATAGAAAGCTCCAGGGAGACCTTATTGTGGCCTTTCAGTACTTAAAGAGACCTATAAGAAAGACGGGCACAACAGGGCCTGTTGCAATAGGACAAGGAATAATGTTTTTAAAGAGGGTAGATTTAGACTACATATAAGGAAGAAGTTTTTTACAATGCAGGTGGTAAAACACTGGAACAGGTTGCCCAGAGAGGTGGCAGATGCCCCATCCCTGAAAACATTCAAAGTCAGATTGGATGGGGCTCTGAGCAACCTGATCTAGTTAAAGATGTCCCTGCTTACTGCAGGGGGGTTGGACTAGATGACCTTTAAAGGTCCCTTCCAACCCAAACCATTCTATGATCCTAGTCTATGATTCCATACATACAGAGTTAGCTATAAAGCAGTCAGGTTTTCTGTCTGCCCTCCAGAACAAACTGGTATATTTAGCTAACAGTCTCATTTCAGATCTAAACTTTAAGTCAGAATAGACTTTAAATAGTAGAACATTTATAGTTTTAGTTAAAACTTGAAGACATACATTGTGCATATGTGCTTAAAATGTTCATTAGTGAATTCATATATAAAGTGCTAAATTAAGCAGAGAGCTCCAGGGAAGATGCTGTAGACTGTCTATACAGCAACATATCTGTCTTCCACAGTGTGCTCTATCCTTCGATAAACTGATATACCAATTTACTGAACTATTTTAAGAATGAAAGTGCTGGTGTGCATGACTCACATTTTATTAAAGTAATGACTGTGATGCATTCCATTTAGATATGCATCTAATTGCTGAAGATGATCATAGTATGAGTGCAGCAAGGTACCTATGCTATTCCAGAGCATTACACGATCATAGAAGAGATATCTATTTGTGGACAAAATAAATGCTTATAATCAAATAATTAAAACTACTATCAGAATGCAATCAAAACACATTATGAATAAGAATTTGAGTGCAATATTTATGTAAGTTATAGATACACACATGCCTACATATATAAATGAGTGGAATGGTTTCCAGAGTGTCTGAAAATAATTGTTTAATCCATGTTTCTCAGTTTTCTTTCCTCTGCAGAGACTAAAAACATTCAACATAGAAGCGTGTATGTGTATGCAGAAGGGAAGGTCATCAACATTATTACTTCTTGCATGTAAATTGAAACGGTAGTAAATGAAGGGGGAGAAGGTGAGGTGGGGGAAGGTTGCACCCTCCTGTTGATGCAAGGTCCCTGTCACAGTATAGACTTTACAGGCACCAGAGACAATATCAAAACTCCCATCTGCTTCAAGGGCACAGAATTGTGTCCCTGGCAAGCAGGGAAAGGGAGCACTGCACTTTGAAGGAGCCTTTTAGCACCTCAAAAACTTGGCTGTTAGGATGAGTCTTTGTCTTAAAAAAGAATTGACTGGAAAGGCTGCAAAATCCAACTTGCAGAAGCCAAGTAGGAACACTACTCACTGACTTGGCAGACAGAGCTAGCAACAGCTGGCTAGCTAGCTGCAAGCAAAAGGAAAAAAGAGAAACCCCCCACTATTCAAGCAGCTGTTGAGGCAGAAATACAGACAAAATCTCAAAAGGGTCACCCAGGCAGGGTGCTCAATCAGGATCATTGTCTAGGCACTTATCCCAACAAGAGGTACTTTCCAAGAAACACAAAGAATTAATTTCAGAGATTCCTAATTGGGGTGGATTGCTTTCAGATTACAAAACCAAAAGCCTCTTGTAAACATGAAAAATAAGAGTATTCCAAAGAGTTATCAGTCTTGCCTCCACACTGAATAAACCTGCTTTACAGATTTCACATAAATATATATACATATATATAAATATATATGAACAAATACATAAAACCTGTTCTGATGTATCATGCTCTAATATAGGATTTATATAGATTTAAATATGTATATATGAGAATGAAAGAGAAATGCATTCAGTTTGTGCAGCTTCAATTCAACAAAGCACACAGAGCACACAAACTCTAGATAAGTATTTACAGATAGCGGTACATCTTTTCTTTTATAAAGATACATTAATCACTTTTAGCTAGCCTCAAACTAATGTTTATAGATAAAACCCTCTAAAATCAACTGTTGATGGGAGATTATTTTTGGTATTGTGAGGAAAAGCTACGAACCATAAGTACAAAGGAGAGTCAAGTGTTTAAAGGAGGTTTCAAGTTTGCTCTGTCCGCTGAATTTCAGCACAGTTGTGGAAATGACAGTGAAATTACGTCCTTTTTCAAAGAGTGAGCTGATAATATGTGTAAAGTTTAGTATAAACTTTGTTACTCCTTCCCTATCTACTTGATTAGAAACATCTGTACCTCAGAGAGAAACATGACTTTTCAGACAGGGCTGCTAACCAAACCGAAATGATTTAGCACACAAATCCAGAGGCTGGGTTGCTACAGAGAAGGCCTGCAACGTCCCCCAGAATTGCCTGTGTGCAAGCTACTGAATAAAGACAAAAACAGACTCCTTGGTACAGGCAAACAGCAAGTCAACTATTTTAAACTCAGGTCTTCAAATGTATTTTTAAGTTGCTTACATGTAGAAGCAATCCTTTAAGCATCCACAGGCAGTTTGATTTGATGAATAGGCATGAAAAATACTTTTCACATGATCCGCATATCACATGCATATTATATAAAAATAAAATTTAATTTCTCATTAGATTAAATGGATTTTAGGCACCCTGGTGAGTATATTTAAACAACTCTTTGTTAGTCCAAACATATTTTTGCAAAACAAATTAATGTTTACATAATTACAATAAATCTGTTACTAATCTCATGATATTGCTTTATGGCAATCTCAAGAAATGAAGTAACAGTTAAAGTACCTGCCTGTGGTCAACACACACACCCTGGCTCATCAACTGGTCATGTCTTCAACTGTGTAAGGAAACAGTCATCTATAAAATTAGCACAAAACTGGCCCATTCAAACACATCAGATGCTTAACTTCTGCCTATTGCAACTGCTGATTGAAGATAGTAAAACATATTGCAAAAGGCAACAGGGTACTTGTAATAAGAACATCTGGGCTGCACAGCAAGCATGACTGAACAAGCGCACAACCATTCCTTATGTCAGAGCCCACCTCTGCCAGCTGTGGGCCAGGGATCTCCTGGCCCTTCTGCAGCTGCAGTGTGGGAAGCATTTCACTGTCCTGCAGAATTTATGGGAGGACACCAAGGTCTGGCAAGAGCAACAGGTAGCCTTAAGTTGAGTGCCCCACTTTGTCTTCTACACAGAGGTGAGGAAAGCCAGCTGAATGCCAAAAGATGATCTCTACTGAGTTTTTGCCTCCCAGTTGATCTGCTTCTATGGCTTTCTACATAGATGTTGTGTATTTTTTCTCGTTACTCACATGAGCAGTGCCAGAAGCCCCTAGGATTATATGCATGATTAATCATGCCAGCAGAACACCTACAAGCCTAAGCCTTCATGAACGATGGCTCTGCCTTCAGAATAGTGGAGGAAATATATGACCACAGTGAGGTCTGTTTAAAGTCAGCACAAGTAGTTACCTCAGCAGAGAAAACAGGGAAGGAAAAGTTATGAATGTGAGGCAGCTTATGACTTCCTTGAATTGCTCTTTTTCCTCTCCCACAGTCTCAAGAGAAGTAACCAAAACCTCGGTGGGCACAGGAGCAACATTTTCTTCAAAACAAACTCAATCAAAATGAGCCATTCTCATCTCAGAAACAAATTTATGAATTGGTCTAGTATCATTAATCAGAAAAGCAGAGGCCAAAGACAACAAGCATGAGATATGAACTTACAAGCTGGGACACACCAGTAAGTGAAATATAGGTCCCACTGAACCACAAAGGAGCAGTGGGTAGGCACTGAAGGGAGTCTCAGTTTTAATAGCCATGACTACCCTGAAACCAAGACTTTCACAGAGTCCCATTTAGACAGGCCTGTATACCTGTGCAAGCTTTCATTCTATGGACAGAACCTTCACTTTTAGAAGTGCACTTTGCCAGCTTTTGTGAAGCTGAGGAATCGTCCTTGCCCACATCTAACCTGTCTGATTACACAACAGCTTCACCTAGTTTAAGTCCTCTCAGCCTTTGTCCAGTGAGGCCTCTGGGTACTGATTACCTTTTAGACAGGACGACCACTTTCAACTTCAGGGAAAAAAAATGTCTTCCCAGTGCCATATATTTGCAGCAAAATATTTGCAGGCATCAGTTCCCTCTAAGTCCGAGTATCTAGGAGCTAAGACCTGTGGATAACTGAATGCAAAAGTATGGCATCCTCAAACCTACACACACACACAGGAGCATCTCAGAGAAAGGATTTTCTTCAAAGTTTCAAAGATGAACACAATACCAAAAATGTAAGAATGCAGTTCATTATTTATGTAACTGAAGAACATTTATTAAGGAATGCTGCAGAACATAGCAGGAGGAGAATGTTCGGCTGCCGCAGGGAAGGGGAGCTGAACACTGGCTGCAAGGAGAGGCTTGAAAACAAGCGTATAGTTACTACTTCTTTTATATTCAGAGAAGTTTCCACTATAATAAATTGATTTACTCCTAGGAATAAGGATGTGCAGTTCCCCAACAATCAGCATTAGTCACGATCTGACTCGAGACTAAGAAAACGTAGGAATAACGCAGCTAAGCTTCAGCTGACCTCACATTCATTTAAGCTCCTGCACAGCAAAACCAAAGCCTATGTTTTGATTCGCAGAACTGCAGGGTGCCACGGCGCTACTTTATCTTATCTGTTGCAAGCAGATGTTGAGCCGATACCGTCGCGAAATGCAAACTGAAAACCCCAGCCAGTTCTGGAAGCTACCCCGAGTCGCGTTTGTGTCACCCTGTGTGCTAGCGATTACTCATAGTCTCATCTGCCGGCTGCTTTCTGCGATGACCGGACCACAAACCCTGCGGGCAGGCCGAGCAAGGCGCGGCCGGATACCGTCATCCCAACCCCTGCGACCACCCTGCTCCCGCCGGGCCAGCGCCGGCACCACTCTGCAGGGCAGGGGCCGGAGGAGGAAGCCCCCCCGCCCCGCGCCCCTCCGCGCCGCCCGCCGCTCCTT
>VYZX01011314.1:0-32304 GCA_013401335.1 Brachypteracias leptosomus
AGCTGCTCTGATTTATAATATCATATTAGGATTCTATTAGTGCTCTCTCTATATAGCTGGAGCTTTAGTAATCACAGATAATGATGTTATTAAACCAGCATCCTCAGGAAGGGTCTGTGTAAAAATGAGACTGTCCTAAAAAGTGTTACACAGGAGATTAGATAACTATGTCTTTCATCTCTTGCCTACCATCAGAACACTATGATGATGATGAAGATCACATGGTTCTAGTGCTTTCTGATGTCTGGGAACTAAATTAAATTAATTCATTTCTACATTATTATTAGTCTTTTTCTTTCCTTTTCAATTGCGTAGATGTGAAGTGAAACTCACACTTATCCTGCTTTGGAAAGGGAACTTTTGCAGCAGATTTACAATTATGCATATCCTGGACCTAGCTTGGTGGCCAGAAGGGTTTGAAGTTAGAGTGGCAGACTACTAGCATGAAACTAATTACAAAACTTCAGTTTTAGCAACTCTGTAAATGATATTCAATTAGTTAGTTGACAATGTTGTTGTCATAACAATGGTTGCTGCTATTACTGCTACTACAGTATCTGACTTTAACAAGCAGTGTCATTTTTTATGAAATTCATAAGTTGTTATGATAAGAAATGAAATTATGTGACTTAAAGGACCATATCTTATTCTGACATATGACTTACTCAATTAGTGGCATAAATCTTACTGGAAATCATGGAAAATAAGTCTTGAATGCAGTATTGGGAAAAGATTTAGGCTTCTGAATCATTTAGTAGCTTAAAAAAAGTACATAAAATCTCCAGACTTTTTAAAATTAAGTTTTAGTGTTTATGCCTTTGAGTTGTTTACTTACTGTAATAATAAAGAAGTCAGTGTGGACCAAGTATAATTAATGTAAATCTCAGGAATATAAAAATGACATATTCCATGGGAACTTCACAAATCATTATCCTTATTTCATAATTTATAAGGCTCTCAATCCTTTTTTTCTTTTCCTGAAGAATCACGACATTGAAATGACTGTGGTAAAGTAGAGAGGACAGTTTCAAAATTCTACAGTCTGCAACATAAAGCTCCAGCTATTGATTTTCAGCTCTTTTATTAAGAAAGAAAATAATTTAAAACATTTTTGCTGATACAATGCGTAATACAGAATAGGGACAGTGAAGTGATTTTTCTTATAAATTAATCTCAGGCCATTTCAAATTGCTAAACATCATAACTAAGTCTTTAAATTCCATTAAAAGATGAATGGACAATCACTGACAATCTCTGAACATCTCCTTTGCATTTCGGCATCTTCACCTTTTAAATAGTAATTAGGTATGGTATAGTGCTGGGTGATTTTTAGGGAGACATTGGCATTTATCCATTACTTTGGTATTCTACTATTGATTTGTGCTATGTATAATAGCATAATTTACAAACTATATGGTAGAGTGTGTTAAATGCATGGTATAATTTGTACAGTAAAGTTATACAATGCATAGAAAATAAAAGCATGTGAAACAGTGAATCTGTATTGCAAACTAACTGCAGAAGATAAAAAGCTGACTAGAGTACTTGCATAACAATTCAGATGCCAGCTGGAAGTCTAAAATCATGCCTCTGTTGTAAGTATTAGTAGATTCTGATAGTAATTACAGTGTAGTAGTTAACTATTAAATCAGTGAGAGGAATATTGCTCTCTCCCAACCTGTTTCTCCAGCCTTAGCTTTGTTGCCTTAGTCTTGCTTCGGTTGAGCTTAGGAAATCTGCTCACTTTAGAGAACTGTTCTCATGTTAAGTACTGCTTGAATATCACTGACCAAATCAAGCACAACATACAACCCTTATCTATCACTTTCACCAGAATAAGCTGCCAGTGACATTGTTTACTGCAGCTTGGTATTTTGGTGTTTCTTTGTAAGTGAAACTCTTGGTCAGCTTCAACAGATGAAATGGCATGAACCAATAGTGTTCCTAGAATGACTGTCAGGATAACAATGCAGGTTCGAAAGAAAGGTTAACTTTCATAATTTTCTCTAATGTCTACTTAAAACTCTCAGTTTCTACCCATATTGATTCCAACAAAATAATTAGTTACGACAGCAGCAGAAATACAAATGAGGCTAATGTGCAGCCACAGTGATTGATTTCAAGATGCATTTGCAGATTTTTTAAGAACAGTTTCACCTAACTGTAAGAACAATGTAAAAAACATCTATATACCTTATTCATAGCATTCTCCTGATTTCCCTTCAGAAACATCATGAACTATAGATGATGCAGAGTGCTTTTACCCTAACTACTGCCTTCTTGAGAGCCTTGAAGAATACAGTATTCCTACAGATGGGAACATGAGGAAAAAAAAAAGGTAAAGACAAGAAAGCTGTTTCATATGTGCTTAACTAATCTGGAAAAGCCAAGGTCCTATTTCCTTTCAGAACCAACATAAAACATCTCAAGTGTGTGTGAGGGGAAAAATCTCTCAGGACTGTACTGCTACATCAGAGGATTTTGACAAGAACTTGTATTACTATCCAGGATCAGTGCAACTGTACAGAAATTGCAAAGTTCTAGCTAAATGCTGCAATGTGGTCTTTGACATCTTTCTGTGTTATGATTAATTTAATATATTAATTAATTAAGAATTTCCATATTTATAATTGAGTGGTTATGCATGGTTAATTATAACATTACTACTTAAGTACCATAAACAGTTGCTCTCACTGAAGATTTTTTGTCCTTTTTTGCTTTTCTTTTCAGATGCACTGTTTATATGTAATATTATTCAGCAAATATAAACAGTAAGATAAATATTTATGTCCTAAGATACCTTAATTTAAATGTGATTTTCTTTTATATGTTTAAATTTGTGTTTACTGAATAATGCTGAGTAGCATGACAAATAAGACAGTAGCAGTCATGGCTGATGACAGAATCCAATTTAATCCTAGATTGCTTTAAGTTTTATGGAAAAAGTTGCAACTTTAGAAGTTAGTTAAGATAACTAAATTTATAAAATCTATGATGTATCACATTTTCTATCACAGTAGCATCTTAATCTATCGTGAATTTCCTAGACCACATTTTTGTTTTGCTAGGTTGCAGATACACATTCAATAATATGGTTGCATGAGCTAGTACCCAACCTACTGACAGGCACTTTTTTCCACCATCAAACCTCCTTCTTTGTTTGCTGCTACCCACAGCTGCATCCAGCTGTTTATGTGGTGAACTGGGGAATTGATCCAGCTGTAGAAGAGGTCAAACATTTTTTGCAGAGATAATTTAGTATAAATTAGTTCATCAATCCAATCCATTCTGTGGCTACAGAAACACTTGTGGTTGCTGTGCAGGGGCTCCTGGAGCAGAAAAAGCCTAAGGTATGAGGGTGAGCTGGTGCACCTTAGAGCACAGCTGCTGCTGAAGGATCACAGCCTCAATGTCCAGGACTCAAATCCAACTGTAGCATATCTGGGATATATAATTCACTCATTCTGGCTAAGGCCATTTTTCATCATTGTGCTGTTTACATACTTTCACAAGAAGCAGTTATATTAAGTTTCTGTATTTACTGAAAGCTAAGATTTACCTTTTTCTCCCAAATGAGAAACTGGTAGTTGCAAATCTCACAGGCCCAAGAGGTACCTGCTTGTCTTACATTTATTTATGAACCACCTTGTGCCCTGATCTTGCCTCTGGAACTGCTAGCGTGGACTTCTGTGCCTGTCACTTAAATCAGTAGAACTTCACAGAGGCCCAAAGGGCCATGCCAGTAAATGAAGACGAGAAGAGCTTTAAGCAAGACAGAGTCAGAGAAGTAGAAATATTACCATAGTTGGCTTCACATCATTTTTACTTTCAAGACCTGAGAGTTCTTTCAAATACTTAATTATCTTTAAAGAGAATTCTCTTTAATTCTTCTTCTATTTTTCTTAATTTTATGCTAAAACTGAGTATGATTATTTTATTGTGCAGGTCATTTTATTATATCCTCTGATAAAACAGTTGCATTGCCACTTTGAACATCGGATTTATGTTTCTGGAGTGAACTTTTTGGAACTCTCTTAATTTGTTCCATTCAGTTTTGGGAGATGTGTAAATGCAGTTTTACAGATACATGTTTTGCTGGGAAATATCTAATTTGCAGTCTTTACCTCTACTCATCAGCATTCACATTGTCCATATTACCTACCAATAGTTCAGTTCATTATGCTGTTTCTGAGTAAAACTGAATACCAGCTTGCCACTTTAGTGCCTACTGTAAGCAGTAGACTTGGGCTCAGCATTCCAATGCCATCCCAATGCAGCATCAAAGCCATAGCTCTAGAAAGCTGAATTAGAGCTGGTAGTTGAAGCAGAACATATTTCCCATTCTTTCTACATTATTCCTGCAAATGATATCTTTCAGATATAGGAAGAAAAACAGTGTACTGCTCTTGTGTCTGGGTTATGTATTTCTAAAACTACTCAGGCATCAAGAGAAGTTGAATATTTCAGTTTGTCTAGTCCTACTCCATTGATACAGAAAAAAAACACTGAATGAAAGCTGCTACATTTCTCTAATATATACTAGTGAAGATTTCTGAGATCATTTTCCAACAAGGAGTGAAAGTGCAGAAGTTGTGTTTGAAAATACTTGCACATTTGGCAAAGCTCACCCGTTGTTAACCCACATCCTTCGCACTGCAGCTCTTCAGAGGATCAGGGTGCATGTCTTTGTAGAAAAACAATTTCCTTGCAGATATGCAGAGTGCAGCCTGAATAAATCAACTAGAAGGACCCAGAAATATACATAAAATGTGCACATTAATTGATATGTTCAATAATTGCCTCTGAAATTGCAGAGTAAGGCTTTCACATGAAGCAATGATAACACTAAGTACATCATGTTATCTTCCAAAAGCTGAACCAAAAGAGCTAAGGATAAAAAAGTTTTACTATATTAATAAAAGTCAGCTATATAGAGTCAGGAGATACAACTTTTTAAATGCATTTTATATTAGATGCATATTTTATTGATGTAGAAGAAAAATTGTGGGAGGACCCAAGGTCCTCTCTGATGCTAAGTATAGCTTTAGAACTAATATTTATATGCAGGATAATTATTAAAAGTAGAGTTTTCTCTAGACACAATCAGTGTATAACTGTTTACAGTAGGTATCTGCAAATTTTTATCAAACATTTTTTCAGTGTATGGAGGAATGATGTTACAGGAAGAGAATGTTATAATAGTCTAGTAGATTGCCATCTTATGTGTAGATCTCAATATTGGTAGCACTTCTAATGTATGCTGCAAAATATTGGCTGTTTTGCAAGTAACTTGAAGACCAGTAACTTGCTAACCTGAGTCTGAGTTTGCTAATCATAGAGCTCTTTAAATTGTTTTTTGTTGGCAGGGGAAATAAGTTTGGAAGGATTGAGGTGTTTCTGCCTTTTAAATTCTGCAGGCTCTGTATGAGAGTTCTGTGACTGTAGCACAGAGATTAATGAATTTACTCTCCAAGGTAGGTTGCAGTGCAGAGGTCCCCAACCTAGAAAAAGATGTTAAACTCCAGAACAAGACATATAAATGCATAGATGACTATGTTTACTCTGAGTTAATAAGCCCTGCTAACAGGCAGATCTATTTAGCTGGGATATAGCACTGTGCTGATCCTGCTGTACTGTTTTGGAAAATATGTGTGTTCACCACCCCAGTTCACTATGTAGACATACCAGCTTGCTCAGACCTCTCTAATTCAGTGCTCCACTGGGCTCTGAAGGCTTGTTTGTATCTGGAATACTCTAAAGAAATACACAAGATGAAGTTTGTAAGTTGAGAGGATCATACTCCTACCCACAGATCTTGTCTTGTTCTCTGTAAAAATGTGAGTAATCACCTTAGAAGATGAGAGGCAAAGTCTACATGAGAAATAGTAGCACATGGATTGTATTGTATTTGCTCACTGAAGATGTCAGAAAGCTACTCTGTATGGCTATGGTTACATACAGAACTTTGAATAGTTTCAAAAACGCAGTAAAGAGGTGCAGAGGACAGCAGTGATGTTGTGTAGGAAATTATTGATAATGTCCTAACTACTTTATCCTTTTAAAAATAAAAATTCCTCTTTGCATGTGAAACTTGCAGACAATATGAATGCAAGTATGTTTTAGGTCCAAAGGCAAACTTTGATTCCATAGAATCACAGAATCATAGAATTGCTCAGGCTGGGAAAGACCTTCAAGATCATCGAGTCCAACCTCGACCTAACCTTACTACCCTAACTCTAACAACCCACCACTAAACCATGTCCCAGAGCACCAGATTCAGAGGATTTTTAAACACATTCAGAGATGGTGACTCAACCACTTCCCTGGGGAGCCTGTTCCAGTGTTTAACAACCCTTTCTGTAAAGAAGTTTTTCCTGACATCCAACCTAAACCTCCCCTGGCGAAGCTTGAGGTCATATCCTCTTGTCCTGTCACCTGTCACCAGTGAGAAGACACCAACCCCACTCTCGCTACAACCACCTTTCAGGTATTTGTAGAGCGCAGTAAGGTCTCCCTTCAACCTCCTCTTCCCCAGACTAAACAGCCCCAGCTCCTTCAGTCGCTCTTCACAGGGCATGTTCTCCAAACCCTTCACCAGCCTTGTTGCCCTTCTTTGAACCTGCTCTAGCACCTCCATGCCCTTTCTATATTGAGATGCCTGAAACTGAACACAGTACTCGAGGTGGGCCTCATCAGTGCCAAGTACAAGGGTCAGATCACTTCCCTTGTCCTATTCATCACACAATTTCTGATACAAGCCAGGATGCTGTTGGCCTTCTTGGCCACCTGGGCACACTGCTGGCTCATATTCAGCTGACTGTCAATCAATACACCAAGATCCTTTTCTGTCACGCAGCTCTTCAGCCACTCCTCTCCAAGCCTGTAGCGTCACCTGGGGTTGTTGTGACCAAAATGCGGGACCTGACACTTGGCCCTATTGAAACTCATACAATTTGCCTCAGCCCATTGATCCAGCCTGTCCAGGTTCCTCTGTAGAGCCCTACTACCCTCTGGCAGAACACTCCCTCCCAACTTGGTGTCATCTGTGAACTTACTGAGGGTGCTCTCAATTCCCTCATCAAGATCATTGATAAAGATGTTAAACAGAAGAGGCCCCAGTACTGAGCCCTGGGGGACACCACTTGTGACTGGCTGCCAACTGGATTTAACTCCATTGACCACAACTCTTTGGGCCCGGCCATCCAGCCAGTGTTTCACCCAGCAGAGTGTATGCCCATCCAAGCCATGGGCAGCCAGCTTCTCCATGAGGATGTTGTGGGGGACAGTGTCAAAGGCTTTACTGAAGTCCAGGTAGACTACATTGACAGCCTTTCCCTCATCCACTAAGCAGGTCACCTTGTCATAGAACGAGATCAGGTTTGTCAAGCAGGATCTACCTTTCATGAACCCATGCTGACTGGGCCTGATCACCTGGTTGACCTTTAATTGATCCATGATGGCTCTCGAGATTATATGTTCCATAACCTTCCCTGACACTGAGGTGAGACTGACAGGTCCATAGCTACTGGCATCATCTTTCCGGCTCTTCTTGAAGATGGGTGTCACATTTGCCAGTCTCCAGTCCACTGGGACATCCCCGGTTAGCCAGGACTGCTGAAAGACAATGAAGAGTGGCTTAGCAACCACATCTGTCAACTCCCTCAACACTCTAGGCTGTAATCCATCTGGCCCCATGGATTTGTGAGTGTCTAGCTTCTGAAGCAGGCCCATAATCATTTCCTCATGGATTATGTTGGGCCTATTCTGTTCCCCATCCCTATCTTCCAGCTCAAGGGGCTGTGTGCCCAGGGAACAACCAGTCCTACTATTAAAGATTGAGGCTGAGAAGGCATTAAGTACCTCAGCCTTTTCCTGATCCTTGGTCACTGTGTTACCCTCTGCATCCATCAAAGGATGGAGATTCTCCCTAGTCCTCCTCTTGATATTAATGTATTTATAAAAATATTCATTGGTGTCCTTCACCATAGTGGCCAAGTTTAGTTCTAGTTGGGCTTTGGCCTTTCTAATTTTCTCCCTGCACAGCTTCACTGCATATTTGTAGTCCTTGTAAGTTGCCTGTCCCCTCTTCCAAAGACCATAAACTTTCCCTTTGTTCCTGTCAGCTCCTGCACCTTTAAAATTACTTCGTAATTTAAATAAATAAAGATATAAAAACCAGCAGCATAATGTGGAGACCCCCATGCCTGGAAAAGATTGTTCCCCTTTAATATAAATAAAAAGATTTTTAAAAATAAAATCTGTCATTCTGTTATGTTAATTTTTTACCCTATATTGACATTACCCATTCCTGACTTAGGAGCTGTTGCCCTTGTCCTATATGTCTGTGTCCTAAATGGATGTGCCAATGACAGTACAATGACTAACAGTCAGCTTTTTACAGGCATTAGCATAAGGAATACATTACATCACCATTCAAAGACTACACTGACATATTATGAAGTTGTTGTTATTATTACAAAGTTTGTCAACTGAGCTTTAACATCCGATATGACTTGCTTCCTGGTTGCTTTGAGGACCTTTCTTCTCCTACCCCTCACATTTCAAAAGAGTAAATGGATTCAGTGTCTGTGTTTGAACCAATAATCATCATTTCAATATATAATAAACAGTTTATGGAGACTTTTGTGACTTAGATTCAGTTCTGAGAACTGTCTGGTAACAGGTAGACTTTACAGTTCATCTTCAACAATTAATAGCATTTTGACTTAACTGATCTGGGACAGTAGATTTTATGTTTGTTTGTGAACAGTTGTGTGATTACATTGTTTTCCATTCTTTACCCCCATCAAATCCCTTTTAATTCCATAAGAATGCTTGGAAAAACAAGGAGTAAAGGGAAGTTTTGGTTTATATATACATAAAACCATAAATACATGGTTTGTATATCTCAAGAAAACTGAAAAAATGTCTGCACAGAAGTGAATTCCTCTCTTGGAATGTAACAGATGTGAAGTATTTTATTATCTTACCATTTAGTTTTGGCATAAGTTAAAGCAATTTCAAAAATTTAGAACAGAGAAAATACAATAAATCTAGTGTTACCTTCTAAAGGAATAGACACTCTGGTCTGAGCAACCTAATGATGGAGCATGGTTACCTCTTTAAGTGCTCCTCCATTCTCCTCATCCAGCGTCTCATGGACCTAAATTAAACAGAGTAGGGAGATAAAATTAGTATTTTAATTATGCATACATTTAATGGTAAAAGTAAGTAAGTAAATAAATAAATGAAACTTCAGACATCTCTCTTAACAGAGATATTCTTAGAGTTTACTCATTCAAAGTGTTGATAACTCCAAACTGAAATGCATAATTCGACTCTGTGGAATACATTTATATAGCAAAGATGTGTTTTATATGCATGTATAAGTATCTATCTAGTCCCTCTGGGTATCTACACTTCATCCTTCTTTGAATTCACAAAACCTCTCAGAGAGACAAAATTGGACATAGGAGCTATAATTCTGAGGAACTGGATACAAGAAGTAGAAATTAATAATTTAAATATGTAAAAATCACAGAATCACAGAAGCCGTATGGTTCGAAAAGACTTTTACATCACCAAGTCAAAACAAATAGCACAATATTCCTTCTTCCTTTCTCTTTCTGCCCTCTTTTCCTGTGTTTTTTGTTAGCGTTTCTGGCCTTGTGCGATTATCAGATATCTCATTTATAGCCAGATTACAGTGTTTGAAAAGAGCTCCAAAAAATGATGTTGTCTCCTCTTTATTGACAGCTACCCTATATTTAATCTAAACTTAATCTGATCTCAAAGCAGATTTACGGTGGAGTATTGCTAACAATTTAACAGAATTAACGTTGTCTTATGGTGGCCCATACCTGCCATTGAATACTTTTTGTTCTTTATAATTTAAAAGGTTAGATTCCAGTATTTCTAGGGTTTGAGGTTTGCTGTTTTTTTTTTCTCCAACTCCAGAATTCTTCTTCCATGACTTGTTAGGTAATTTATAAGAAACGTTTAGTTATCACATAGGGGGGTTTTTTGATGGTTTTTTTTTTTTAATGGATGAATGTTTAGCATCTTAGGGAACACAAAATGCTTTTTAATGGCATGCTACAGTTTTCCTCCATCTCCAGAATCTCCACTGCTCATTTACACTACACACTTGATAACTTTTTCAACTTACCTGAAGGGTACTTCTGTTGAGTAGAGGCACTCCAAGGCAAAATCAATCTTCCTAATGGCAGAGAGAATTGTGCCACCTCAGTTGGTATTACAGGTTATTTAGCATAAACATATGTGTTCCCATTAAGGACCATCCACATTCAACTAAAATAAGTCGCTCGTGTAAGAAGTTTTGTTTATAAATCTGAGACTAATTTCCCTAGTCTATTCTGTGTGTGCTGTGTGGTATAAAATTGTACAAATGTCAGTGTGCAGACTCCTAATATATTTTAGAGTGTGAAACGTAAAGTCATTATGCAGTGTATTTCTCAGCAGAATTATAAATAAATAGAACATGAAAAATAAAATCAGTTCTAGGTGAAGACCTTCACTACTTATCTCTCAGCTAAAAATGCAAATATTTCTTCAGTAACTACAATCCACTGACATGGTGGTTATATTAATATACAGTTAATACAGATTATATCAATTATGTGCAAAGATAATGACCTGATGGTTAAAAGGCTCTATTCCCACTGGCTTTTACAGCTGACTATATGCTCCACATGAGCACGAGTTTACTGTAGCTGCCCTTGTCTGAAAGAAGGATCTTTTCAGCCTTGTATAACACAGAGGTATGGAGACAGGTTTTCAACTTCCTTGGAGGTACCCTCTTTCAAGCTAGAATCTCCTTCATCTGTAATAGTCAGGAGAGTTTTACACTTCAGAAAATGTTTAGTCTACATTTTGGCTGCTTTTTATGTGCTAAAATCTGGAAATTTCAGCCTTCCTGAGCCTGTCTGAGCCTCTTACGGCACTCAGTGTTCACCCAGCTACTCATGTGCCACCTCAGGACTCTGCCTGGCTCCTTGAATTAGCAGCACAATTAGCACAGGATTGCTGGCGTTGTTAGCACAGGTTTGGGGTTTTGGCAGCAGTGCCTGTACACTCTGGAAGGAGTTTTCTTCCTGCTTTTCACCAGACCATTCTCTACTTCTGTTTGTGGTGAGGGATAGAAGCTCCCCACTGCAGATCTGGGCTGTTGTCTGTTAAAATTTAGTGGTTACAGTGCTCAAGGACAATGTCAGACCACAGGCTCCAGATGAGAGCAGTGCACAAAAGTTACCCCACTGGGAGAGGGATTACAAATATTCTAGCCTCTGCTGTGGGTATGTGTGTCACTGTCTTTAGGGGGTCTCATGTGGAAGAATTTGGGGGGGCACAAACCTGTAGCTGTCGTGAGAGCAGAGGCAGTGTAGGAAATGAAGGTCTAGGGGTGCTGCTTGTGCTGGGTAGTTTTGATGCCATTGGAAGCCAGCCTGCTTTGCAGGTAGACCAGAGTCATGTACTCAAAGAAGCTGAAATGTGAAGATGAGGTGCTGCATACCCCACAAACCTGCTTCCTAGGATAAGTGTGGACAGCCCAAGAAAACTCCTGCCTGTACCACTCCTGGGTGAACACCACCATGAAGCCTACTGGGCCACACAAGATGGCACAGTGGACCAGTCATGAGGTTCAGATGGAACATTTATGTTGCTTTCATGACATTTCTGAGTGAGCCTTAAGACCTAGACTGATCACCTAGAAAGAGGACTTGGTGTCCAGGTGCTGATAAAGGTACTATAAGAAAACAGTGGAAGAAAAGCCAGCAGAATTCCTCTCTATTGAATAAATAATTCTGACATCTTCTGGCTAAATCACATCCTGCACTGACAATGCCACCCTTACATAGTATCAATGATCATAACTTATTTGGTTATAAGAGTTCATGCTATTCTGGTAACCCATATAGAACTTTACATGACAGAATTTGATATCAGTGTTGAAAACAGAAGCTTTAAATAAAGAGAGTACATAGCAGAATAAAGCTGTTAATGACAGCTGTCATGGTTGTGAAGTCCTTTAAAAAAGGAGGTGTTTAAATTAGGGTACATTTGTGGTACGGAGGTGTTTAAATTATAGTGCATTTCTGGTACACTTTATGATACAATTTTTAATTACACGGTCACACTTTTTTTTTTTTTTTCCAAAATGTGCTTGCATCACTGAATAAACAGCACCAGAGCTTTTCTACAGATGAATTAGAGTCATATCTTCACAGCATGTGTTTCCCTTAGTTGCACAAAAAGTACTGTTAGGTCATGAGATTAAAGACTATCATAAATCATTTGTTGAATAGGCAACTTCAATTATGACATTTCTTAACTTTCTAGTATTAAATTAAAAGTTCTTAATGTACTCACAAAGTAGCTTTTTCTATGCACTTATTTCCTACTTTAGCTTTCTTTTTGTTTAGTTTACTTTATTATGTAGTCAAAATGAATTTAGTTTGCCTAATTAGAATATATACAAGCCTATATCATCTTTAGAAATGGAGAATTTTCAGTTTAAATGTGCAATAATTAAGAGCAAATGGGACTGAGCAATTAAAATACTGACAGCTCTGTATTTTAAAATGTTGGGATGCAGTTGTTTGGTTATAAAGAACAAGAGAAGAAAGCTGGAAAAATGCCATTAAAGGCATATTTACTGAGAATTTTACTTTTATCTCAAAGATCAAAGGAACCCATGATCTTCAGCAAAATTCAGATTGAAAGTGTTGAAATGATAATGCACATTGCAGCTGTTAAGCAAAGTAATTGTTTAGCAATTTGAGGGAAGGTGGAGAGCTTTTATAAGACAGCAAATGAATACATAAGGTAGCCTAACCACATGTTTATAGTCTGTCAGAGGCTATGTCTTGAAAAGTGGAAGGGCAACAGCCACTAGATGCATTCTTCAACAGAAACCGTATTCATATCAAGAATCAGGATGTACTGTTGCATAATTTGCACAACTGGGGACATCTAATCTTACTAATGTTGCCATAATTGGTACAGACTATAAAAACAAAGGAATAAAGAACACAATTAGTATAATGAGTTAGACTGTTCAACCCTGACTCTTGGCAAGCACTTACCCAAATATTTCCACTGTGTACTCTCCCAGAAATAATTAATGTAGAATGGTATGCTTTCTTTCTTAACAAAATAGCTTGACCATTTCTAATATTTATTACACCAATTAGTCAAGAATGTCCACATATAGAACAGAGGGTCACAGTTTTTGCATAATAAAAAGATTTTAAATCATCCAAAAACATACAGGGGTTTAAGATAGGAAAGCTTCCTAAAAGCAAGCCTCCTGCACTTGTGCTGAAAAAGGAGGTTTAAAGTAAATCCAGGGCTCTACATCAGCAAACATAAATAGTATATTTCTATTGACTCAGAGGATTTTTCCTACTTATGCCAAAAGTTAATTTGTCATCAAAGCACCATTCAAAAGTTTGATCTCCAACTGTTGCATCAAGGAATGAAGTTTAAGGATTAAATTTATTTACCCTTTACATTGATTTGTGTGTAGTTCTGCAGTTCTGAAGGATTTGGGGGTTTTTCATAACAGCATGAGCTTCTTTACATTACAGGACATAATATTATAACCCTAAAAGTTCAGAGATAAGTTGAGTGACTGAATTGTAACAGTGGCTACTGTCCTCACAGTAGGAATACACATATTATTCATAAACTGCTCTCAGCAGATAATAGTTTTGTTTGTGGTTTGTTTTAAATGAGCTGCTTAAAATTCTGTAATTAATTCAGTGTACACAGCAAAAACGACAGATGGTTACGATAAAGGAACTTCATGCCTCATGGAAGCAAGTCAAACCACAATCAGTAACAGATGTTTTCTGCAAAACCAGATTTTTTTTGTGTGTGTGTACATACTACATAAATATATGTATACAGTTGGAATATGGATTTTGATATGTAAGTTTATGTGTATGTCTATCTGCATCCATAAATGTTACCTGAACACTTCCTCCACACAGGGCAATAGTTGTGATGTTTCTTAGTGCAGTAATGACCATGTTTATTTCTGTAGTCATACAAAAGTATTCTATCAAGGACAATTCCTTCAATTCCTCTTCAATTTTAGAAAACATTTACACACGTCAATTTTGGTGACTTGGTTATAAGGCAGATATATACAGTTCTTGTTGTCAAGACAAAAAATCAAAGCAACAGTTCCCCAGATTTTTAGAGTTGTGGTAATGCTATACAAAACATACATTGTACTGTTTCTTAGAGATTTCAGAAATGCAATTACTGCAAGACACCAACGAAACTAAGCAGGTGTTTAATGGTAGCCAGAATAGCTGCTAGCTTATCATTGGACATAGAGTCTGTGAGGCCACAGCATCACAGGCAATCAGCGTTTTTCAACATTATCAAATATTGATCAAAATACATACTTCATAGCATATAAAAATACAGATTTTAGAATCTAACCATCATAATCTCATAGAGCACATTTGACAGGTAAAACACAGCTAAAGAGGTTTTGGGCCTTTCATGACAATTTCTTCTACATCAGGCTGCAATCTCCAATATTAGTAATATCCTATTCAGCCTGGTATTCTGACCAACCCTTTCACAGAGTCACAGAATGATAGAGGCTTGAAGGGATCTCTGGAGATCATCTAGTTCAACCCCCCTGCCAGAGTAGGTTCACCTAGAGCAGGTTGCACAGGAATGTGGTCAGGAGGGTTTTGAAAGTCTCCAGAGAAGACTCTACAACCTCTCTTGGCAGCCTGTTCCAGTGCTCCATCACCCTCATAGTAAACAAGCTTCCCCCTGTGTTTAGGTCAAACTTCCTGTATTCCAGTTTGTGTCTGTTGCCCCTTGTCTTATCACTGGGCACCATGGAAAAGAGACTGGCCCCATATTCTTGACACCCACCCTTTAGATACTTATAAACATTGAAAAGTTCCTGTCTCAATCTTCGGTTCTCCAGGATAAACAGACCCAGGTATCTCAGCCTTTCCTCATAAGAGAGATGTTCCAGTCCCTTAATAATCTTCGTAGTCCCCTGTTGGACTCTCTCCAGTAGTTCCCTGTCTCTCTTGAACTGAGGAGCTTGGAACTGAACACAGTACTCCAGATGTGGCCTCACCAGGGCAGAGTAGAGAGGGAGGAGAACCTCTGGTCACACTCAATGCATCCCAGGATACAATTGGCCTTCTTGGCTACAAAAGCACACTGCTGGCTCGAGGTTAACTTATTGTCCACCAGAACTTGCAGGTCCTTCTCCGTAGAGCTGCTTTCCAGCATGTCTACCCCTAACCTGTACTAGTGCATTTGTACTAGTGCATCGGGTTATTCCTCCCCAGGTGCAGAAGTCTATGCTTGCCCTTGTTGAACTTTGTGAGATCCCCTTCCACCCCACTCTCCAGTCTGTCCAAGTCTTGCTGAATGTCAGCACAGCCTCCCAGTGTATCAGCTACTCTTCCCAGTTTTGTATCATCAGCAAACTTGTTGAGGGTACACACCATCCCTTCATGTAGGTTATTGACGAATATGTTGAATGTGGCCAGACCCAGTACTGACCCCTGGGGAACACTGCTAGCTACAGGTCTCCAGCTAGACTGTGTCAAAGATCACAACCATCTGAGCTCTGTCATTCCCACAGGGATGTCATGACTGAAGCAGTCCTTGGCACATGCTTGGGGCCATCTACATGTGTCATATAAAAGCAACACAAGTATTCAGGGACTGGTGATATAAGCTCCAGACTTTGGCAGGCTCCAAAAGGCTAAGAATCTGTACTGGGTATATACCCTGGACAAGACCCAACTGTGTATCCATTAAATACCAGCATGCATGCCAGTCCTCCTGTTCACACACCCCTTCTCTTTGCAGAAGAGTTGAACAGAAGTCACAGTATACTCTCAGAAGGTTCCTGGCTTGGAAGATCAGAAATCAGGACTCCAGAGGTATGTAGAGCCTGGCTGTACTTTGCAAACCCACCCTAGGTGTTCTGAACTGATGTGATTTCCTCTGCAGCTCCAGACTCTTTCAGCTCAGTCAGGCTTCACTACTGCCTATGAAGAACCTTTCATCTGCATACGTTGACAGTGAATATCTATTTGTGCTGTTAGAGAGAAAAAAATAGAAATGAAGGAGTTGACTTAAATTCTGACACTTCTACATCTGAAGATCTCGCTTGAGCTACGGATAGAATGTAACCTTCTAGTTATATATAAAAAAATTAATCATGTGGGAAGCACTTGATCAAAAATTCTTTTGAGGATGGCAACACTTGATTTAAATAGAACTCTTTAAAAGTAATTATCAAACAAGTGAGTTAAAAATTCATAGGTCTGAGTAAGGGTCTTCAGGTATTTGGATTACAGACATTTAAATTTATTTTATTTATTTTTTTGTCACAGGAAAAATCCTTAGCTCTTACTTTAGAGAGTAAGAATTATTTTTTAGTATCCTTATATTGCTCCAGTGTTGACTTTGTATGGTTTCCATGTTTTTAGATTTTCTTGTCTTGGACTTGATCATTCCTGTGATGCACTAAGTAATTAAACCCTCAAGGAACTGAGGAGAGTTAAATATGTCTCAAGTTATTTAGTTTCCTAAGATAAGAAGCTTGCTTTTATGGTGATATAGTGTATAAGGGAACAGTGTGGTTATGAAGTCAATATTTGGGATCTAGGATACACAGAAGCAAGTTTGCACACGCACTAACCCCATCTGCACTAAAATAACAGGAATTGTTGCCCAACTTTGAAGAGAAATTTAATGGCAATACTCAAAATCAAGGGCTGCAAAATCACAGAGTTATTGCTATAAATCAGTGGAAGAAGTGGGATGCTGAATAGTGGGAGTTTATTGTCTCTGAGCTTGCATAACCTTCTGGCTGCATAGCTCCTTCTGGCTCTTAGCTTAATCATTAGACCAAACATTATGCTGTTTTGTGATGTGCATCCTATTTGGATTTCTAGCTTAGTTTTGTCATGCAAAAGATGCTGCAAGGCTTGAAGTAATCTCACTGAAATGAATAACTTATTTGAAAGTGAATGGATTAGAGACCTGTTTTGGAAACATTTAAAGATTTCAGAAGGCTACATTAAAGTACCCACACAAAGGGTCTTCCCAATTGTACTAGAGTTTTACAAGCATGTAGTCCCTCCAGATGGAATCTCTTAGAGTCAAGGAGATTTGAATCACAGATATAATCATTCTTCTAGAGAGTTTCAGTTGTAAACAGACAATACTGACAAAAGTAACAGTAACCCAGATATGTGAACACCAATGAATAAATCTTACAGACATTCAACCATGAGACTGGACTAGAACTCAAGTCCTGCCTCCAGAAGTGTTTGTGAATGTCCAGCTTTATAGGTTGCAATCATTCTAAACCCACATATTCTGATTCTGTAGTATACTTTGTACAATATAAAAAGCAAAACCAAAAAAAATCATATCATAACATTGTATAGGAAAAAGTGAGACTAACATCACAAAATGAGAAGCATTATCAATTAAGGAAAATCATATTTGAAAGTGTTAAACTGGTAATCTGAAAGTTACTTCATGGAAATATTTAAACATGCTGCTTCTAAATTTACAGGAGTATGCTGCCTTACCTTTCACTTCATTACTTCTCAGAGCACCTGCAGCACACACTTTCAAGATATGCTAATTTCTTTTCTCTCAATGTTTGAGACCCCTGCATTGGGACATATGTTGAGAGGCGAAACTCAGGTAGGGTCTGAGATACTGCTGTCTTGAACCTCTCCAAGGATCTTCGGACCACACTCTCCCATTAGGTAGCACACCCCTAGCTGCAACCCCACATCTCTCTTCCATTAAGTGACCTAAGTGTCAGATGGACCTGGTCACAGGATGCCTGGCATGCAGAGTGACAGAGTGAGCAATATCTCTGTGCAGCGAGAGCCTGGCAGACAGGCAGTGTGAAGCAGGCGCTGGTGTACTGATACTCACTTTCAATGTTTAAGGGTTGACAGGCAGCTGTTTGTTTGTCCGATGGCTGAGCTGCCTGCAACAAGAGAACAGAAGAGCCTTTAGACAATGGATGCTAACTCAGGTCACCTACAACTGAGACCTGGCAGTCGCCATTACTATCCACTGTTGAGACATCTTAGGATCAGTTCCATAAAGGAATCATCTAGTGCTTCACTTACATAACTTGGTGCAAATCTACTCCTTACTTTGCCAGCTGTTTTGGGGTTTTTTTTCAGGTGTAACTGGTGACTAATCAAATTATCATTTAAAACTACTGATGCTACTGCCACTACTGTTACTACTACTATTACTACTTCTACTACTGATAATTTACATTTTCTGATCACATTCTTGTACACGGGATATAAGCAGGATAATCATTGTGCTCTGAAAGAACATCCTTCATTGAGACAATGGATTTATTTGGTTAAAATGGGTTTTTCTTTGTTTAAAAGTTGTGCAAATTATGTCTTACATTATTATTATTAAAATTTTAATTTCAGGTGGTGCCAGTCATCTATCATAAGTGTAACATTCTGATATGCTATAAGAATATAGAGAAAGTGAATTAAATTTGATGAAAAAAATATTCCTGGGAATATTTACACTGCTATCTGTGAATTTTTATTTTTGTTCCCTTCAGAATAATTTCATTCTTCATAGACATTAGGTTGGAGGCTGCAGTAAAGTTTAAAAAATAGAAGTCAGAGTATATAAAATGAAAAATGTAAGAAATCAGAAAGCAAGAAAATTTTTCTTTGGAGGATTTGAAAACTTTTACCAAGATATCATTCCTTTCTCATTATATGCTATTTCTAAGAATGCTACAAAAAGTAGGAAATGCATCAGTAGCTGAACACTTTTTTTTACAGATTTTCAGAGTATCCTCTAGAATTTACTCTCCAGGGAAGAAAATCCTCTCTTGAATAAAATAAATTTTAGAACTGCAGGATGGCAGTTTCTTCTTTCCTTTGAATTGCTATTATCTAAATTTTAAATAAGTCTCTAAACTATAAAGCTCACATTATGGGTTTTTACTTAAATGACTTTTAATAAAATTTCTTCAGCTGAGGTATAATCATTTAAGAAGTCTGAAAATACCTTCTGTCCTGAGATTTTTAATATCAAAATGGAATCATTATATAGCCCAGAAGGCTCAAATTCATTTTGCATTATCAATGATATAGTTGAGCAAACAGATGAGAGCTCATATTAGGAAATCCACATATTATATAAGCATATACAGATCCTCACATATACATAAGTGTATATATGAAGTATGTGTGTGTATATATATAACTGAGGTTTTTTCATATACGTCTGCTCTTTAAAATATTCTGACCAGACAGGTAGGATATGCTTGATAATCAGTTGCTCAGAAGATTTCCATGAAAAGAAACTGTAAGCTTGGACATTGGTACCAGCATACTAGAGATTAATTTGAATTTTAAATTTTAATCATGAATACAGTGGGCCTTTACATGACAGAAGATTTCACTTCTAGTGAAAGCCTTTTAACTTGGCTAGAAAGATGAGAATGATATCATAAGCTCACAAGCAGTGATTATAGATATTGCATAAGCCAGAGGAAAGAGGAGGTTCATTGCAGTTATGGTTTGTACTCCAGTGGCGCTTAATTCCCACCAGTGCTTAAAGGCAATAATACATCACAGTGCCATAGACTGATCAAAGTCTGGAATCCTCAAAACAACCATACCATGCACAAAATGCTGTTTCAGAGACCAAGAGAACACAAAAAAGGTCTATGAAATGCAAATAGAGTATCATCAGCCTGGAAAATACAGCCAATGTTATTCTCACTACTGGAACGTCCCTTATACAATGTGAGTGTTTTCTCATTTGGTGCCTAGGCTTTTTTACAGTTTGACATTTCTTACAGCACATAATCCTTGCAACAAGACTCAGTGCTTACAGTACAACAACAAGCAGCAGCAAGGCTTTTCTACATATTCCTCCAAGTTGTTTTCCCTAGCATGTGATCAGACTTTGAAAAATATGTTGCTTTGTAGCTGCTTTTGTCACATAAGCTTCTGCATTTAGAAATAGCTGTGTGAGCAGCAGGAGAATTTGTTCTCTGGCTTGGTCTCTGATTAGATTCAACTCTTGAGGCAGAGTTTCTCTGGATGTTACTGTGTGGGCTGAGGTTTCTGAAAGAACAGATTACCAGTTGTGACGATGTGTTCAAGAACTGGTACACGTGTTGACAAAACAAATGACACTGAGTGTTCAGCTGAGCTTCTGCCACTGAAGCCACTACAGCTGGTAAACTGGAGCCAGAATACAATTCTGTTATGAGAAAAAAGGAAAAGGTAATTGAATTTATCTAGAAATCCTTTTATGCCACAATCAGAAGGTACTATTCCACATCAAGCAAACAGATAAAAAAGGTTATATATAAATATATATATAACTATGTGACTTGAAATCTTCCATCAATGGTAGTTCAGGAATCTGAAATATCAATAAATAAGTTCTAATTGAAACAAAACAAAACAACAACAAAACCCAAACCAAACCAACCAACAACAAACCCCCCAAACAGAACATCAAAAAATAACCAAATATCCCTGCTCCCAAAACAAAACAAACCAAACAAAACCTCTGAACTGATAGCTGCTTAATTCTGGATGCCTTTTTCTAACAAGCTTAGTACCAAACAAGCATTTCTATACAGTTAGAAACAGCATCTTCATCCTTTACATGACAGTAGCTTAAGCTTCTTCCACTTGATGTTGAACCCTCCTCCTCCCAAATCCAAAACCTTAATCTCAAACAGCCAGAAGAATATTTCAGTCTAATAAATGTGTTGAAACATCAGGGGATGCAAGTCAACAACATGCCAGATAAAGCCTAAAGTTTGGCAATGAAGGTCTTTTATTTTGAGACATTTAAAGGGTATACTTGAAGCAAAATAAAGCATGTCTCTTTTAACAGCATGTACATATGGTGGTGTATTTACTTGTGTAAAGGATTTTATCTTAAATTCCATTGCACTCCAACTGTCTTGCAAAAGAACAATATTTTTAAAAGCCCCACTCCCTGCTGGTTTTATTACTATGTGTCTAAGAGAATCACAGTGTGCATATTTTTAGTAGTTTCTCTTAACAACATTAAATTAAAATCTTATGCAACGTATCAGGCAAAACTGTGATATTCAATGTCCTTAACAAAATGCCAGGTAAATCTCTTACCTCCTTACACTCTCTCCACAGCTTCTGACTAGACACATGCACTGTTTTCTTGAGTTTGAGAAGCATTACTTAGGAAAACAAAACAACCACAAAATAATTCCTCTCATCCCAAGCCTCTAAAAATCAGTAATTCTCACTTCAATAATCTCTAATGTTTTGTAGCAAAGGTGTGAATGATGCAAAATTTCAACTCCTTGTCTTGTTTTTTTGGAGGAAAGTGAAATCTGAAAAGCACAGTGGTTGCTATTAATGAAATGTCAACCTGAAAGCCTACACAGCTAACCACCGGTCTCAGTCCTGGCACTAAGCTGTGTGCTTCTTGGACATGCTAAGTGACTGTACTTAGTCATATACATACTTATATACATTTACTTTAGTTATATAGCTTAGATGCAAGCCAGAGCATGTAAACATGTGAGGCTGAATGCTACAAAAAGTCAAGGGAGACAGGTAATTGCTGCCTGAGGGTGTTTCAAAGTTACCTGAACTGAAGTGGTATTCACAATCTACTGTGGATTAAAAGAGGAGCTGTGCAAAATAAGCTCTACTTCCCTGTTAGAGATAGAGGCTTTACTGTCTTCCTCTTTCAGCTGTTAAACCTCTATCCTATATTAGACAGCTTCTACACAAACAGTTCAGGTTCTGAGGGCAACAAGTCCCACCTTCAGCCATACAAAAACGTATTGACCATGGTAAGTACTCTGACACTGTTAGAGCAGGAAAAAAAATCACAGCTGAAAGTCAGTTCAATAATCAGCTCTTGACCACCTTTCCACTATTAATTGTGGAAAAGAATAAGTAGCATTCATGATGTTGACTTCTGAATCCAGCTAGGAAGTTCTCAGGCTGAAATCAGCTGCTGTTTTTCTCTTTTCTCCTGTTTCTGAGAAGCCAACACCTGTTGAGCAGTCATACTGGCTTGCTTTCATTTGCTTGCTGATCCAGGCCTTCCTAAACGCAGCAGTAGTAGTGATTTGAACAAAATTTAGCTCCAATGTACAACATAAAGTGCATATACATAAATGCTTTATAAAGTATGAAACTATAAAGTACAACTTTTCTGCCCCAAAGCTTACCTTCAAATAAAGTGTTTTTGCATCAACTTGCAAACTAGAGCTTTATAAAATCATAGAATTGTCAGGAATCTTAAAGACCATCTAGTTCCAACCTCAATGCCATAGGCAGGGACACCTCCCACTAGATGAGGTTGCTCAGAGTCTGTGGTGGTTTAAACCCTGCCGGGACCGGGCACCACGTGGCTGNGATCATCCTTCACATCAAAAGTAGATCTTGCACTTTGCATCTACTCTAGTTAGAAGATGAATGGTGCTGCAAACTCAAAGTCTGTATTTCCTGAGTAATGAACACTTAGAATTTAGACAATAAAAAACACTTCTACATCTTATTAATACTTTGAAACGTATTTGTATAGTCTTGGGTTGGGTTTTTTTTTACCTAAGTATCAGCTAGGTGACTGGCTAGTCAACTAATAGAACACTAGATTAGTTCTTCCCTTTGTGAGGTAATATTTTCAATACATAGTAGATTGGTAAGATGGTACAAAAAAAAATTTACTGTCATTCTGCTAATTCAATAGTATGCTCATTTCTGTTGTATTTTAGGAACAGTTGTTGGAATTTTTCTGATATAAAACTGAAATTCAGAATAAGACTCTTCCAGCTACAACTATATCCCAGGGCAATCTTAAGGTGAGCTGTTAAAAACCAGCTAGCAGAATACAGATAATATTTTTATTGAAAAAGCCTGTTTAGTGGATATTTATTGTTTATTGTCTTGGGCAAAATGGCACTGACTTGTGCTATCAAAAATATACCATGGTATATTATGTACTTATACAGATGCAACAATTAGCTCACATTAATGCAGTGTGCATTCTGAATTTTGTATCAAAGATTATTCAAGACAGGAAATATGGAAAGGACATTTATTTCTATTAGTGCTTCTGGCATGTTGCATTTTATTAAATTGGTTCAATAAAACTAATACCAGCTGTCCTGGGTGTGGCTAGGAAAGGGTTAATTTTCACAGGAAGGTGGGAGGGGCCACAGTCAAGATAGCCAAGTGAACCAGCCAATGGGTGCTGACATTGTGTCCACTATATAAGGGAGAGAGCATGTGATTTGAGCAAGCTGCAGCTGGGCTGGGTGAGGGACAGTGGAGGTGGTGAGCAGTCATATGTTAAATATAACTCATGTTACATATTATTTCATTAATATTATTGTTATTACTGTTGTTTCTCGTCTCTTTTGTGTTGTTCTGTTAAACTGTCCTTATCTCACCCTAATTCTTTTCCTCCTAATTCTCCTTCCCATTATATCAGAGGGAGGGGGTGAGGGACAGGAGTGAGTGAGTGGCTGCACGGTGCTTTGTTGCTGGTTGAGGTTAAACCACAACATCATCGTAAAACTCTTATAAAACTGTATCATGTGACTGTGATTTAAAGAATCAGTGGCAGATGCAAGGTTTTAAAAGGAGTCCTGTGGCATAACCTCTGGAGAATTATAGTCAGATACCAATGATAGACCAATAGTTATTACTTTTACATGAAAAAACTTCCATAATTTCCCTAGATACCACTTATATTATGTAAATGTGCTGTGCATCTGCCAGGAAACCTACTCTCTCCTACCCCAGATTTACCTGCCAATGAGAATGAAAATAGTTTGACCATTGGCACTGAGTGGCACAGACCACTTTCAATATTCATTAGAGACAATATACCAGACCACTAGAGGCACTAAACTTTCACAGAGTTTTCCTTTGAGAATACTCATACTCTCTGAATATTGTTTATTTCAGCATCTACTTTTATGCATACTGCCTAACTGCATGTCTGTGCCATGGAAGTAGTTCCAGAACTACAGTCATCCCATGCTTTTTCCCTTCCATTGCCACTTAATCACTGAACAAATTACGTTACAGCATGAACTTTTCTTCTTATACATGCATTCAGTTATTTGATATATCTGGTCTCAATAATAAAATCAAAACCAAGGAATATGCTATTGCATGAGTCACTTAACAGATGCGCTGTCCACACCTACATCATACAAGGTACTTCTCCAAATAATCCTAGATTTCCTGGCTTTCTTTTTATTTTGAAGACAAGACATTGTTGAGGCTTTTAATTCTTCTTAAAAAAAAAAAAGATAAATTTTTTAAGAAATACAGGCTTTTGTGACCATTAGCAATGGTATTGAATCACCGTTTATATGAAAAGTAGAATCTCAAAGCAAAGTAGCTGACTGAACAAAACCTGACATTTTAATTTCCTTCTTGAGCTTCAGTGCTCGCCTTAATGAAATTAATTGTCTTAGTACAAGCACAAAACTTTAACTTAAGAAAGTTTTTTTTTTAATTGCATGTTCTTGCATTCTGCTATTAAAAATGCATCCATTTTTTCAGTCACTTCAGAAGTCTCAAAAACTTCTTTCTACAGAATTTTGGAAAACATAGAAAAATGAATTAGTGCACACAACCACTGTGCTTTAGTACTACCCTGACCTTGTCTGAGTAGCTAGAAGCATGAGAGATCCCTCAAAAGACATTGTTTACGTGATTAATCTTTTCTTATCTACAGGCAGTTACAACTTAGGAAGGCCAACTTGGAGTCCCCGTTCACAGTTTTCCAAAAACACTGTCTCAATATTCAATGACAGCCAAAATAGCCAACCAAATGTTGAACAACATCAGGAAGACAATTGAGAGAAAGAGAAAAGGCATCTTCGATATCTTGAGTACTGTGTACTGTTCCAGTGCCTGTGTTTCAAAAAGGCTGTAATAGAGTTAGTGAACACGTAGAGGAAAGTAGATAAAGTGGATAAAGGGATGGAGTACGCACCCATAAAGAAGAGCTAAAATGCTGGGAATCATCAGTCTGGAGAGTGAGGAGGTGTATACATCAAGGTAGACAAAATCAAGAAGGTGGTGTATGAGAGGAATACAGAATGTCTGCTCACAGAATTCTGCTATAATAGTAGGTAGTCACTGAAAAGTAGGAGTTTATCTTAAGTAGTAACTGTCGTCTTATCCTACATTTTCTAAAGATTTTTTTCTGCGTTTTATCTTTGGAAGATGTGATCCTGGGGGGAAAAAAAAAAACAGCACCAAAATATCTGAGGACAAAATAAGATGTTATTAGAAGTCATTCAAATGAAAAGAAATATCCTCCAGATACTTTAGTGACAGGGAGGAGTGTGAAAACTACAGAGCTTTAACAACATCTAAGACTCAGAGATAATTGAGGACAGAAATGACACACACATAGTTGATTCTACCTGAGGACAAAGGGACAAGATGAATGACCTCCTGAAGCTTCATCCAGACTTATTAGTCTATGATTGCCTAGATAATTACTTGATCTAACTCAGACCTCATGTGTACCTCGTTCAGGTTCTTTCAATGCTATTGCACACGCAGGAACAATTTAGTAAAGGTTTGTCATCAACAAGCAAAATAAAACTTTGGCAGACTTACACAGTTTCACAGTATATGCTGGATTAGTAGATAAAAATTAAGGGTAATCTAAGCCTATTTAACTCATCAAGGTATTATAATTAATTTTCAGTGACAAGTAGGACCTTACTGTGTCTAGTTTAATATGTAGTGAAATATGAAGATTCAGCTAAAGTAGCTATTTTCTACTGGTCCAGCAGAGGGAGATTTCAATTCCTTCTTTTTATTCTTCAAAGAGCTAGTGAAAATGCCAAGGCCGTAAATTGTGTAGCCTGATATTAAAATGTTAGTACATCTTCAGTTGTTGCTAGACATGTGAGAAAATCAGATATAGTATTTCCTAACGTCAGTTAAAGAAAGAGAAACCAAAATTACAAGGAACTTAATGATCTGGAACTCTTAAATTATATATATACAATACAATTACTTTTCTTCTGGTTTGTGGGTTGGTTGGTTGGTTTGTGTTTTTTTGGGGGGTAGGTTTTTTTTTATTTTGGTTTGGTTTGTTTTTTTAAAGAACCTTTTTTCTGCATGAGAAAATGCATCCTGTACATCTGGCAGGCAGACCTCAAGTTGCTCTATGAAAGCTGAAATAATTTGTTGAATATATTTGACTCTTAACATCTTTAGCAGAATATTTCATGAAATCTTTTCAAATATTTCAGCTATGCATGTCTAGTTTGAATTTGCTGTGGAATGGCAGTGCTTGTTTTATCTCCTGTTCAAAAATCCATCTAATTGCTGGCAGATTCAGGAATGTGCAGAGGCAGAGAATATTATTCCATGGAATGGCAATGCAGTCACTACAAATTGTCTTCTTGTTCTAAGTATGTGACAATATATAGAAAAAAAAGTGTTTTCTTTCATATGATAAATTCTATTAAATTGCATATTTGAATATTGGTTTACTGCTGAGATTTGTAATAATAAGCAATCAGCTACATAACAAAAAAATGAAACCCCAGATATTCTAAACCAAATACACTCAATCTATATTTTCTAGGTTGCTTTAATAGATATAAATATATGTGTATATGTCTCTACTGGATAGTTTCATGGCTTACTCATACAGCAGAGTGCATAGGAGGAGTTTTAGCAAGTTAAGAAATTGATAGAAAAGGTAGAGAGTTTTCACAACCTACAAAAGCTTGCTCTAATTTTACAAGCATGTTAATAGCCCTACTGAAATCACTCATCAGACTATTCACACATGTAAAGCTACTTGCAAGTGTAAATATTTGTTCAAAGAGACAGGGAATAGCTCTAGGTAAGTATTCTTCAAGTAAACAAGCATGATAAGAATTGCCTGTGTTAGAAATCTTCTGTAAATAGCAAAGAGACTTCCATTGCCATTATCAGTAAACCTCCTGCAGCCTTTTCAGTGCTGAAGGATCTATGTAAAGACAACATTGTGATTGCTCTTTTAACATAATAGAGGTCATTGCTTATTTCAGGAAATCAGAACTTTGACTTTTTAAAAAAAAAGAAATATTTTTTTTAAAGTCCAAATACAGGACATAGCTATGGGAGGAAAGTGGTTTGGACTTTGCCTTTAGTAGCCTAATAAAGATAAGATTCTAGTTGACAGTAAAATGTTGATTGTCCAGAAATCACCTTTTCATGCCAAAATATAGTGCAGTGCAGTGGTAGTCTTACCCTGTTTCTTAGGCTTTTCGTGTTTTTTAAACTTTCAGACACATGTAACAGCACATGCAACTTCATGAATTATTTGCCATATGCCGTATCTTCACTTTGTAAATTCAGTCACTAATCACATGGTAGGGCAAAATGTTGTGTTCTGTAGCAAAACTGTTTTTTCTTGCCACCAAGAGAGAAGAAACATGCATCTAGGTTAGAAACATGTCTAGGTTAGTCTGCATTATTTTTATCAGTACATATCAAAGGGCTGTTATCAAACCTGAATATCTTTCCTTCACCAACATTCACATCAGTGAGGAAGAAAACATATGGGTTTTGAAACTGTCAGATCTCATAAACTAGTTTTCTCTCTGGAGAGCCACATGGAATAATTCCAAGACCAAATATGCCTCTTTTTAATTAGGTTAGACCCCAGATATTATATTTCTATCATATTCTGTCAGAAGGCTGACTTCTGTACCTTAATTTCTTTGTCACAAAAAAATGTGTGTACCTTTGTGTACCCAGAATTGTCAGTGGGGACTGCTTTATTTGCAAGATGAGAGATAACCTTACCTAGTCCCTTGGAGAATGAATAGTGTACTCTCCAAAAGGCCATTTGCTCTTCCAAGAATGCTCCTTAATTTGAAAGAGATGCTTTTGTGTCTAAGAACTTCTGTATCTAGAGAATATGAAAGAAAATAGGTGATTCTGGGAATAGTGTGATGTGTTTTCCTTTTGTATATTTCAAAGGCAAGAATGCTAAGGAAATATTACAACTGAATACTTTCTTCACTGATTTACTGTAGTTATATACCTCTGCAGCAGAAGTGGGGATAGTTATGAAAGAAATGACTTAATGATTCTTCAGGGCCATGATAAGTATTTTTGAAAGATGGTGATGCTACTGTACATAAGAATATCAGAAAGGCACAGCTGGTCCCGTCACTCTGGCTCACAATCCTGTTCCTGAGGGGAAATACCTAAGGCAAACAAAAGGCAGGCCTTTTCTGATAGCCTACATGATACTTTCCCCTCATGCTCTCCCAATCTCAAAAAATTTCAGCTTAGGTATCTTCTTAAGGGATTTTTCTAAAAAATCATTAGATATTATGTAGAAAGGCTTTAGAAACTGTAAACGTGGCATGTTTGTGATTGTGATTATAATGTGTAGAAGTGAGAAGGAGAAATGTTCATTTATCTCCTTCCAAAGTACTTGGTTTAGGTACCTTATCATACAGTAAAACATAATGCAGCCTACTTCACCATGGTACGCTGCCTGGCATTCATTCTATTCCCAGGTGGAGGAAGCTCCTCTGGGAACAGGAACCTCCTTTCCTAACTACAGGATGATGAGTTCTAATCAAATTCTGCTTCAGAAATTATTTTTTCACAATCCAAAGTAGGTAGAGGTAGGACATGCTTATCTGCGTTATCTCTGCATTGAAGATTTCAGGCAAGAGCATAAAAATCAACTGTAAAGGTAAAAAACCCCTTGATCACTCTTGGAGAAAGGTTAAGATATAAAACTCTCATTAAGATTGATTTTGGACTTTGCTGCTCTTTGAGTTAATTAATTAAAAGCAGAAACAGCTGAAAGATACATCTTAATATTAATACCCTATCAGAAAGAGCTTCCTTCAGTCAACAGGAGAGAATGAACTAAATTTCCTAAAATATGTGACTTGGCCTTCAGACCCTTTCACAGTGCTTCTTTTAACACTGCTAGCTGAGAAAAGGAGTGTCTTTCAGGCTCTCTCAGGCAGTATTGAACCTAGACCAGCTACACAGTGATAATAGCCTCAGCTTTGAGTGGCATGAAGATAGATGACCTCTGGTATCAGTCCATCATAATGAATACATGCACATTCCAAAATTACTCCCATCATATTTCACATCCGATTATATACATTGAAATTGGAACCGGCTCAGGACAGCAATGTTTATGTAATCAAACTCAGTGAATAGGGATATAATGCAGAATTGAATGCAAGCAATGTTGGCAGGCATCCTCAAGCCTCACCTATCTTGCTGTGTTCTTTGTCTTTAGGGAAATAAGAGATTGGATGCCTTTCATTCACTGTTGACAGTATTTATTTCCAAAGCTGATGAAAAGCTGTGATTTTCACAGCTAAGACAATTTGAATCACAACAGGGAGCAATGATATCCACTTGGCAGAAAGCCATGGCCTCTCTGAGCTCTGCACCCACCACGACTGATGCAGCTGCCCAGATGGAGCTCCAGTGTGAACATACCACCATCCAGGAGCCAGGTTTCGGGGTGTGCCCTACCCTTACAGAGGTACACAGTACCAGATGACAGCAGTGAGCACACCTGTGGGAGGTGTGCCCAGGTAGAGGAACTCCTCTGCTTAGTGACAGAGCTCTGAGACGTGGTGAGTAGGTTGAGGGAAAATCAGGGAGTGTGAGAGAGATAGGGTGCAATTCCAGTAGTTTCTGCCTTCTCTGAAGCAGGCCCAACAGGCAGACAGGTTGCATGACACAAGGGATTCCCTTTCTTCTCTCCACCTGGTTGAACAGAAAAATTTGAAGAGAAAGCTTTCTACAATGTTACAGCCCTCACATTACTATCCATTAATGATTTTCCAGGTAGGCAGTGATGATGTCACAACAAGGAGTCTGAGGGCAATCATGAGAGACCTCAGGGCCTTGGGATGACTGGTTAAGGAATCAGGAGCTCAAGTAGTGCTTTCCTCTGTCCTCCCGATTACAGGGAATGATAGAAAAAACAGGAAGAGCCAGCAGATCAGTATCTGGCTCTGAGCCTGGTGTTCCTGGAAGGACTTTGGGCTTTTTGTTCATGGATCAGTTTACACAACACCAGGCCTGCTGGCAACAGTGGGAGTACACAAGTCTCAGCGGAGGCAGAAGATGGAGATTCATGTGGCAGCGAAGACTCAAGGGTTAATGATGTGTTAGAAACCACAAAAGTGCCTGAGAATGGTCATGTAGGAATTAAGGCTTCTTCCCCCAGAAAGGTCATGGGATCAATAGCCCAACTGAATTGCATCTGCACCAAAGCACACAGCACGGGCAACAAACAGGAGTTGGAAGCCATTGTGTAGTGGGAAAACTGTGATGTACTTGCCATCACAGGAACATTCACATGACTCACACAACTGGAGTGCTATGTTGGATGGCTCTAAACTCTTTGGATGGGACAGGGAAGGAGATGGGGTAGCCCTGTGTGTTAGAGAGTGTTTACTCTGTCTAGAACTTAATCACGGTGACAATACTGTTGAGAATTTATGGCTAAGAATCAGGGGGAAGGCCAACAAGGCAGATATTGTGGTAGGAGTCTGTTATAGACCACCCAACCAGGATGAAGAGGTAGACAAAATATTCTATAAGCAGCTGGGAGATGTCTCACAGTCACTACCACTTGTTCTTATGGGGCACTTCAATTTACGAGACGTCTGCTGGCAATACAACACAGCAGAGAGGTAACAGTCTAGGAGATTCCTTGGAGTGTGTGGAAGATAACTTCTTGACACAGCTGGTGAGTGAGCCAAATAGAGAAAGTGGACTGTTCACAAACAGAGAAGGACTTGTAGGTGATGTGATGGTTGGAGGCCATCTTGGACATAGAGGTCACAAAGTCTTCTTTAACTCCATCTATAATAATAAGATCAGTTGTTCTCTCAAAGCCTAGGCCACTGAGCTGGAAGTCAGGGACAGGAGCAGAAAGAATCCCCCATAATCCAAAATAAAATGATCAGTGACCTACTACACCACCTAGACACACACGAGTCTATAGGATCAAATGGGATCCACCCAAGGGTACTGAGGGAGCTTTTAGAAGTGCTCACCAAACTACTTCCTATCATTTATCAGCAGTCCTGGTGTCCTGGTTTGAGTTAAAACCAAACCAATTCTGTTCAGTGATTTTACTTTTCACCTGAGTCCCTGCTAACTAACTGCACTTTCTGAACCTAACAGCATGTTTTCATAGACAGTTTGCTTCTAGCAGTGATAACATTTGATGTTTAGAGGTACTACCAAGGATTGATATGCAGAACAAGGTCACTGCTAACTCTTGTGTACCACATCAGGGTGTGCAGAAAGTGAAAGGCTGCACCTGCATGGAGGAGCAGCCAAGACAGGTGGTCCCAAGCTTACCAACGAGGTATTCCATCCCATATCATCATATTCAGTATAAAGCTGAGGGATCACAAGGGTCTTGAGGCTACTCTTCCCTTCGGGATCCTCAGGCCTTCCTTTTCCTTTCGGTGGGCCCTTGTCTCTTTCCTTTGGCCTTCTTTCTTCTTGGCCCTGCCGTTGATCCCAATTCGTGTGTTCCTGAACCCAGCTCCTGAACCTCATTCCCATCAGCTGCTGAGCCCAGTCTGGACTGTCCACAGCCTCAGTGGTGATGGTGACATAATTGCCATCAGGGGGAGGTTGGGTTTGATACTTGTTTGGTATATATTCCCTTTTATTATCATTATCTTCATTAAAGCTGCTTTAGTTTTCTAATCTGGAAGTCTCATTCCCTTCCTCGGGGCCATAAGTCTCTCCCTTATCCTCTTTCTCTATTTGTAGGGGGAAAGAGGGGTTAACAGAGAGTGTCTGTTGTAGGTCTGGTGGATTGAACCTAAACCTTGACAGATTTATTGGTTCCCAACGTGGGGCACAAACCCACAACCCTGAGATTAAGGGTCTTATGCTGTACCAATTGAGCTAGCCAGGCAATGTCAACAGTAGCATACCACTTGTCTGCCTTTGACTCCTGGCTAACTGGGGATGTCTCAGCTGACTGGAAGTTAGCAAACATGATACCCATCTACAAAGAAGGGCCAAAACAAGGATCCAGCAAACTACAGGCCTGTCAGTTTGACCTCAGTGTCAGGGAAGGTTGTGGAGCAGATCATCTTGAGTGCCATCATGCAGCAAGTACAGAACAACCAGGTGATCAGGCCCAACCAACATGTGTTTATGAAAGGCAGATCCTGCT
>VYZX01011314.1:34444-55783 GCA_013401335.1 Brachypteracias leptosomus
TCAGAGAATGCACACTTTCTATACAGAGGTGGGGTACTGCCACAAAAAGGGGCCGGGGCATGGAGGGGAACAGGGTACTCTGTGCACCTTCTGCTCCCTCTGCTTTGCTCAAAGGTCTTTGCCCCTTGTTCATCTTCTCTCTGCTGCTTTCTCTCACTGCTCAGCGAAGAACAAAGCTGTAGATTATTGGCATGTATTAGTCTCAGTGTGCTTTTTTTACTTCTCAAAATATGATTTTGTGTGAAGGATAATGTTTGTTTCATCTAAAGAACAAGATTTTAAACTTCTGTCATATACAAGTATTTGAACTAATCCTTTCTCAACTGGATGAGGAAATGCTATTTGATGTATCATAGACATATTCACTACAAGCCATTGCTCAAAGGAAAAGTTATTTCCTTGTCAGGCTTTTATATGCATCCCAAGAAGTCATAGTTACTCTATGTATGTGTATGTGCATGTGTGTGCGTGTGTTTAACCACTTAAAAAAAAAAGCCAGCCTAGTGATGGTGTCTGTCATAATATCAGCCTTACTGCTAGCCTTTGGAATGACACTGGTGCTTTGTAAATACAGTTTTTTTGATCACCAAGCTGTGTGGACAAAATACCTGAGCTAAAAAACTTCTTAGCCATATATAGTGGCCATAAACAGTCCTTTGCTCCCAGCTTCTACTTGGTCACTCTTTTTTGTACAAAGTATGATTTAATCCTCTCTTCTCTTGTCAGATTACTGGTGTTTTATCACCTCTTCTGACTCACAAGGTCTAACAGGTCAACTTTTGAAACAAGGATGAACCTTTTTATGTAGCACTCTACCTCCCTTTAAAAATCACATCTGCAGCCTGATGCTAGGTGGCACTCTGCTGGTTTTATGACTTCCACAAAGGATTCTGCTCTCATGAGAGTTATAAACTGATACAGCTATACTGACATTAATGGAGTTGCTTCTGGTTTACGCTTGAGTAAGTAACCCAATTTATTTAAAAGACATGTAAAACAGAGAACAGCTTACACTAGAGTCTTTATCAAATGCTGGTTTGAGTGATCAAACTGGGATTATTTCATTAATCTGTGAAGTTATTTTAGACCACTGTAACTAATTTCACTATGAAGTTACCTCATTCCATAGAAGCAACTCAATGAACTGAAGAATCAAAACTCAAGGCTGTAATTCAAGTTTATTAATTGTACTCAGGAGTCTAATAGGAGTAGATTCATGACTAGTGTTAAAGTGTTAAAAACAGTGGATTTTTTTCATTTAAACTAGGCAAGGCAGGGGTTCCAGAAAAGATTTTTCTATTTTCTATTAGACCCATATGAGCATGCAAAATATAGAGAAGGTTTCTTTTTAAAATTCTATACTGTAAAGATTTTTGGTGTCAGGGTTGTTGGTATCATTGAAATTCACACAGAATTTCTCCAGAGTTTTTTTATAGAGACTAGTGTAAAAATATAAACTGTTTTTTTCTCATCCAGAACTCAAAAGTGTAGAAATGTCCAATAATGAAAAACAGTGATTATCTTTTTTTTTTCTTTTCAAAGTTAACTAAATATTGTGATGTTTGATATAAAGTTTGGGTTTGATTTAGGCTTACTGAAGGAAGTGAAAATCCCTCCCAAATGAGGGGCAAATGAGAGGAAACGAAAGAGTAGTAAATCAGACTCAATTTTCTTCTGTGAACTGATACAGAGATAGAATTAGAGATAACCACAGCAACAGTGAAAACTTATCAGAACATTTCCTTGCATTCTCTGTAACTCTGTATGAAAATCCCCAGACTGCATTAAGGTTTCAAATCAGACAATGCCCGTGAAGGTTAGAGATTTCTGGGAAAATATCTCTGTACAGTGGAGTGGCATTAAGAAGTGATCTAACAAAGACAAGCTGATGCTGCATGTTCCAATTACCAGGAGCTGTTATCAGGACTTTTTGCAAAGCCCTTAGATTTCTTGATTAATAAGAGAGACACAGTGCTATGTGTTATTGTTATGGTTAATGACATTGATTTCTTAGCATGACAGCCAGAGAGATATAAAGACAGACTCAACTATATGCAATGTCTGCCTTTTTTAGCGATAGCATTTTGAACTATTCAAGTTTTTATATAGACAGAATCAAATGAAATAGCTTCTGAAATTATCCCTATCTTTTAGCCAAAGTAGTTTCAAAAGAAGAGTTAGTGTGGTTAAAGGAAAATCTCTTTACTGCTTGTATTTTTAACTCTATTTTAATTGTTTAAATCAGAATGATATTGTGATATGAAAATGTCTTCAACTGTCAAGGAAAAGGTGGAGAATTTCTGCCTACTGACCAAATAATACATATTCTTTGTGACTGGAATTAGTGATGTTTTGGTCAGTTTAAAGGATCTAATCTAATCTCAGTGCTGCTCAGGGTAGTTTTGTATGCACTGACTTCAATACACCAGCCAAAAGTGACATCTACCAATTAATGGTAGTTAAATAAAATGTTGAAAAACTTACCAGAAAATGAATGTCAGTTTAAAGCTTTCTACTTCACCAGTGGATTTTTCTTTTTCTTTAGCTATTCCTTTTTCTTCCATTTGCTTTGTTTCAGTCTGTGCATTAGGTGCGCTGAATGCTGCTTGGACTTGTTCAGCTATACTGTCTTTTGACTTCTGAAGAAAGGATATTAAGATAGGCACTATAGAAATAAATAAAATAGGATTCTAGACAGCTACATCCAAAAATCCTCTTATGGATTATGGATTCTTATTTCCTAAACACAATAGTTGAGATTCTATACTGCATGCTTCTTAAAAAACCCCCATGTCACGGCCTTGGGGAACAAAAGAGAGCTAGACTGATGTTAAGCTTGTCTTACTCTTTTCTCTGGGTTCTATCTTGGTCCTGGCTAGCATTTCAAAAAGCCTCAGGAGACAAGTAACCTTTCTGTCTGTCTGGTAGGATGTGGCACTGCGTGGTCTCTCTGCCACCCCACATAACCTGGTCCCAGCTTCACTCATGTGTTCTTACCTTTAGCAGGTTGCTAACATCATGATTTCTTTTCCTCTGTTCCTGAGATGAAATTAGCCTGTCCAAACCAAACCGGAACACTAAACAACACCACAGACCATGTAGACCTTCGGCCTGACCAAAAAAAAAGGGAAACATGGGGTAATTTTTTTTTTTTAGAGGACTGCTTGTTGATGCAGTTGTATTAATACTATCCTTATCTCCTCTGTTTTTGATCTATTTAGGCTCTAGAGACCTTTAAGAGCACCTTGATTTTTGGTATAGTTCCTCTGCACAGTCTAATCTGAGTCCGCAAAGCCAAAACTTTGGCCCACCAAACATAAAAACTTAAACAAATAAATAAACCCTGTAATATGACTTGAAGGAAGTAGGTGCAGTCAAACTGCAGAAAAATAAATTACAGTGATGATGGCTTTCCAGAAATATTATAAAATTTCAGTTGAAATAAATAAATATGGGAGCTGTCAGTCTGAGAATTCCAGTTTATTCTACCTGTCAGTGTGGAGAGAAAAAATGAGATACAGGAAGAACTAAGAAATGAAAAAGTTAGACCATAAATGGCAAAACCTTTCCCCAACTTCCAACTTGAAACGAATGCCATTCCCTGTGAAATATATGTATAGAATGTACCAGTCATGAAGACAAAAAGAATAGGAAAGTAGCTAGTTAAATTTGCTGGGATATCTTTTGACTAAATAACTGTCAACATTAAACACTGACAATTTTAAATTAGGAGAAATAGAAAAAAACATTACCTTAAAAAATAGTTATTAAGCTGCATAGCCTGTTGTATGTGTTTGAAAACCCAGTTTTATCCCGGAACCACTAAAACTGATGAATCAAGTTCAGCATGAAAGCTATGATACTCCTTTGATTACCTATAAAAGAATTGATCAGAAGCAGAGGACTGTGATTTTTTATTAGTTACATGATGTTCTACAGATAATTGACTAACAGAACATCTGTCATTATTGCATCAACCATTAGTGAAAAACAGGTAAAACCAGTTTCAAACAGGTTCCAGCTGCATACAGCTATGTCATAATTAAGGGTTTTACACACTCTCAGTTAGCTACTTGCTTTCTCTCCAAAACAGAAGTGCTAGAAAGTTAACAAAACCTAGAATAAATAATTTTCGCTTCTCATTTTACATGGTTAATTTCATTTGGGCAGATACGTTAACTATCTGACTAAAAATTATTAAGTCTTATTCCCCAGCAAGATTTTGGTTGATATGCACTACTTCATCAATGCAGCTGTAAGCTTAGTTTAATAGTTTTTTTAAACAGTTTTTTATACAGATATACATATACTTATATTGTGAAAGCAATGCAAACCAGAAAAATATGTCAGTTTTTCTGCACCACCACTGACTTGAACAAAGACCTTCTGTCATTTAAGGCTAGGCTTGATGGGGCTCTGAGCAACCTGACCCAGGTAGAGATGTCCCTGCTTGTGTAGGGAGGTTGGACCAGATGACCTCTGGAGGTCCCTTCCAGCCTAAAACATTCTATGATTCAGAAATTCTAACTGTGTATACAGAAAAATACTGCTAGGAATCCATATCGTGAAGAACCTACCGTAAAGAAAGTAAAACCTTGACAAGGAAATATCATTACTGTATATTATTGGAAGCTAAAAATAGTCAAACTTCTTTTTCATTATGTTGTGTTCCCCTGTCTTTAATTTTTTTATTTGATTTCAAACACTATTTATAACGAATACAAGAAGTAACAGTGCTGTTTATGTAATTTCACCTTCCTTTTACAATTACATTTCCATTAATAGTAGCTCTTGGCTGCCACAGGCAAGCTATTTATTTTTACAGTACTTGTGCATTTCATTATTTTCTGTGAAATTAAAACCAAGGACATGAACTCTGGATGGTCTGATTCACCCTCAGAATTATTTCCTTTACTCTTGTGCTGCCAATTGTTTTGTAACATTTATTATTAATTTTATTTATTATTTGTATGATTCACTTCTTTACTGCATGTATAGTTCTAATTAAATAAGTAAACAAACAAATCTCAAAAATATTTTTTTCTATTTCTTCCCCTGGACCTCTTCTGTCATCTCAGAATTGCTTCTTCCCTGTATAACTAATTTGCCTAAATGAACGGTCACAGAAATGGGCAAACTGTGTCAGTAGCTGGATTTCCAATCAAATCAGCTGAGAGCTGCTGAGTTCATCCCCCAAAACATGATGACTCAGAAATGAAGCCTTTATTTCAAACAATGTTCTGTAGCAGATCCTGAAAGAATTTGATTTAAGGTGTCTCACACTCTTAATTGCTTTAAAAGAGCTTTCTAGGGCATTTTTTTACTGCTTGAGGAGAAGAGATATTTTTAGCTTTACAGTAGAACAGGCGCAGCAAAGAAGTTTGTTTCCTTCACACACTGCATAAACACACTCAGAAATGTTAGTGTCTGAGTTTGTCACACTTTAGGTTTTAAAATATCAATCAGGATACTACTACAAGTGTTTCTTGTTTTATATTGCCAGTGACACCTACTTTGTATTTTTGAATAACAAGGAATATGAAGCATCTGGTCTTCTTCAGGTCATGAATGCACAATTACTCAAGAATCTCAGGATAAAGAATAACAGCCCAGAGTGGGAACATAATCTCTAATCTGAATGTTTTCCTTAAGGAAGATGATATTATTGAGTGTTAATTATGGCACATCTGTTCATACTGTATAGTACTAGTCTCCATAAGAAATCAGAAGAAAATAGTAAAAGTTGTACTGGAATTACATACTACCTATTCAGACTGAGATGGCAGAATCTGGTCTGTATATTTTTAACATATTTGTCTCACTAAGTGGTAGCATTTATCTAGCCACCTTGCTTATTAGCTAAACTAAGGGGAATATATACATTCAGCTGTGACCTGCTCCAGCTGTTTTAACCTGAGATTTAGAGCTTGGACTCATCAATTATTCTGTTTTGTTTTTTCCTTAATAGAAGTTCTACTGTTTTATAAATTATTATAAATGCTACTGAAAATCCATCTGAGCAGAACTATTTTATAATTCAAACACACTGCATGGCAGTTGTGATATTTAATAGACTTCCTTAGATTCTATCATAATGGTCTACATTTTTCACTTGAATTTTAAAAAGAATAAAACTATATTTTCAGTTTCCAAGAGACATCTTTTATTGTTGTTATAAATACCATGTTGATACCATGTTGTCTTGGTATTAAGGAAATGGTGCCCAGCATCAAAGCTCCTTGAAATTTTTGATCTCCTAAATAAATCAATGAGTATTTTCTACTTGTCACCACATAAATGTCATGCTGGAACCTCTCTTCACTTACATAGCTCTAGCGACTAATGTTCCTAATATTTATTTTATGCTATAACCATGCAAAGTAAAAAGTATATGAAACCTCACACTGAGCCTTGCTTCCTGTAGCAAGAAATGCGATGTACAGCATGTAGAGTTGAAAGAAATAAGCATATTCAGGTCTACATTTCAGAATTTTATTCAGAAGTTTCAGTTTACTAACGTTACTTCACACTGAGAAAAAATGCTTGTTAGGATGGGTATAAAGAAATTATATAGAGAAAGGAGATGAGTTTCTAGCCTATGAACTACTAGTTGCATTTTTAAAACATAATTTAACTCAGTAGCCCAGAGTTAAGCAATCAGTGCCAACAACAAACAAACAAACAAACAAAAATCAACAGAGAGGCTCCTGATCTAATGTAATATGACGACTAAATGTCACAACATTTACCCTCAAAGTTCAGGCCACTTTCATGTTACTTTAAGTACCTTTTTGCTCACAATTTGCCCTTCGATGTCACAGGCACCTCCTGTCACATACATTAACACAATAGAAAATATAATAATAAGAAGGAATGTGTCCAGTGAAATCTAAGTGTAACAGCAGGTTCTGAGATGTGTGCAAGAGAGGGAAGTCTCAGTAAATCTGTTGACAGTGGAAATATCTTAAATTACTGTTAAGCAGCTGAATTTGAGATTTTATTTTTGTGCATTGAAAACAAAACAGGCTGCAAGTATAACTGCTTCATAACCAAAGTTACCCCCTTCCCTGTATTTTAATAGAACTTAATTATGTTTCCAGGATATCAAATAGGAGATAGGATTTTAAAAATGTCTTGTTCTATTGCATAATAGACCACTTGGAGCCATTACAGTCTATATGAGGTCAATAATACCCATTCTGAAACTCAGCAAATAAATATTTATAAATGAAAAAGAAACATTGCTCCTTAGAGTCTATCAATAATTCATATTTCAGAGGGCCTTAAATACATGATAAACCGTAATGGCTCCAATGGAACAGTCAACTCTCATAAACTTCTAGGAGGAATTATTTTTTTATTTCATGTAAACTTCCATTACAATTCTATACTAGAGGAACCATGTATTAAAATAGCTCTGTAAAAGTGATACTATAGATGTGCATGGTTAAGACTAATATTCTTTGTGGCTTGGGATAAATTGCCATTTAGTGTAGGGAATATGGGTTTCTACTTTTTATGCAGTCTTACAAATGTAGAAGGTGCTTAGCAATTGCCTTTATTCCTAATAAAAATTATTGTTAGTTGCCTTGCATTGAAGACATCCTAGTGCACTAAATACCATACAGAACATAGAAAACCTTAATATACAGGCAACAGTTCTGTTTCTTAAACTGAACGACATAAAACCTATGAGCTGAAAAAATTAAATGGGCATAAAAACACTTAGACCAATCTTATCTTAGTTCTGTAAGAAAAGAATGATATATGCAAATTTTACTCCTAACTGAAGTGGTTACACCTTTGCAAATTCTGCTTGTGGACAAGGACTGAGAGGTGGTTCCCATGCTGCTTACAATTTTGCCAGGTAAGACAAACATAAGGTAAAAACACAAAAATGAGAGACTCGTGAGGAGGTGAAATGCCTTTCACATATTAACACAGCAGGTTAATAATGACAGCAATGAATCATTAATAACCAGGGAAAAGATGTGAAATCCTTGCTACCACGTATGCACGACCCCACTCTTACACTGTTCACTTAACAACATAAGTGAATTAATGAGTTTCAGCCTTTAACTTTGCATTTTCCTTCTGTGTCTATACTATCAATTTAACCTGACTTAGTGAAGCATGATACTGTGATGCTTCCTCTTCTACTCTATCCAATGTCGCTAGAGAATAATTCAAGTAAAGAGACCTCCTCATGAAGTAGACCAGGGCTTCAGCAGCACTGAATCATAATCAGAGGAAAAAAAGAAAATATTTATTTTTGGGCACTGCCTGAATTTCATACCTGCTTCTTTCTCTCTAGAAACTTTCTACCAGAATGAGACCCCATCAAGATCTTAGTATATGACAGATGCAGGTCCTATTACATTTTATTTAATTAAAAAAAAAAAAAGTTAAAGTAGAATTTAAACTGTTGCGTGTACTCAGTTTGGAAAAGGATGTTTAACTAAATTTTCCTTATTTACTAGAGTAGCAGTCTGGGATTTTGCTAGCTTTGGGAAGTTCTTCCATATTTCAACCAGCATTAACATGAACAAGAAGTTTTATCCTAGGTAATCTCATAATGAAGGGATGGCATGCACACACACTAAAGCAAAAAGCCAACATATGTGTTCACTTAAAGGAGGGATGAAATCCTTGCTCACAAGGCTCAGCAGTTCAGCAAATGGATGAAGGAGCAATCTACATGAAGCCATTCTCCTCACTTTGAATTTCTTCCATGCTCTCTTCCACATCAGCCAATATGCCTGCAGGAGGAAGCACCAGAGGAATCAGCCAAATAATGTTGCAAAATTAAACACTTAAAATTATTTTCCTACTAAAGAGGTGATTTTTTCTGAAATAATAACCAGCTTAGTCACAAAATGTCAGGCCTCTGAGTACACCACTGATCCTTATTTTTGGGACCTCCACCCCTGTGCCCCTGCCCAGGAGTCCCACAGAAGCTCAGACCTGAGCCCTAACCTAGCTAAGCTATGCCATGGGCAAGTGGGGGCCACTGTTGTCTCAGGCTGCTCCTGGCTTACTGCCTGTCCTCCTGCACTGAACTGGGACCGGCTCACCCCCTCCTGCTTGTCTGCTGGTCACTGGGCTGTCGGTGCCAGGTGTCCTGTCCTACTGGCCCTACTCACGTGCCTGAGGGTGGGCCCTTTTTGGAGGGAGCATAACCCCTACTTGTGCTGTGATGACCCTTGACTCTAGCTTGTCTTCCCTGAAAGAACTGCCCCCTGACCAGTGCTAGCCAGCCCTTACGTGTCTGCAGCTTCAATCTGCATAGAGAAGAAGGAAAGAAACAGAATAGTGGGGGTGTTACTATGTTTGAACCCTCCAAGTGCAAGAATCACAAGATATAAGAAGAGGTAACCAGGAACTGCAGCTCCTGTGCCCCTTTGAATGCTACTCCAGGCCATTCCACTTCATCTGCATGATAATAAGACACATGCAAGTACCTTTAGTCAGTGTAGGCTGAGAACAGGGCCATTACAAGGGTAGCCCCTGCTTTACTCTCACTAGTTTTTGGAGTAAGAATAAGGTGTGTGGATGTAATATTTCCTGGTTTTAAAATGTCTCTATTGACTTTAATTAACTTTCCCTTAGGTTACAAACATAACAAACACTACTACTAAAAGCAAATAAAATTGACTATATTCCAAGGGATTTTTCAAAGCATTTCTAGATTCTAAAGATACAAACCAACCTTTTAATAAGCAGCTTTTAAAGACATATATGCTATTACAGTATATCACTACAATCACATACCATTGATCTGGCTAGCCGGTAGTTCAACATTATGATCCATACCATAAGCATGCTATAAAATTATGAAATTAATTGTGCTGGCACAACTTTTGCAGAACAATTATATCATATTTTCCTTTATGTGATATTTAGACAGTTACAACCTTCAAGCAGAATACTTTGAACTTGAGAAAGTAATTTCCACTAGATATACAAAAACTTAACTGGTGGCATGACTTGCTAGCCTAAAAACACTACAATGTACTTGACCACAGAATTTTTCTGACAGTCTAACTCATGTAGAATAAGGTTTTTGGTTTTGGAAGTAATCCAGAAAAGAAGTAAAATTAATAAAGTATAGGGATAATTATCCTTTCTGAAAGCCAAGTCTGCACATAGACAGCCTTAATATCTTCTCTTACAAAACACAATGTTGATAAAATAAAGTTGCACTGCCATATATTATCATTACAGCTACAAATGTTCTTAAGCTTAGTCTTTCCTGAGATGTTACTACCAACCAGCAATGAAACAGTAGTTAGCATGAGGTATTAATCTACAATGGGTTTTTTTTCACGTGGTTTTAACAGCGAAATCTTGCATAAAAATGATTCTAAATTACAGTTCATGCCATTCAGCAACATAAATGTAATGAGAAATAAAGTCAATCAGAGCCATTTATTTTTTTTACAGATTGCTGCAAGAAAATAATCCTTGTGCTATCAAGTGGAGTGTAAATGGGACTACCTGAGTCATAACTAACACTGATTTCCTATGTTTGAACAAATATATGGAGTTATTCCAGCAGTATAGCCAGAAGCAAACAAAGAAAAAAGAAACCTACTTAATATTTGGGCAGTTTCTAGTGATTCTGCAGAACTATTTGCATAATTGCACCAACATTTTTTTGTTTGCTACTGCATATCTGGATTATGCATGATAATTCCTTTAAGATAAAATAATCGTATAAGATCATATGTTTTGCTCATCATAAAGCAAATTTTCAAATATCACTATCATTCTGGCTGTACAAACCATTCTTTCTTCTCAGAGAAGTTAAACTTGAGTGCTCATACTGCAGTATTTTTCACTGACAGGTCTAGATAGCCTGTAGGTTTTCTTAAGCTATAGTTCAACTGCTAACTCTCCTGAGTTTTTTGCTCCTCATTTACTAGTTCTCCTGCAACAGCTGCCAGTGTACTAATAAAGTACCTCTACTGATGCCGAATAACTGTGAATATCAGTGTAAAATATGGTTGCTCCATCCCATCTTTTATTTATCTGCTCTCAGGACTGCTTCAGCGTGAAGGCAGAATAGTCTCTTAAGGTCCCTACTGTTTTTCTATGTCAGAGGGCAGGGCTAGCATGCTGGATGCTTCTTGCTTACTGGCAAGATGCTTCATGAGGTACCTATTCCATCACAGTCTTTAGTGCTTCTACCTGGAAAACGTTCCAATTAGAAGTACTAATCTGAATTAAGTATTTGAATTATTCTTCTTTATGCTTCAGTTTCAGGGACAGCACGAAACACAGAGCTTAATATAAAACTCCCAGACTTCTTGGAGTCATGGACTCCTACGATTATCTGATAATCTTCCTTTATCTGTAAATTCGACCTCTGCAATTGGACCACTATAACTAAAGGAGCTGACTTGCAAAAATCACGTGCTCTTTGCATGTGTCATGGATGAGTTTGGTCTGAAGGGGACTCAATCTCTGTGCAGTATTGTTCTCCACACCCTAAGATTCTTTCTTTCATACTTTTCCAGTAACTTTATTGAGATCATATTTTGAAATGTATAAAGACAATAATAAAACTTGCTCCTGAAATGCACATTCCACAGTACTGAAAAGGTTAACATTCTCAGTTAAAGCAATTAAATGTTTTATTTATATTTTGGGGATTAAGCAAGCAATTCAGGCATTGTAACAAATCAAGCTGACAAGTTCTATTCACATAAATGACAATGTGCAGACAAAAATTAGATTAATTTACAAAATAACAATAATTCCTTTACCCAGAATGCCATATTTATGGAAAGTGTTTAGAACGTTGCTTTCAATTATTTCCAACTTTGCAACAAATTATTACAGAACAACCTTTTCTTTATAAAATTACTCTATTTTGATGACTCACTGCATCTTTCATTCTTTGTATAAATGGACTTTCTTAGTTACAAAGATACAGAAGGGATACAATTGCAAAACAAAAGCAAGACAGAGGGAAAAGACATAGTTTCATTGTTAATGTAGCCACACATTTATAAAAACTTTACTTAATTAATGTAGCTTCAGGGTTCATAATAACCTATGTGCACTTATGCCTTGCCAGATGATGCATAGGTTATTTCCCTAAAATTAAGCAGTCAAGCGTATTTACCTCACAGTAATATCTTCTGACAGACACATACGCATATATACAAATACACTTACAATCATGCATGAAAAAGTCTGAGAATTAAATAATCTAGAATTTTTCAAGAAGAAGAAAAAGAAATTGAAGGGAATGGTCGAACAGTATAGCAGGTAAAAGTGGTCAATGTAGCAATAGTTAGGAAATGGCAGGGCAAGATCCAACTGTTTCCTTATAAACAGCTCTCTGGTTGTTGATCAGTTTTAAATTACAGAATTTTGGGGTTGTTAGATTGTTGGTACTCAGTTGCCAGTGATCACACTAAAATGTATGAGAGTTAGCTTTGTATCACTGATATCTAGCTGCTGCAGAATTACATTAGCTTTGCTTTTAGATCTGGCCTCTGTTGTCTAAAGCCTTTTAAACATTAGGTTATTACAATGCATAATTTATCACTACAGATTAAAGTTAGTCACGCATAGAAGACAAAAGACAAAGCAGGGTGCTTGTCTAGGGAGATCTCTGCTGAATAATCATAGTTGCTGGTCATTTTCTCTCTATTTCTAAGTCGGAGACTTGATTATCTAAGAGCTTTTCTGTCCCCTACCAGGATACATGCTGACAGCAGGATATGCTTTGTAAGTACTCCTGGATCTCTATGATGAGGTTTTATTCAGGAACAGTGCAGGAACACAGCCAAAGCCATTTGTGTATAAGGATTTTTCAGAGAGAGGTAGTGCTATTTTTTAGGAGACAACTTTTAGTGAAAATACTGAGGTTTATGGCTAGCTAACCTGAGTTGATTTGTTCATGCTGAATGTTTGGGTTTTTCTAATCCTGCTGCATGTAGAATACCATTGAAAGATTAAGTAGGAGAGCCTAGAGCTTTATGTACAGCATTTTTTTTCATGATGTAAATCTAACTAAATAAAGAACAAAACCTGGAATGAATAGTGGTAGCACAATTTGCCTTTGTCATCTTCCTGCAGTCTATGCTCTTTTCCTTACTTGGACTCATAAATTCTTACCAGCCTTGATATGCTTAGCTAAAAGAAAGAAAAATCCTCCCCATAAACTATCACACAGAAACAATGTTCAAATGTTAGTCTAAATTCTGGACTTTGCTTTGGCCTATGTGTAAATGCTTGTCCTCAAAAACACTGCTATAAAACTTCTGGTTTTCCTACTTATTTTAGCCAACAGTAATCTTCTTTCCCCCTATAACAATTACAGAAGTAGTAATTATCCACTCACATCTTGGGCTTCTCAAACTACTTTCCTTTTTTGGCCATCATCTCAGAATAAGAGATCCTGAGTGAACAGTGTTTTTTATCCTTCTTTCTAATTCCTCCTTCCAGAGACCTTGATGCCCTCTATGTTCCCCAGGTGTATTTATAATATCTTTGATGTTCTTGTCTGATAACACTTGCAATTTAGTCAATGTTATCATACTGTGCAGAGAGTTTTCTGTGTTCTTACTACTTTCCAGAAAACAGATTCCCTAAATAATCCATTAAATAGGACATCCACCTACATCCTTTATCATAACAGTTCCTTTTCATGTAGACCTGAATTTAGCGAGACTATATAAGCAAGAAGAAAAACTATACTGGGAAGTCCTCAATGTAATTTCTAAAGTACTTGATCATATGTCATAGGAAAATTATGTCCTTCATCCCCATGAACTAGCTCTGTAAACCAAACGGCAAAAGAAGACCATGTAGCTGATACTGCTTAAAGAAAGCACCTTGCAAAAAAATGGCAACTGAGGTTGTTGAGGTACATTATTAAAAGTGACAGATTTTGGATCTCCTCTTTTTTCATGTCCCCTGTGAGTCACATTACCATCATTTCTTCATCTGTAGGGGACAAACTCTGTCCCTTCTATGAATTATGTCAGCAATCTTCCATCAGACACATGCAATATTGCTAGGTGACACCTTGCAGCAGGTGTTCACTTCTTCCATATGGTGCTTCACACATTTACTTGAACTATCATATCTGAAGCATATTGAATTTGTTCAGCCTACAGAAGTTGTCAAGCTAGATGGACGACATTCTTTTAAGTATGTACATTCATCTTGGCTTGACAAGTGTCCATTTGACACTGAGTGGAAATTCTTTTCCTGAGAAGGCTCCAGAATACTGTATTACCTGTCACTGTAATTGTTGTGCTGCCAGAAATTTGCAAGGAAACATATGTGGATTCCCACTTGGCAAATTATTTTTATGTTGATATGTCAAAGTATAAAGTATCTAAATTCCCTGTTCTGAATTGGATAAGTAAGCACATTTTATAAACAATAAACAAATCCTTACGATATTTTAGACTTTCATTTCATAAATGAGAGTATTAGATCTGTGCTACTGGCTGCTTCATAAAATGGCCTCTTCATTTAAAATGGCCTCTACTGGGAAGCTGAATTATTATATACTTCTTATTTTTCACTAGAACACATGCTATTGACAGGCTATGTAATTGTTCTCTATTCACTTGTTCAGCACAATGCTACCTACAGAAATGAATCTTTAACTGCTCTTGTATTTACTGGAAGGATCTAATCACTCACTATGTATGTGTAACATTTGGCATCCTGATTTAATTGAGGCTGCAAAGTCCTAGACAGTTTAGTAAGAATACTTATTGACTTGGACAAACCAGGGAAGAATGACACAGTCCCTGTGAATCGGGATTAAAAATCAGCAGGCTACAATGTCATATGTAATCTGACAAAAATTATGCTTTGTGAAAGCAAGACACTTTTTTTTAGCCCATTATATCACAATAGCAAAAATAGGCAGACAGAAAATATTGTAAATCTATGTTGGGATGATACATACGAAAAGGCTGGTATATCTGTAGCAGGTGTCAATCCCCCATCTACATAGTGCTAAAGATCCTCTAGCCTACTTCCTAGTATTTCTCTGCATTGAACAGGTTCTTGGCAGTAGCCCTAAAATTAATGAAGCAAGCATGCCTCTTGTACAAAATTTCTTTCAAAATTATGTTTTTCAATAACAGATTTCACTCTTAACAAGCTGATGTTGTTTGGTACTTACTGCTATATCTTTGGGATTTTATCTTGGTACTTGCTGTAGCACTGGATGTCACGAGCTGAAGTGAAAATATCCACAAAAAATAGCATATTGTTTATCAAAACTAGAACTGGAGAGAGAAGGATTCAGCCTTTTAGGTCATGAAAAACTGAGGGTTTAATTGATTAGATTTAGGGCTATTGCGCACAAAGTGTGTTAGCCCTGGTTGCATTGGCTAGTGCCATGTCAGGATAGCCTTATGAACAGATGTTTCTTCTTGCATTTGCTTTGATTTCACTAGAAATCAGGTTCACAAACAAGGCAATCCTGTGGTGGCTGGAGGCTTCTCCCAAAGACACTGCTATCCACAGAATTAATGTCCAGTTTTTTTCAGGCAATTCTGGCCTGCCTGAAGAGGCTGGTGGTTGTGTGAATGTCTGTGGGCATTTTCCTGCATGTCTTGTCCCACTCTTGAGGTTAAAAGGAGTCCATGATAAAATGTTTGAAGAACCCATATACATTCCATTTGTATATTCTGCTCCTAGTAAACTGTCTAGAAGATAATAATGTTTATATAGAGTTAGATGAAGAGTTCACCTAGCTCAGTGTCCCATCCCTCATGCTGAACAAGAGTAAATAGCTTTTACTGCATCATAATGTCACTGAGGCACAGAGTATTATTTGAAATCTTTCTGCAAAACCTTGCCATCTGTTTTAGCTGAACTTCAAATAATTCAGTGTTGCTATAAGGTTTGTCATATGACTGTTCATCCCTTCACTGATCACTTCTGAATTTGTTTATCCGTACAAAAACTTTTTAGAGAATCACAGAATGGTTGAGGTTGAAAGGCATGTCTGGAGGTCATCTTGTCTAACCCTTCTGCTCAAGCAGAGTCACACAGAGCCAGGGTGGAATCCTTCTTAGGTTCCAGAGACTCTAAAGAGTGAAACTCTGGAACCTCTCTGAGCAACCTGTACCAGTACTCAGTCACCCTCACAATGAAAAAGTATTTTCTGATGTTCAGATGGAATCTCCTGTGCTTCAGTCTGTGCCCATTGTCTCTGGTCCTGTCATCACCAAGAATAAGCTAACTCTGTCCTTTTTGCACTTTCTCTTCAGGTATTTATATACATTGATAAGATCTTTCTGAGCCTTTTCTACTCCAGACTGAACAGTCCCACGTGCTTCAGCCTTTCCTCATAAGTGAGATTCTCCAGTCCCTAGATGAACTTTGTGGCCCTTTGTTGAGCACTCTCCAGTATGTTCATATCTCTCTTGTACTGTCAAGCCCAGAACTGGACACAGAGCTTCAGGTGTGTCCTCTCCAATGCTGAGTAGGGGGAAAGGATCGTCTCTGTCAGCATGTTGACAGCACTCCTCCTAATGCAGCTGAGGACACCTCCTTTGAAGCAAAGGCACATTTCTGGCTCATGTTCAACCTGGTGTCCACCAGGTTTTTCTGNTTCTGCTCAAGCAGAGTCACACAGAGCCAGGGTGGAATCCTTCTTAGGTTCCAGAGACTCTAAAGAGTGAAACTCTGGAACCTCTCTGAGCAACCTGTACCAGTACTCAGTCACCCTCACAATGAAAAAGTATTTTCTGATGTTCAGATGGAATCTCCTGTGCTTCAGTCTGTGCCCATTGTCTCTGGTCCTGTCATCACCAAGAATAAGCTAACTCTGTCCTTTTTGCACTTTCTCTTCAGGTATTTATATACATTGATAAGATCTTTCTGAGCCTTTTCTACTCCAGACTGAACAGTCCCACGTGCTTCAGCCTTTCCTCATAAGTGAGATTCTCCAGTCCCTAGATGAACTTTGTGGCCCTTTGTTGAGCACTCTCCAGTATGTTCATATCTCTCTTGTACTGTCAAGCCCAGAACTGGACACAGAGCTTCAGGTGTGTCCTCTCCAATGCTGAGTAGGGGGAAAGGATCGTCTCTGTCAGCATGTTGACAGCACTCCTCCTAATGCAGCTGAGGACACCTCCTTTGAAGCAAAGGCACATTTCTGGCTCATGTTCAACCTGGTGTCCACCAGGTTTTTCTGACAAGCTGCTTTCCAGCTGGGTGGCCCCAACATGTATTTGTGCATGGGGTTGTTCTTTCCCAGGAGCAGGACTTTGCACTCCTCCTTGTTGAATTTCATAAGGTTCCTGTTGGTCCATTTCTCCAGCCTGTTGAGGTCCCTCTGGTTGGCAGCATGGCCAATCAGCTACTTATCCCAGTTTTGTGTTATCAGTAGGCTTGCTCAGGGTACACTGGCCCATCGTGCAGATCATTAATGAACGTGTTAAACAGGACTGGACTCAATATTTACTCCTGGGGTACACAGCTAGTCACTGGCTTCAGGCAGACTTTGTGCTGCAGATCACCAGCCTCTGGGCCTAGCCTCTCAGCCAGTTTTCAGCCCATCTCTTTATTTGCTCATCCAGCCTGTGCATAAACATCTTGTCTATGAGGATCTTATAGGATACAGTGTAAAAGACCTTACTGAAGTCCCAATAGAAAATGTCTGCTGCTCTCTCTTCACCTACTACTCCAGCCACTTCATTGCAGAAGTTTATCAACTTGGTCATGCATGACTTCCCCTTGGTGAAGGGGAATCCTGATGATTTTCTTGTCATTCATGTACCTGAAAAATTGTTTCCAGGATTAGTTGTTTCATCACTTTTCCAGGGATTGAGATGAGGCTGACTGGATTGTAGTTCTCCAGGTCTTCCTTCTTGACATTTGCTTTCATCCAGTCTTCAGGCGGGAGGACTTCTTCCCAGTCACCATAATTGACCGAAGGTTATTAAGAGTGATCTCCCAATGCCATCAATCAGCACCCTTAGCACTTGTAGTGCATGTCATCAGTGCCCATGGACTTATGTAGGCCTGGTTTGCCTAAGTATTCCCTTACCTGATCCTCTTCCACCAGAGGTACATTTTCTTTATTCCAACCAACCCATTAGTCTCTGAGGCTTGGGACTCTTGAAGGCCAGTCTTGCTAGTAAAGACTGATGCAAAGAAGACATTCAGTACTTCTTCCTTTTTCACTTCTTCTGTAACCAGATTCCCCAGTCTCATTGAACAACGAGCCCACATTTTTCCTAGTTCTCCTTTTGCTGCCTATGTACTTAAAAAGGCCACCTTCTTATCTTTGACATACCTGGCCAGATTCAATTCCATTTGGGCTTTAGTTTTCTTAACTTCACCTCTGAATGCTTAGTGTTTCTGTATTCCTCCCAGGTTACCTGTCCTTACTTCTACCCTCTGTATGCTTCCTTTTTATGTTTGAGTTTGTCTAGAGAGCTCCTTGTTCATCCATTTAGGTCTCCTGGAATTTTTTCCCGACTTCATATTCATTGGGATGGAACACTCCTGAGTTTGGAGGAGGTGACCCTTGAATATTAATCAGCTTTCTTGAGCTCTCCTTCCTTCCAGGATCATATCCCATGAGTATCTTCCAAGCAGATCTTTGAAGAGACCAAAGACTGCTCTCCGGAAGTCCAGGGTTGTGAACATGCTTTTCACCTTCCTCCCTGTCCTCAGGATTCTGAACTTCACTATGTCATGGTCATGGCAGCCAAGAGTGCCTTTGGTCTTCGCATCCAACAAGCCTCTCATTTCTGGTGAGTATAAGGTCCAACAGAGCACTTCTCATTGGCTCCTCAATCACTTGGAGATAGAAGTTATTATTAATGCGCTCCAAGAACTTCCAGGATTCCTAATGCCCTGCTGTATTGCCCTTCCAACAGCTATTGGGTGGTTGACAAGGACCAGGGCCTGTGAATGTGATGCTGCTCCTTATCCGTCTGCCTCATTCACTTGTTTTTCCTGGTCAGATGGCCTATAGCAGACATCCACTATCATGTCACCTTTGCCTGTCTTCTCTTTAATTCTAACCCATAAACTCTTTGTTGGCTCCTTGTCCATCCCCAGGGAGAGCTCCATGCACTCCAGGTGCTTTCTCACATAAAGGACAACTCCCACTCCTCATCTTCCCTTCCTGACCTTCCTATAGAGCCTCTATCCCTCCATTGCAATACTCCAGTCATGGAAGCCATCCCACTGTGTATTCATGTTCCCAACAAGATCATAGCTCTGCAAATGCATGCAGATCTCTAAATCATCATGTTTATTCCCCAGACTGAGTACATTAGTGCACAGGTACTTAAGCAGGACACCCCAGCATGTTCAGTTCCTGAAGAAGGTTTGGGACATTTGTCTAGAGTGGTGGCTTGTAGGCATCTCCTTGACTATGTGAAGGTGCTGGAGATACCCCACCCAAGCCCTGTTTTGTTAACTTTGTGTTCCCTTCCCATCACAACATCCTATGCTCTTTTCTCAGAAATCCCTCACAGGCCTCTCCCTGCCTCATCATTCCTAGTTTTAAACCCTCCTAAAGAGGTCAGACATCCTATTGATAAAACTACCTTTGTCCTGCTTAGAAAGGTGCTACCCATCTCTCCCAAGCAGACCCTGGTCTACAAGAAGGGTCACATGGCTGACCCAAACCCCTGCTGCCAACACCAGTTTTGCAGCCAATGATTGACTTGTTCTATTAGTGCCCTTTTCCTCACACCGTTTCTCCTCACCAGCAGGATTTAGGAGATCATTTGGGTCCCCTTGCCCTACTACCCTAGAACTTTGTAGCCACTTTCGATACTGTTATGACTCTCAGTAATTTTATGGTCATGGCTACCATCTTTCCAGCATTCCCTCTGTGGGGACCTCACTCATCTGTTGCTTTGTCTATGATAGTCTTTGTAAATGTAACTTGTTTTTAAAAACTAACTTCTATTCCCCTGATTCTAAAGCCCAGATAAACAGCAGGTTATGTACTATAGAGATCTTTTGTAATCTTACATTAGAATTTCTTAAAAATACTTGGCAATTTCTTGCTATAAAGTTTAGCAATTTGTTGTAAAACTGTTTCTATCAATATTTCAATTTTACACACTTCATTATTGTAAGTATGCAGAGAAATCATCGATGTTAGAACTTCCCAAAATCCTTCTGTGTAAGCTAATGAAAAATGTTAAGTAGTCTTTCAAAGACTGGTTTCCTTTTATGGCATCATAATTTACAAGCTTCACTTCATCTAGTGCTTTATACTTTCAACTTAGGCTTCTGTGGTATTTTAAAGTTTGTTGCGATGAGGAAGCTGCCCATAGAAATTTTTTCTCATGCACCTTATTATACTTTTAAGTTGTCAAAGTCTGTTCTCTTAAGTTTTCCCCATTAAGGCACAGCTTTCTCTTTCTAAGGCATGTCTGTGCTTGTAATCATTTTCTAAGACTTCAATTTGATCATATTAGTTTTTATTGAGTTCTTTTAAAGTCGTGCTTAATTTGTGGTTTATACCACTGATCCTCTATGGCAGCAATGATTGTTCCCTGTGTGCCATACAAGGCTTTTACAGAATCACAGAATCACAGAATGTCAGGGATTGGAAGGGACCTCAAAAGATCATCTAGTCCAATCCCCCTGCCGGAGCAGGAACACCTAGATGGGGTTACACAGGAAGGCATCCAGGTGGGTTTTGAATATCTCCAGAGAAGGAGACTCCACAACCTCCCCGGGCAGCCTGTTCCAGTGTCCTGTTACCCTCACTGAGAAGAAGTTTCTTCTCATATTTAAGTGGAATCTCCTGTGTTCCAGTTTGTACCCGTTACCCCTTGTCTTATCATTGTCTGTCACCGAGAAGAGCCTGGCTCCATCTTCGTGACACTCCCCCTTTATATATTTATAAACATTAATGAGGTCTCCCCTCAGTCTCCTCTTCTGCAAGCTAAAGAGACCCAGCTCCCTCAGCCTTTCCTCANTGAGGTTGGTCAAGCATGACTTCCCCTTGGTGAAGCCATGTTGACTGCCCCTAATGACCCTCTTATCCTTGATATGCCTTGAGATGGCACCAAGGATAAGGTGTTCCATCACTTTCCCAGGGATGGAGGTGAGGCTGACTGGTCTGTAGTTACCCGGGTCCTCCTTCTTGCCCTTTTTGAAGACTGGAGTGACATTTGCTTTCCTCCAGTCCTCAGGCACCTCTCCCGTTTCCCAAGACTTGGCAAAGATGATGGAGAGTGATCCAGCAGTGACCTCAGCCAGCTCCCTACTTTTGCTGTGCCTTTTTATTTTCTTCTTCTATATTTTTTTCATTCTTCTAAAATCAGATACTTGCTACATGGTATTTTTTCCTTTTTTTTTTTTTTT
>VYZX01011314.1:55905-76027 GCA_013401335.1 Brachypteracias leptosomus
TTTTTTTTTTATATTTTTTTTATTTTTCTAAAAACACATATTTTTTCCATGGTTTTTTTTTCTTTTTTTTTTTTTTTTCTCTAAGGATTAGAATTTCCCTGCAGCTCTGTTATAGAACTTCCCTTTGTCAGCTGCTGCCCTATTAATATCATAGCAGTATGAGGAAACAGTGAATGAGCGAAAAGTAACTAGGAATTACTGCCAAAAATATTTTTTATTATTATTATTGTAACTGGTACTATTGTGAAAGAATCAAATGCATCTTGTCAGTTGTTACTGCAGAGTGAAAACATAGTAGCAGAAACTTCTCACCATTACTGTCCTCAGTCTTCAGCAAATGTGTCAGCATCTAATCCATTCCTCCTACCTGACAAACTTCCCTTCCTATATGCGCCCATTCTCTGCTGCAAGTTACAAAAATAAGCAGGTTCACATTTCTTCTGCAAAGTTGTGGGGTTTTTTCTCTTTGTATTTGTTGTGGTTTAAGGTTTGAGGGGGGGGAGGGACAAGTGGAGCGGCGATTCCACTCCCCTTCCTGCCACACTCTATAAAAGGACACAGGAAGTTCCGCTCACCCCCTCCTTGCTGGGATTGCTGCTGACTCCGGTCGTCTCTGTGGCTGCTACAACTCCACGTGACTCGGGAGGAATCCAACAACATCCGAGGATCGGTGTTGTATATATTTGTTTATATATCTTCCCTTGATACCTTTGTACATTCCCCTTCCTTTAGTATTCCTTTTGTTACTCCCTGTTAAAAATTGTAATCTTGATTTCCAACTTTGTGTGAGGCCTTTCTTCCTCCTCTGGGAGGGAAGAGGGGGGGGAAGAGGGGTGAAACAAATTCTGCTCTGTGGGGGATCACCCTGAGCCTTAAACGGAGACAGTATTGTTACTTACACAACACTGCTTTTTACAAGTGTGTGCAAATGTAGGAAAATCATCTATATAGTGTATTGCCAGGTTTGTCTGTGACTAATCAGAACTGATGAGTTAGTTTTAAAAATGTGAGAAAAAATATGGCAATCAGTGTCAGAAGAAAAGAATAGACTGTTGAGAAACAGGTCCCATACATTGCTGAGTACACAGAAGCATCTTTCTGGAGCTCCATCAGAGAGGAAAGGTTATGTGTTGAAGCAATACAAGGAGAAGCTCTTTTGCAACTGGCTGGATCCCGGGGATAACAGTGTTGGTGACAATTAATTACATGTGTTGTGTACAATGTTTTCTACTTTGACAAGACAGAAAAAACTTTATTTGTACTTTGTAGAGGGAATACTAAGTGAGAGCTCACCTCTCAACTTCCTCTTCAGAGTGGCATGTGCATAGGGTGTACTCTGCAATGTGACTGATAACTGGGAAATTATTCCCTACCTTGAGAAAAGGTGAGAAAAGAGAAGAATAAACACAAAATACTAAAAAAGGAAATTCATAGATGTGTTCCTCCTGTTACCATAAATGCAAAGCACTATTAAAAATGAGATATTTTATTCTGGTAGTAAAGTCAAGTTTTGAGGATTAAAAAAGCAGAATCAGCCAGAAGTCAGAAGACCAGCTGGACTGAAAGGAAGGAATTTTAGCCACCATAATCTTCTTGGGACCTTCGGATCTAAAGACAGAAGTGTAAAAAGCATTTAATATTATTCATGTTATTTCCACAGTAGGGAATTGGCTACTAATTTCTGTGATAGAAATTTGACCTAAGAAGGTCAAAGGTTTTTAATGAATTGCTGATTACGTTTCGTGTAGAAATCTGAGTGCATCATATGAAGTATTATATATATATATAAACAGACACGTGATTGGTCACTTTGAAAACCAACCTGAAAAGACAACCAACCTTCATATGAGAGCCAAAGATAGAGATATCCAAAACGGCTGTGGGGTTTTTTTAAGTTATACCAGCTTGGAGAATGTAACCTAGAGCCAGTATAATCCAGATGATTCTCTGAATTGATTACACCGCAAGATCTTTTCAAGTAAGTCAAGATCAGAAAGAAATTATTAACAAAATATAATTTTTTATGTCAGGGTATGAAAAAACAAGTTGGGATGCTATGGTCTACATGAGTGGTCCATTGGATGGTTGAAAACTGGCTGGATTGTTGGGATCAAAATGAAGTGGTTAATGTTTCATATCCTTCCTGGAGGCCCATTCCAAGGATCTATCCTGTGCAATATCTTTATAAACAACTCAGAAGAGGTGGAGTACACCCTCATCAGGTTTCTAAATGATGCCAGACTGGAAGTGTAGTTGATAAACCAAAGAGCAGGCCTGACATTCAGATAGGATGGAGGAAAGGGGTGAAAGGCAACTTCATGAAATTCAACAAAAATTCTTTCACCTGGAAAGGATCAGTGCCTGAAAAAGTATGAGCTGGGGAATGACTAGTTGAGAAACAGCCCTGCTGAACAGTTTTTGGGGATCCTGATGGACAGTGGGCTGCACAGCAGACAGCAGTGTGCCCTTGCAGGAAAGAAGGCTGATAGCACCCTGGGCTATGTCAACAAGAGTGCAGCCAGTGGATCAAGAGACTTGGTGATCCATCTTTTTGCAGCATTGGTTAGACTGCCTTTGGAATACTTTGTCCAATTTTGGTCCCTCCATGACATAAAAGATGTTGATAAACTGGAGTGAGTTCAGTCGAGAGCCACTAAAACGATCAGGACTGGGAAGGAAGGGCTGGAGCAATTGGTCTTTAAGCAATTGCTGAAGGGCTGGGACTTTTTCATTCTGAAGATGAGACAGCTTTGGAGGGGGCTTAGCAGTAGCTCCTATGGGGAGGCTGATGAGACTACAAGGTCAGGCTTTCTAGTGGGTTGGATGAAAGAACAACAGACAATGGTCATAAATTTTAAGAGGTGGTGTTTTGATTGGTTATAAGGAAAAAATTGTCACTGGTAGGAAAACAAAGCTTTGGAAAAGGTTACCCTGAGAGGCTGTGCAGCCTCCATCCTTTGAGGTTTTCGAGATCTTTGTGGACAAAACCTTGAACAATCTGATCTGAATTCAGTATTGCCCATGCTTGGAAGAGGAGATTGAATTAAAGATTTTCTGAAGTCCCTTCTAACCCGAATTATTCTATGATCTCTAAAGGATGTAACTTCTCCCCATCACTCCCCAAGTTCCTTACATTTGCAAATCAGAATCAAACAATTAAGTCTCTTTATAACAATGTTTTTTCTAGTTATAACAGCAGATACTCCTCATACATGGTCACTTTCAGCACTGATTTCATAGTGGGAGGCAGTAAGAGACTTCTTGTCTGATGCAGCAACACAGCAAGTCAGACATTTCCAGTGAGTTAAGGAGGAGAGTGAGACGAAAAAGTTTTAAAATTCTTCCATAACTACAGGTGTCCTGCTCTTCTTGTTCTAAGTAGTAAGCTCTGTCCTCCTTAAGACCACTATTCCCTTATTGGGTTTTTTTGTCATCATCATCAAGCCTGTCCATTTCACAAGTTCTGGAAAATGATCCCTAGACCTCAACAGTTTATCCTCTGTTCTTTAAGTGTCAGGATATCTGGGCTACACACCTGAATAGAATGGACCTTGCTTTATAGAATCTGATATTCAAATTATAGAAGATTTGGAAAAGACTTCAAAACTTCTGTACCAACGGCCTTCTTGTCCTTGTTGCCTCTTGTCCTTTAATTGTACATCTCTGAGAAGGTTCTGGCTCCATCTTCTCTATAACCTCACTTCTGAGAATTAAAAACAGCAAACAGGTCCCCTGTCAGCCTTCTCCAAGTAAAACAAGCCATATTCTCAGTCTCTCTTTCTATGCTATATGCCCCAGCTACCTAAGATTTTTAGGAACCTGCCACCAGACTCTTTCGAGGTTGTTGAAATTTTTCCTGTGTCCAGAGCTGTAGGCAATATTTCAGATTTAGCCTCATCAAGTGCCAGGTAGAGGGAAACATTTCCTTTGATTCACCAGTAGTTTATGGTAGCTGCTTCACACAATGACACATTACTGACTCATGTTCAACTTTCTATTCATCAGAACTCCTGGGTCCTTCTCTGACAGTGCAGTACAGGTCTCAAGCCTGTGTCAGTGCCTGGGGTTCTTCTATTCCATGTCACAGGCTGGTCATTGCATTTGTCCATGTTGAACTTCATCCAGTTTCTCTTGGAGAATTCCTCGAATTTATCAAGGTCACTCTGAACACTATCTTCCTGCTATGCTGAAAGCGTTGTTAAAGGAAAGATATGTGGTACCCGTTGTCTTCCCCTTCCTCATGGATCTAGTCATTTTATGGCAAAAGATAATCAAGCTGATAAAACATTATTTCCCCATAGGAAGTGTGTGTATTAGTTTCCACATAACATTTGTTTCTTTTGCCTTTTTTCCATGAGGACATGTTCCCAGTAACTGAGGTGAGGCTGTCTAGCCTGTAATTCCCCAGATTTGTTGAAGACAGGTGTTGCACTTGTTCTTTTATGAAAACCAGGGACCCTCTCACATTGCTACAACCCCTCCAAGTTATTGGAGAGTGGTTTTGAAATGATATCAGCTAAGTCTCTATTTTACAACAACATTTAAAGAAGAGTTTAAAAGCAATGCTAAATAATTGAAAGAACTTGCAGTATAATATTGTATATCCTACAAGTTTGCTTTTAGCAGTCCCGGATGTGTTTTGCAGACCTATGGTGCACAGGATCTACCATATTTTGACACAGTGATAACTGGATTAAAAGGAAAACTCTTGTAGATGGTTCACAGGCACATCTTTCCACTAATGAAGCTTAAATTAGAGCCTGGTAGTTTTAGAGATCAAAGTGAATGTGAATGTAGGAAACTGTATGAGAGTGTCACTCATTTTAAGGACACATTGTACAAAAGCCAATTATCACCACATTTTTGAGAAGATACTTAAGGTCTTCCAGACTTCGACAGGGTGGGCTACAGAAGTAGGTTTGTTCCCAATAACATCAGCAAAGATTCATTTTAAGCTTAGAACTTTACTTCTGACTCCCTTTTCTGTCACCAATTAATTTGTGTGCACACCAAAGGAAAACAGTCAGCAGCATTGATCCCATTTCTCTCTGCCAGATGTTCTCCTTGTCCATCTGCTCACACTTACTTTGCACAACATGAAAAAGAACTCGAGGCTGTGAGGTGACACTGCAATTAACCTTGTAAATTATTTCCCTTTTACAAATGAAACCAGCAATTGGGTCCATAACTTACACAATTAAGAGCAATGCATCTTAGTCATTTTCTGTAATCCTCCATTTAATATTTGATCATTGATTTAATGTTTAATACTGTGAAGTCATTGTTCTGTGTCCCTCATTTCTTGAATGTCCTTGATTTTAAGGATAGTCAGCAAGATAGTAGCTAGGTCTTGCAAATCTTTCCTTATGTGGGTACTTTGATGAAGGCCAATGTGATTATTCACATGAAGAAGGGTTTGCATGGGTAGATTCTTATGTTTCAGACATATCGTTCCTGTCTTTGTAGTCTTTAACAATTCTCTTTTCTTTGGGGCTAGTTTAAAATTAATTGTGAGTATGGAGGAGTCTATAGTTGTTAAATATAATTATTTTCAAAACTCAAATTTCTGTGCAACATGATTTGAAATTTTGTTGCTTCTTAAAACAGTTATTCATATTTTTTAACCATGGAAAATTGAAGCTGCCTGTCAATATCATTTGACAGCATATGAATGAGAACATGCATATGTATATTTGTTATACACTAAAGTGAAACATTTGGAAGAGTGAAAATTTCAGGCAAATATTTTGCTAATCTACCTAAATATTTGAATATCTTAATCCTTGAGGGTGTTTCTGTTATTCCAGACCTCTGATTCTGTTATGTAAAGGCTGCCAGTATGTTACAATTTTTTTAACAAAACTACTATTCACTGAAAAATAAATGAATGACCAGGAACTTGCTGTAATGGATGATTCAAATGACCAGTTCAGGAACTACAGTTAGGCTTCCAAAGGTGAAAGCACATTCCATTAAATTATTATATCCCATATCTCTGTTGTTATTTCATTTCAAACTCCACAAATGTTTTCTTATTCAGATGAAAGTCACTAGGTTACTATAATAAGCAGTTGTATTTTATGACAACTGCCATCTTGGTCATGACCTGGAATTGAAAATTGAGCCTTCAGTTGATAAAAGCATGATACTACAGCTGGAGTTACAGGACTGACCCCTACAATTTGCTATAGTAGCATGACTCTACACGCAGGACAAGAGATACCTTTCACTGCACCATATGTTATTACAGCTGGACCCAGAAATACAAGAACTCATCACTGTACTAGATCTTGTTAGATGTGGTGGAAACTTCCATTATCAGTTCCTTGTTTTGTTGGAAAATAAAAATCCTATTACTTAGCTATGAATCAGTTTCGAAACACATGGTTCCCTTACAATGCCTGGGGAATCTTCTCAAATTCAAATAATTCAGATATGTTACAGTGAATTACATTAGACTTTCCTGATAAGTACAAAACATTAAACAAAGCATGCTTGGTAAGTGCAATAAGACCTGCCATTAACGCATATAATTTGTTTTTGTTTAACTTTTTGTTGTTGTTGTTTTTCTGGAACTTGTTTTAAATCAACTGGAAAGTTTCATTATCTATCAACCATAATAATAGCCATATCTTTTTCCTATTGCATATATAAACTGTGGTCTTAGAGTTGATTGAAACAGTCTTGTTTGTAGTCTTGTCACCTTCAAGATTCTCAGTCTCAGCTGAAACTTAGCTTTTTTATACATTGCAACTTTTATAATGCAAATATGGGAACACTGGAAAAAGAAATAACAATGAAGAATTCGAGATTTTTAAAATTCTAGCTTCTCTGCATGGAGATGATCAGATTAAGAGCAAATAGAACCTGATTAAATTAACCAGTTTTGTCTTTTTTTCAAGAAGTGAGTGATTATGAGAACTTTGCAGGTTTTGTCACATTGTTTACAAATAATTGACAGATTAACTTGTGCTGTGTGCTGCTCATGCTTACATGAGCTTATTCTGCAAGAACAACATTATTTGAGAATTGACCATGATGTAAGGTATAGCTTGTTCTGAATAAGCATGAATATCTTAGAACTAGATCCAAAAATGTATTACTTTTTGGGACTGTTCTTGGATAATGAAAGCTTAAATCAACTCACCCCAAACACATAAGCAAATATCTTTTCTTCATGTCCCTTTCAGAAGTCACCAACACTTTTTTTCATTGTGTATCCTTTTCAGTATTTAGAAAATGTGAGATAAGATGATGATGGGCATTACTATCCTGTCATACCCAAGGGAATTGACATTCACAGAATCACAGAATCACAGAACCACAGAACCACAGAATCACAGAGTGGTAGGGTTTGGAAGGGACCTTTAGAGATCATTTAGTCCAACCCCTTCATCTAGAGCAGGTTGGACAAGATCTTGTCCTGGACAAGTGAATGCCAAAGCTTATCATATTCAGCAGCAAATGAATCAGTTCTCTACAGTGTAAAAATAAAGTCACATTCAACATATTTTGATATATGGGGCTCTGAGCAACCTGGCCTAGGTAGAGATGTCCCTACTTGTGTAGGGAGGTTGGACGAGATGAACTCTGCCTTGCCTTGCCTCCCCTCCTTCCCCTCCCCTTCTCTCTTCCCTTCCTCCCTTTCCTAGTTCTGGAAATCCAGACTTATTTTGCTGTTTAGCCAATAAGGCAGAACTTTTCATTACTTTTTTGTTCTATATCATCACAACTTTTTACCTCCTCACCAAAAGAGAGAAAAAGCAATATATAAAATCTCCCATTGGTCACTGTCCGTTTTCCACTTCACAGACTTGTTACCAAGTCAGTAAAAGTTGACACTTTTTTTGCACAAGTTTGTTTATCTTTCTCTCTCTTTGTGCTGTCCATTTAATTAGAGGTCAGGATCTATGACTATAATCTTCTTCTGGGTTAATAGCTAAACCTAATAGGGTATCGTCTTTATAGCACTGACAGTCTATCACTGCTGATTCCTCATGGTAGCTATTCTGTGCACCTCATCATTCTGCTGGATCTTTCAGTAGACACTGTCTTTAAAATCCCATTTGTACCATTTGGATCAGGTCAGGAAGAGTAATGGTTCTAATCTTGTTGGAGTGATATTATTAATCTTGAAGCAGGTGAGGAGCAAGATGCTTTCTCCTGTCAAAGAACTCAGACTTCAGTTCTAGAGTGGGTAATCCCAAGTTTACTATGCACAGCAAAATGACTTAAAGATTAAGCTATCATTTTTCATCATATTTAAACCTGAATGCTATGTTAAATCAATTTCAGAGAACTGAGATAGAGGGCTAAAGTTTCCCTTTCCATTTTCAGCTAGCTTGTTTTAGATTTTCTTAATGTTTTCAGCAGACAATAAGCAAAAGCAAACAGGAGTACATGTGAATCACAGCAGTGTTCCTCAGTGATCATAATTGTATGCTGAACTTCTTGTTTCTGATCACAGTGGGCGCATATTTGCTGATGTCTAGAAACCTGAGAAATTCACAATTAACACCAGATTCAGAAATTTGACATTTTGAATTTCAGGACTGACCTGAAACTGACATAAACTTTTGTTTATAAAAGTCATTAACATCAGCTGCAGTCACTGCTACTTCTGAACATCCAATCGGGATATTTTAGTATTTAGAAATAAGATTTCCAAACTGCCCTATGTGTGCAACTGTTTTGTGCACCCATTCAAATAAGTACTGATTTAGGGGTAAGCTCCTCTGCTTTGTGAACAAGAAGGTTAGAAAAGAACAGGATGGAATATCATGCTTTTGTTTCCTTTTAGGAGGTTTAGGTCCTCATGCACATCAACCTAGAAAATGGATTGGCTAAGCCTATCGTACCTGGCCCAGGTGTTTCTATACATTATACCTCCATATGAGAAATATTGATAAAATAACACAGTGCAACACCATTCCTAGAAATGCCTCAAAATAGCCTTCTGCAAAGGCAGATAGGTTTGTAGGCACTAAGCCTTCGTCTTTTGCATTTCCAAGTGTCTTTTGTTCTTCCATTGCAGTTTCTTGCATGATGTAGTTCCTTGATTCTAGTCCACAGATTGGTGCAGTAAGCTGGCACAGATTGAGAGTCCAGAATGGTTTCAGAGCACTAGTTGAAGGATGGTGCACTTGGTGGTTGATCTTTACTACTGAAGACATGCTCTTGCTTCAGTATACTGGGCTACTCTCACAGTCATGTGAACTATTATAGACTGTGCTGGGATATCCTTGGGTACAAACAGAAACTCAGCACAGCTGTGAGTGAACATGCAAAATAAATTGAGTGGAGCTAATTGAAGAAAATTCAGCAAAATGTACCCATTATGTTAACCTGTCTACTATGTTGAATCACGACACTTGAAAAAATAAGATGGAGATGGGGAATTCGTTTCACTTTCTAGTTTGAATTGACCCATCTTAAAATGCTACAGATATATTTCCAAAAGATCATTAAAAAAGTAAACAGTAGTAGTTGTGCATGAAAAATCTGGGATCATGTCTAAATCAAATTAATCTTAAAAGAGCTCCACTGGAATAAATAAAAAATAAAATAAAATATCTATATACTAATAAACAGTAGACTACTTTTTTTTGGTATTAAACATTTCAATTTTTCATTTAAAAAATTTGAGATCTTTATTATTTTTGTCACACTCAACCTTGTTTGGATTCTCACCTGTATTACTCAAAAAGTTAAAATGAAACAAAATCTTTATTTTTGTAAAAAAATACCTTGTGTAACAATGTTTTGTATAAATCAATATTTTTCAAGATAAAAAAAGCAATTGAACCTAAGAACTACCTATTTTCTTTTCAAAATCAGATTTACAAAATGCTTGCCAAAATAGAAACTTGTCAACTTACCAGTACCAATAGGTTAGACATGAAATGTTTTCTAAGTACTAGTGCCATAAAAAGAACATGCATTGAATTTGGTCAGCAAAGAAGAGGTAAACTAACCACCCTTATTCCTAGCTCAACTTGGCATTGTTATGAAGAAAAAGTCATTACCAAAAATAAGAACCAAGTTTGGTGCTATGTTGTGAGCTTAAAAGATATTTCCAAACTCTTCCTCCATCCCTACATATTGACTGCTTTGATTACACTTTCCAGGGAGGCTGCCACTTAACCTGTGGGTTTTTCACTGAAACATCAAAAGGACAGACTAAACGTGTTGCACAAAGCTCACAGAAAGAGAATTCATAGCTGCAGCACAAAGATGCACACTGCATCAGACCACTGAGTAGTTTCATTGCTGTTTCCATTGATGGAATTTAGCTTTTCCTCTTTGTGGCTGTGAAGAGGCTTCTTCTTTCTCCCTGCATGGATCTTCAGAAATCAGGGACCATCTTCATGTAATTAAAATTCTCCCTAAATCTCTCAACTCATTGACTTTTATTATTTGATTCTTACTCAACACTCTAAAAATTTTCAAGAATTCCTAGCCCTCTACTGATGGAGGGTCAAGAGCGTGGAAGGAAACCAGGTATCCTGGGGAAAATTCTCTGTTTTGTACAGAGCTGTATTCCTTCTTTAGTCTGAGTCTGTGGAAGGGAAGGACCCATCTCATATTTCACTTCACTAATGTTTGTTGCAATAGGAAAAATCAAGTCTAATGTGAGACCTCACATACTTGAGATATAAGGAGGTGTATATTTAAGTCTGCAGTGTCTCAGCTTCAGGATTCCCAGTGTTCCTTGTCCATTTATATGAATAAAAACCAGTTAAGTTGTTTTAGTAACAGCACACCTTAGTAGTAATATTTCTTCCTTTTGGTTTAGCCACAGATAGACTAATAAGCTGGGTACTAATTGATCAGAAACTGAATTTTGTTTTGAAACTGGGTCAGATGTGTGCTAAGCTGTGCAAGACACCTGACTTCTCTCTCTAAGCCCAGTCCAATTTGAAGGAGTTAGATTTCTTTTGGAGAAAAGAAGTAATTTCTAGCATTTCCCACTGTAATGTGGAACTAATAAAGCACATAAAATATGAACAAGCTGGTTTTTATTCTGGCCACTGCTGCTTCATCAGAATTATTATGAAAGACCTAAGGCAGAATCTTTACTAATGATAAAGAAAAATGATTGCAAGTTAGGAAAAATTCCTTTCTCTATACTTACACTGCCAATGAGGTAACAAACAAACAAAAAACGACAAAAGGCAAGGTATTCTGTAAAACATATTTTTCTACAAAGCATGAGCTTCTGTGGCCAAGAAGGGCAATGTTATCCTGGGGCGCATTAAGGAGAGTGTGACCAGCAGGTTGAGAGAGGTTCTCCTCCTCTACTCTGCCCTAGTGAGGCCACATCTGAAACACTGTGTCCAGTTCTGGGCTCTCCAATTCAAGAAAGACAGGAAAAATTACTCCATGATTATTGCTACCTAATAAGATTTCTTTCAGTGCAAAACCATGCTTTAAAAACTAAATAAACATGTTTTCAGGGCTTTTCTTTCCCAGATTACACCATATGGTTACCACTCGTCTAATGTGAGATACACAAAACACCTCATAGACTCCACTGAATCTTCCTCTTCTTTTTGACATGACATATTCATAACAGAAATAAATACAGCTTTCTGTCCTATTATTACATCTCCATAATTTGCATTATTTTTACAAGGTACAAATAGGTGCCTTTTTTACCAGGACCCACTTGTTCCTTCTCTGTCTTGTGTGATTTGTTCTGATTGGTAAATTTACTTATAGTTTGGAAATTGGAAATTAGGTCTGCTCTAGGCTTGGGTGTTTTTGGAGTAATGTAAGACTGAACTAAATTGTCTGCAGTCCTTCTTCAGCTTGCTTGATAATTTCATTCTTCGTTGTAAAGCCTCAGTGCTTATTAGGCTCTTAAGTGAACCAAGCCTCTGCAGTAATGGCCAAAAGCATGCCAGCAAGCCAGCAAGAAATTCAAACTGCTGCATGCAGAGGAACTATTAAGAGCTTCTAAAGTGAGAAGATCACTGACATGGTACCATCTTCTTAGCATTTTGGAAAATGTGAGAAAAGTTCAAAGCCAATGCAGTTGATGAAATTTTGTAAAAGGAATTGGGCTATTGTCTTCTCTCTGCATATATGCCTAATTTCTTCTGCAGAAAATACGTGTAGTCAGGTATTTCAATCCAACCAGCAGATAAACACCTGAACATGTAATTTTAAAATGATATTTTAGTAATAAATATTGTTAAACTACCAATTAAATTGAGAAGACAAGTGAACATTTGTCTAATCTTTCAATAGAAAGCACTTGCCAACTGAGTAGGATTTCAAGAGGCTTCAAATCCATTTTCAGTCCCATGCTCACATTATTATTGATATGTTCTGTTTAAGAAAAAAGTATGAATCTCCTTACAAGGAAGGAACATTTTCTTCTCAGAGGAAAAGGCTGCTCTTGAAGGAAACAGCTCCACAGATGTGCCAAAGTAGCAACGAGAAGCTTCTAAATGAGGTGATCACACCTCCAGCATCAGTGAAATGATAGTCAAAAGCTTGTCTTTGGAACACCTCACCCAAATAGTCCATAGAAGCAGAAAATTTTTGTCAAAACAGGAAAAAAAAAAAAAGGCAAGCAAGCTTTAGCAATGGCTAATTGAGGTTTTTTACATTTTAGGAAAAATTTTTGTCTAGATGCTTATTGAAGTTTTGTCATTTGATAACTTAGATACACTTAAAAGGTAATGTTTCATGCATAAAACTTCGGTTTAAGCTTAAGCCATTTCTATCAGCCATTTATATATATTATGACCATAGAAATCAAAAGCCATAATTGCAGATAGCACATATGTGCTTTAAATTAGTAGTAAATGACTTCTGGTCTCTGACTACAAACAGAGAGCTAACACATTGTCAAACAGTAGAACACCCTCAAGATTTCCAAGTCTTCTCAGTATCAATCCATTGTTTGCTTATTTTGCTTCATTTGTGACCATTTACAGCTAATGATTAAACTTCATATAAAATGCTGCAACTCCTGTGTGTTGAAGACAATCAAAATATGATTTTTATCAAGTACAGAATCTATTTTTTTCTCCTTTCATATGAAAGTTGGAGGAAGAATAAAGAAAGGCTTCATTGTCCAAACTCCTCACTTCATCTTCAAGCAAGCAAGCTGGAATTTTAAAATATGGATGAAAAACAGAAGCTGCGCTTAGTAGAAACCGTGGGGGGTCAGAGGAAGAAAAGAACATAAAATTAAATCAGTGTCTTCCTGAGACCTGAGAATATAGTTAAAAATAACAGTCTTAATATGCATTTCCTGGGGGTATATGAAGTGCAATAGTTTTTCAGAGACGTTATGATGACTCACATTGGATTGGAAAATGACAGCTACAGAGGAGAATGAGACCAAGTCCCACAGGTCTTTCACCCGTTATACTCAGGCAAGTTGCCACTGGCACAAGAAACCAGACTCTGAGGAAACTGTAAGAGTTAGATTACAATATACTCTTCTTCCAATGCTAAGCTGTTCCCAGCAGTATACTCTGAATTGTTTTGTCCTGGGGTGCCTGACACATGCAATGAAGCCAAAACCCCTCAACAATCTCTATGTGCTGCTTAAAAATCCCATTGGTTTAAGTTTAAGCAGGGGTGCTGGTGGATGAAAAACTGGACATGAGCCACCAATGTGCAATTGCAGCCCAGAAGGCCAATCACATCCTGGGCTGCATCAAAAGAACTGTGGCCAGCAGATCAAGAGAGGTGATTCTGCCCCTCTACTCTGCCCTGCTGAGACCTCACCTGGAGTACTGCGTCCAGTTCTGGAACCCCCAGCACAAGAAGGATGTGGACATATTGGAACTTGTCCAGAGGAGGGCCACCAAAACGATCAGGGGAATGAAGCATCTCTCGTATGAAGACAGAGAGAGAGTTGGGGCTGTTCAGCCTGGAGAAGAGAAGGCTCCAGGGGTACCTTATAGTGACCTACCAATATCTAAAGGGGGCCTACAGGAAGGCAGGGGAAGGTCTATTCAAAAGGGGTTTTAACGATAGGACCAGGAGTAATGGTTTTAAGTTAGGAAAGGATAGATTTATATTGGATATTAGAAAAAAGTTCTTTAACATGAGGGTGATAGATCACTGGAATGAGCTGTCCAGGGAGGTGATGGAGGCCCCATCCCTGGAGTCACTCAAGGTCAGGCTTGATGGGGCTCTGAGCAACCTGGCCTAGGTAGAGATGTCCCTGTTTGTGTAGGGAGGTTGGACAAGATGACCTCTAGAGGTCCCTTCCAGCCTGAAAAATTCTATGATTCTAAAGTATAAAATAAAAACTTGAAACCTCTTAGTATCCTGACTATTAGGCTGTTGATGATGATATTCAGGTTCCATATGCTTTTCTTCCTTTCATCTCTTACAAGACTTTTACTGATCTTTGTATTTGTCTCAAGAGTGATCAGAATCATAGGCAGTGCAGCGGACTACTTGAATTTAACAATACATGGGCCTCATTACACTACATCTCCAAGAATGAAAGGTATGTGTCTTTCCTAAAGGTCTTTGTATTGTGTAGGGAAGCTAAACATATCTATATCATTTCACTCTTCCTGAAAGATCAGCCCCTTCAGTTCTGATGCTGAATAACACCCACTAAAAGAACACTTTTCTGGAGAACCACATGAAATTATATCATATAGGTATGGCTGATAGCACTCTGCAGGCTTGATGAAGACATACAAGGGCATTGTGGTTGTACCAAGTTGGCTAAAGTGGTAATAATGTCTTCCCTATATATTCACTTTTAACTGAATGTCCATTATCATCAAACACAATTCTATTGTTATTACTCTTTGTCATGTATTTCATTACATAGCCTTTACATCATTAGCTTCTGAGATTTTTTTCATAATTATTCATTCTTGTATTAAAGGCCAGCAAGTAGTATAGCACATCTGTTGGACCGAATGCTTTTCAATACCAGTGATACTGTCAAGGCCCTGATTTCAGCTGCCAATGCTGAAGGCATTGCGTACACCTGGGCTGAGTGGAAACAGCTGTCTTGTGGGTCTGAAAGACCACCTCCCTCCTTTCTTCCTTATCCTTTTCGCTCAGTGACTTCATTTGAGATCAGGTTCTTGCACTTGATCATTGCCTGAGTAACATTGTAGCTGTGTCTGTTCTAATCATTGTGCCGTCCTGATCCTGATCTCTTGACTTGACCTAACAACCTGCCCCATCACTGTGGTCCTGCCTGGTGGTCTGTGCTGTGGGTGGCCCTAGGTACCATTACCAGACCTGTTCTGCTCTTCTTGTGGAGGTGTTATGGGGCTGCATCTTGTGTAGGTGAGGGCACTGCCCTACCAGCTGTGCTACCACCCCCAGCTCCCTGCTTCCAGCTCCCTGAACCCCGCAGTGCAGCTGGCCCTGCTGCTCCTGGTGCATACTTGGTTTCGGGTGGTGGATATTTAGTGGCTGGCTCAGCAGAGAGCTCTTTGAGGTAGCAGGTGAAAGATTCTAAAATCTATCTCAATTTAAGTGTAGAAGTATATATCTTTAACTGCAACATGCAGTGTTTGTTACTCTGAAGGGCAAAAAGACACTGTAAGGGAGATGTCTGCCTTTTCCAGGCTGGGTGTCTTCCAGAAGTTGAGTCCAGAGTAACCTCAACATTGTTTTAGCATACAATAGCTGGAAATCATTAGATGGAATATTACATTAATCTGAAATTGCATTTCTAGGAAGATTTCCAGGGTAGTAGTTGAGGATGGAGAGGAATCTGGATCAGGACACTTTTATTTCACTAAGCCACAATTTTTTTTCCTTTTAAAGAAAAAATAAGTAAACAGGTTGAACAAATAAGTTCAAGTCTCATTTCCAATAATGTATTAGGCACAGAGGATCCTAAGTTTAAATGAAAATTTATTTAGACTTTCACTTTTTTTTTTTTGTATAATGTACATTTATATTTTAAACTAGGTAAAGTTAATTACATGTTGGGGGGAAAAAAGTCTAATACCTTACATATCTTCTTTTATGAAGGTTAAAATAAAACCAAATAATTCTTTCTGTACTTCTACATTAAACCAGCTAACTGAACATGATGATTTGTAGTTTACACTTATCTTTATAAGAGGTAGTTTATGAATGAATTTGCTATAATTATAGTATTTGTGTTGCCCCTTATCTCAACTGCATTAAGAAAAACATTACTCTCTTATGAAAACCTACACCTAAAATCTATGCGTTGTTCTAACATTTTCCAAAATTCACAGCGTTCATCCAGAATACAGTGCCTTTCACAATGTGCCAAAAAATTTAATTGGGAAAATTTAAACTTAACTATAGGAATGTATTAACTCTATTACAGTTTGGTCTATAAGACCAGTGTCCATAGTGTGATGTACTGATAGGGTGATACAGTTTATTGTTTCATCAGATGATTTGAAAGAGCATAGTAAACTTCATAAAAAACCTGAACCTTTATGCTTTTGGTCAGAACATCTTGAAATTAAATCTGCCATTTACATTTGCCTGACATAAAATCTTAGTCTGTGAACAAAATTAAGATTAAAAAAAAATTATATATACCTACATATAAGCATTATATTAGTTTATGTGTTTACTTATAGATAATGGAAACTACATTTTCTGAGGAAAAACTTTTTCTGAGCATAAATTTATTGCCAGCTGTCAAAATCCTTGGCTTTCCATAATCAGTATAGAAAATATATACAGTATATTTTTAAATAATAGCAGTTCTAGCAAGCGTTTGCATTAAATTACATTAAAAGTAGCCAGAACTAAAAGTTTATGCAATTTCATTTCCTTATAAAGAGAAGTCATTGACATTAATGTTTCTAAAACTCAGTGCCTGTATGTGCTTAGCCCATGGACCTCTGAGAAAGGATTTTAGCGAAGCGAATACACAATAGGTTTAAATTATACTAGGATCCACTCCTTGCTTGCATGTGGTTTTAGGTGTCTACAGACTGAAGACTGAAAAGTAAAATCCTAGAGTCATTGTAAAAGTGACGAAATACACAATCTGCAGTTGAAAGTTAAATACGAAAAGACAGCAAAAATCCTCTGTGTTTGAAAATATTCCAAAGCATATTCAAAGACAATATAAACTAGTTAGAATTCCACCATAAGATTGAGCAGAAATACTCTTCTATTCTTCTACAGTAAATTTAAGCAAGGCTGAACAGTCTTACTTAGAGTTTATATCAATAAATTATACCATGAATTATTTTACCATGTAATCAGCTTCATGCATTTGAAATAAGTGAATAAATTTAATGTGGGTATAAGAAAGGTTAATGCTGTTTAAAGAAATTGAAAAATACAGGTAATGTGATGTAAATGAGATATTCAACTGAAAGCTAAAATATATTAAGTAGTGGCTATCTCATAATCCAAGCATGGGTTTGATAGCAGCATAAGTATTTAAACACTGTGTAATTTTAGTAACTTTCTTCATGTAATTACTGACAAATTAACTGCAGTTACAGGATCAACAACAAATGAATATTTCATAACTGATTAGGAATATAAAAAAAATTACTCCTGGAAAGTTGTTGTGATGGTGTTTTTAATGAATACTTGACATTATTAGTACTGTGATTATTTATTTATTTCACATTGAAGTTGTATCTGGCATTTGGAAGAGATATAAAAATAGATGATCTGTGACTTGAGGATCTTGTATAAAATGACAACAGGGCAAAGTGGAGAAAGGATAAGAACAGATAAGTTGATAAAGCTCTTTGGAAGTCTAAGTTGACTGTCTCTAGCTGATATCCTAAAAATAACCATTAATCCTGAGAATAAGAGGGAAATGCTTTTCTTCACCTGCACCAGACTTTATTCTTATTTCTGAGAGGAGAATTGGAGGACTCTTTTGTTCACATTATCATTTTGTTCAGTGTCGTAAGTGATTTATTCAGTGATTTTAATTGTGTTATTAATTGCTGGCTGCATAAAATCATCCTTAGACTCTGATCTCCCTAGTTTTGTCATCTCTGGTTTTTGAGCTCCAGCCATGTTTCTGATGATCAGACCACTAATAACATAGCTTTAAAGAAACACTGAGATTTTCAGGGAAACTTGGTATTCTGACAGCTGGCATTTTAAGGAAAATACGAAATACTAGGAAAGATTATAAAAATCATGAGTTGACAATGCTGCCATCTAGCCTTTGAAACGTAATCAACAGGAGCAATCTGATACAAAAGAAGTGAGTCTCTGAATGTCTCCATTAGCTCCTTAACTATTAGGCATCTAAAAGACCTCATTTCTGTGAAGTCACGGCAGCTTTGCTATGGACAATGAGTCCTCTGACATCATTTCCAAGAGCAAGATTGTACATATGCTGAGCTAGTGACTTCATATGTTTGGATGTTCAGGGGCTGCATACATGGGACATAGCTGTGAAACCCCTCATTATAAAAATTAAAAAGCCAGTGAGCTTCTGTGTGTTATCCTTTGAGGAAGGATTATGATCTCTGCAGTACTTCATATACTCTCACGATTGGCTTCCTCTCTTTGTAAGTTGGGCTGCTGTTACGAAAAATCTAAAATTTAAAGACTTACAAGATAAAGAAAACAATTTTTCAATGTTTAATTATATTCTTCTCACTAGTATTTCTTTGGTTTAAGGCACAAGTTTAAAATCTTTTGTATTACCTAAGAAGATCAAAGAGCAATTACCTTTTAATGTATATAAGTAGGATTGGTAGTGGGTTTTATTTTAAATTCTGTATTTTTAGATGTGTTTTATGTGCACACGTTAATCTTTGTATGAGATTATCATTCTTATATGTATTAGTACATGTAAACTGTTAACTACTTACATTTGGAATGCTAATTTGTTTTTTTCTGTTCATGTTTTAAAACTAGCATTTGTCACTGTTTTGTTCTAGTCTGTTTCACAATAATTGATTTTGTGTTCACTTGTTAATTGGTTTAGTTGTTACTTTATTGAAATTCATGGATTTGCTGATGTCCTGAGGAGGGTGTGTTTTCACTGGTAATCACTAATTGCACAGTGTTAAGGATTCATAAGCTTGCAACTTCTTCATAAAGCAATCAACACATTTTATTAACTTCCTGAGTCTCTGCTCTGCACTGTGAATCGCAGCATTTGTGATCATGCTCTTAGCTGAAAACAGGTGCCATATTTGTATAATAAGAAACTCTGAAATGAACACATATTTTACTTTTAAAAGAGTGATTTATTGGAGACAAATTGCTGCAATTATTAGTATTGTTTACTTCTGCAACAGAAGCATTGAGCACATCAAAATCAGAGATACATTGTGTTACATGAAGAACAAGAGAATAAAAGACACTCAAAGAACCAAAGAGCCTAGAGAGTAAGGGTTAGATGNAACTGAGCTGTATAGCTGTATATCCCCAGCTTCTCCTTCCATCTTTTTTGGTGATAAATTTACAAATAACTACCATATACTTAGTTATTGGTCACCTAGAATTATCACAGGTGTATATATATACACAGTAGAATGAATATATTTATATAATGCNTAGTCACATGAGGAACTTAGAAAAAAAGCAACTAGAAGTGTCATGTGCACCAGCATAGATTTGCAAAAGCAATACATACCTTCTGCTTAGGATCTCCCCTTCCTGGGTGCTTCTTTCTGATCTGAGCACAAGAAGCAATGAAAGAGAGATATCAAACAAAGATGCTGGATGCCTCACCTGGTGACCACCAAATGTGGGCAGAAACAGTTAGCACTATCTGGTCTCAGTCAGTGGGTGAGTAGATCTCAGGAAAGTGGATCTCAGTAGGAGCTGAGATTTGTCCTGTTACCCTGCAGATTCTATTACCCTGTTGGCCAGACCTTGCTGAGGGTCACAGCAGAGGGTGGACAATGGCCTCTCCCTCTCACAGACTGAAAAACAAGAGAGAAATGAAACCTGGCCTCATACTGAGGCCTCAAAGCTTTTAAAGTTTCTACAGGTGTACTGTGAAAGGAAATACACGTATCAGGAGACTAGTCATAAACTCCATAGCCTTGGTTTCCCCTCTTTTCAATTTCTTCAGTTTTCATCCTTTATGTCTTTGATTTTTTTCCTCACAAAACCACTGTAGCTGTCTTTTATCCTTTTGTAATCCACTTAACATGAGAAAATTTAGGTTATATTGTCTAAATAA
>VYZX01011316.1:0-103796 GCA_013401335.1 Brachypteracias leptosomus
AGGGTCTTCTTTTCTACCCTTTTAAAAGATGGGTATGATATTTTTTTCCCTTTTTAAAGATGGTTGACAGTAATAGGGTACTAAGTATCATATATGCCTATACACACAACCTTACTGCAAAATTGAACTTCAACTATTTTGGGGAGAAACAGCAAAGCTTGCATCTAATATTGACTGGTGGTCCCTATGATGATATTTCTACAGTGATAAATGGTTGCCTATCTATGTGATTCATTTAGTAGGAGACCACAGAGATCTTTATCAGCTGTGATTTTATTCAATTTCTTTATCAGAATGAATAAAACCCACATCAGTTCAATCTGCAGCTACAGCACCTTTCCCCTGGGGCTTCGGCATAGGAAGAGAAAGGAGGGACTCTGTTTACTCCATGAAGATACAGGTCATGTGAGATAAAGACTTATGTTTCCTAGCACGCTGATACCCAACAGAAGGACAGATGCTCTCACAGCTTCCTCCAGCAGCAGTACTACCTGCCTGAAATTTGCTGCTTGGATTGATCCATAAGCAAAGCAGAGCCATTTTCTGGGGACAAGGCCATGTTTTCTAGACTAAGAACAGAAAAAAGAAAGTTGTCTGTGTGTTTTTTGCATGGAAAATTAGACCCACCATCTCCTGCATTTGATTTGGCACCAGCTTGGGAAGTCTGCCAGCCTGCACACCTGGAGTGGCAGGTAGGACGTGTCATGTAACACTGTCCAACTTGTACCTGCTTTACTTCAGAGTCTGTTCTACTTCATCTTAATTGAAGTCAAGTCTCCTTGTTGTCTTTCACAAACAGTTTTATCTGTGTTCGCACTTGCCTTTTAAAGACAGAGATCTGATATTCTTTTATGAATATATACTTATTTACTCATTTGAAAGATTTATTTTGAAATTGCAGGTTCTTTCCCACTAACAGAAGATGAGTTATTTGGTTAATGGGAGCAGGTGCTTGCAATTCAGGCAGAACATAAATGGAGAAGTGACTGAATATAACCCTTAGATTGCATCACTTGGCATAATTGTGTTTCAACTTCTTTTTCCTGTCTGAGTAACAAAGCTAATGTTCTGATTTTGCTCCAGTAAGGGGTTTGCTGTTGATTTTACCAGGCACAGTATCAAGCTATGCTGTTATGTTTCAATCATTCACTGGATGGTCGGTCAAAGTCTTTTAAGTTTGGCTTTGTTTTTTCTAGGTCAAAAACCCCTGTTGCTCAAAGAACTTCATGTAGCCTGAAGGACATCTGAATTAAAGCTCGTGACAGGTGAACCAGCAGCATGACTAAGTAGCCACAGACAGAGAAGTTAAGGCTTTAAATAACAGTTTGAAAACTCTCCTTATGAAAAAACACTTCTGCATATTGGTGTACTTGCTGCAGTCTTCCAGAGCCTGATGAAGGAATTTTAAGTCACAGCATTTGTTTTGACTTAAAGCTCTCTGCAGGGCACATTACATCATATAGTGAAGGGTCTTATATTCCAAATGGCACCTTACACCCCTACTGTCCCATACAAAGGTCCAGAGAAGAAGTAGTGGGAATATTGGTTCATAATGTCAGAATACCCATAATGTCATAATGCCAGCATGTCGACCCCAGCAGTGTTAACATTAGTGAATACACAGCAGGGGAGTTGAAGCTAGATAGTTGTTGAAAAATCTGCTCCCCTTTGTTGCTAGTGGGAGGAACTGGATGCTACATACCCTTATGAAGTATATCATGCTGACACCATCATCTAGAAGATGGCAGTGACATTTCACATTTGACACAGCAGGGCTGTGTTCCAAGCTGCATAAATCACTGCTGCTCATACTGCTGCTTCAAGCTGCAAGAAAACATAGGAATTTAAAACCTGACCTTAAGGTGAAACAAATGGAGCCTTTCAGCAAAAGATGTGGTATGATATCCACAAAAAAGAGCTGATGGTCTCTTGCTAAAAGAGTGACTGCTTTAAAGAATAGTTGCATTTATTACCTAAAGCTTTCCGTGTTTCACTCCCTCTGAGAGTGATTGTCTTGAGGTTGTATTTAGTTAAAAAGTTTTATCTCATGATTAAATTAATCTCATCTGCTGTCACTCCTAATGTTAACGTCTTTTTTTGTTTTTTCCTGATGCAGACAAACTGTAAGTCAGGCAGAATGTCCTTTTCTTTCATCTTGCAACCTGTGTTAACAAAAGATTACTTTAAGTAAGCTTTTTTTGATTGAAAAAGAAAAGAACAGTTTAAGACTCTGTTGTGGTTTCACCCCAGCCAGCAACTGAGTACTGCACAGCACTTGCTCGCCCTACAACCCCACAGCATGATGGGTGAGAAAATCGGAAAAAAAGTAAAATTCATGAGTTGAGATAAAGACATTTTAGTAGGACAGAAAAGGAAGATAATAATAATAATAGAATTAGAATATACAAAACAATTGATGCTCAATGCAATTGCTTACCACTTGCTGACTGATGCCCAGCCAGTTCCTGAACAGAGGGCCCCGTTCAGCTTCCCCCCTCCAGTTTATATACAGAGCATGACATCATATGGTATGGAATATCCCTATGGCTAGTTCGAGTCAGCCATCCTGGCTGTGTAACCCTCCTAACACCTTGTGTCCCTTCAGCCTTCTTGCTGGCAGGACATGAGAAGCTGAAAAGTCCTTGACTTAATATAAACACTACTTAGCAACAACTAAGAACATTAGTGAGTTATCAACATTATTCTCATACTAAATCCAAACAACATTATATGAGCTACTAGGAAGAAAATCAACTCTATCCCAGCCAAAACCAGAACAACCCCACATAAATGTTATGGCTTCTGGAAAAGAAATAAAGGCATATCTTTACAGACTTTCAGGCCTCAGATTACAGAATTTATTGCTAATTTTTATTAAGCCTGCATACATAACAACAGTCATAGTTGGGTTATAATAGTAAAGGTGTAAACAGGAAAGCTGATCTGCAAATACTGTAGAATAGAGCTCATGCCCTCCCTGTGCCTTCCTGCTAAGGAGCTGTGTAATGTCTTTTCTAATGAAAACACTTGGGTCCCAAGAAGGATTCTTTCTTCTACAAAACTAGCAACAAAATTTAATGCATTATTGATATCTTTTTATGTCTTTAGTGTCATAGAAAAAGAGAAATCACAAGCACTAAATTAGAGCAGTTAAAATAGACTGAGTCAGAAAATGGTTTCCTTTTTCGTGCTGACTTTTCCTCTTTTCATACTTTATGATCTCTCTGTTGTAGTACTGTAGAATCACAGATCACTCATCGACCTACCACCAACATATTAAAAATCTAAGATGCAAAGCCCTTTATCTAATTCTCTCTGCCACATAGCATCAGATGATGCCCAGACTGCCTATTTTAACTGCAAATACATTTGAAAGAAATAATAACAAGTGGAAATACATTGGAAAGAAATACTGACAGTAGTAGTATAAATACAGAAAAAAACCCCCACAGGCTCCAAACTCTTTGCCTATAAACATTTATTTTTAGCAGGTGTATATGGCAGTCTTTAAGTTCCATTCATTTAAGAGATCCCAGCTGAGCCACTGACTGTAGCAGGAGCTTACCTGCTAGCAAGCCTCTGGACACCTATTTGGAGAGGCTAAAATTCAGTGTCTGCACCTTGAACTACATTCAACCCTCAAATCAGGGACTATGTATCCAGCCCCCACAAATCAGGTTTTTTCCTTTTGTGATCTCATTACATAATAACGTCAAGTTGAAATGTGTTTCTTCCATCTTTTCTTTATAGTATATTCTCTATCCTAACAGCATTTCTTAAAACAGAGCAGGTTTGTTCACATTTCTCTGTACCTGGAGTACTATAGAAAGTGGGGTTATACCTTAAATCTCAGAAGAAGGAGGTGTCTTCCTTACATGTCTGAAACAAGTAGATTGTGTATTTATTCCAAATCCCTGCTCTGACTCTTTCTGGCAAAGAAGGGCAGGAGGTAGTACTACGGACTCCAACCTATATATTGCTATGTATGAATACATAGAATAGAATCATAGAATGCATTGAGTTGGAAGAGATCTTCCAAGGTCATCTAGTCCAAACCCCCTGTAGTCAGCATGGAAATCTTCAATTAAATGAGGTTGCTCAGAGTCCTATCAAGCCCGGCCTTGAACATCTTCAGGGATGGGACCTTCACCACTGTTCTGGGCAACCTGTTCCAGTGTTCCACCACCCTCATAGTAAAGAACTTTTTCGTAATATTTAATCTAAATCTACCCTTCTCTAGTTTAAAACCATTGCCCCTTTTCCTATCACTACATGCCCTTGTAAACATTCCTTCCCCAACTTTCTTGTAGGCCCCCTTCAGAAACTGGAAGGCTGCTTGAAGACTTCTCTTCTCCAGGCTGAACACCAACTTCCTCAGCCTGTCTTCATAGGAGAGGTGCTCCAGCCCTCTAATCATTTTTGTGTTCCTCCTCTAGACCTGCTCCATCAGGTCCATGTCCTTCTTACATCCACATGATGTCAATGTAGTTTATAGTAGGTCATTAAATACCCGGTCAGAGTTGGGTCTTCTAACTTCTCCCTCTAAGTGGTAGATATATTGTTTGTATCCGTCTTCAGTTCCCACTTGAGTTTATCCCCATTGAAAACTGGTTTCTAAGACAAATGGACAGATTCTTAACATCAGATATCTCTCTCACGCACACCTTTGGCTATAGTGGGAGTCTAGATGCTAGACTGGACTAGATATCTCACTTTGAGGTAAGTGAGGTGGGGCCCACAGTAAGTGTCTTCATTTGTGACCACTGAGAAGAGCCAGCATAGGACTCAAGCTGTGCAGAAGTCCAGCTGCATTGTCATTGCAAAGGACTACCCTTAGAAGACATGTTTTACTTGAGAGAGACAATGATTTCATATATCATTAAAATCAAATTATGCCCAGTTCTGCTATCAATAGTACATGCCAGATCAAAGTGTAAATAACCCTTCACATAGGTTTGAATGCCTTACCCATTCTTTACACTTAATATAAGGCCAGCAAGGATTTGTGCATTAGTACACAGTGAGACAAGCGCACTTTTATATTTATAGAATTGCAGGACAGCTGAAGTAAACTGGTGGAGTTTTATTGTAAATATATAAGCTAAAGGCTTCTAGAGAAATCCTTAAGTTTACACTTGAGAATAATGATGCTGAAGTTCTACATTTGAGGTTGCCTGCAAGACAAATTTTTAGTTCTAATTAGGACTGTTGAAAGCGAGAGCAATACTAAGTAGCACAAAGAAATTTGGCTCCAGATGGTTCTAAAAGAAACTGACAAATTAGTAGAGAAGGCAGAGATTTGCTCCTGATGCAAAGAAACAAACCATGCAGTACATCTGTAATTTTAAAGTAGCAGAAAAAAAATAAAAATGAAGGGAAGGCAATATCAAAAATAAAAATAATTGTCTGAGAAAAGCAAGACTCATTACTGTGCCAAAGCCCACCACTGTCTGACATTGTAATTAAAAAGCATTCCTTAACTTGTACACTTTCTTAAATTAACAAGTGTAGGATTTTTTCAGTGTCATGCAGTTCGGAAAAGGGCTTAAAAATGCTTTCATCAATACAGTACAATAATTGTCCTTACAGTTTTGTCCTTAACACTAGGTGTAAATACAAACTGTAGTGACCTTCAAGTGATACTCTGCTTCACCAATACCACAATACTGCATCACTATGCGACAAATAAAAACATTAAAATAGGATAAACCTGTAAAACATTCAATTAACTCTCAAATGAAAATATCCTAAAAAAAAATTCAACTTGAAAATTTCAAAATATCAGAATGAAAATACCATTTGAAAATTTCAAGTTTTCTTGTGAAAACGGAGTGGTTTTGACCAATCTGAAATGAGTAATGACCATTTAAAGATTTCTCGTTTGGGTTTACTAGGCCGCAACTTCTAGTTATACAAATATATTACAGAAACAAATTTTTACCAATGGCCAAACAGTTTTTTCCTTCGACTTTTTAGAATTCACTATAAGCAAGAGTAAAGACTGATTAAATTGCACAGTCCTATTTCTGCTCTCTGGCTGGGCAATGACAGTCATGCTTGGTAGAGGAGGACTCTCTGTTTCAGGAGAGAGCAGAGTGATGGGAGATAAGAGACAAATACAACTCTCCAGGGCTGTTTGTCCCCAGTTTTGTCCTTCTCTCCTTCTTATGGCCAATATGACTCAACTTAGCCCATGAGTTTCCCAGCCTTAGACTGGATGGGAATTAAAAAGCCAGATAAATCAACAATAACATAGGTTAGATGGACAGGAATAACTTACTGTTTTTCCTAATACAGGAACACAGCCACATCCAGTGAATTGATCTATCAGCAGGTTTTAACAAAAGGAGTACTTCTTTCACATGCAGTGTAATTATACCATTATAATAGTTGAAAAGATAAAAAGTATAAATGAGTTTAAAAAAAAAAAAAAGGTCTTGAAGCATTATTTCACACCAGCGGTACCCTATTAGCTCATGAGTTCCTTAGGATTCATATTACTCAAAGAAAATCCTGGGAGGATTTGCCAGTACATCCACCTTGCTTTGTTATCTTTCCCCACTGGTGTCTGCTACTGGAGATATGGTACTAGGCAAAATGACCCAGTAGAGCATCTCTTGTGCTTTTAAGCTGGTGTAGTTGTTATCAGGAAAGAGAATTAACAATTCGCTCATAATTATTAATACTAATAAACAAGGGTTTTTTCCACTATCAAATTTCTTTCACAAGGGCTATGCAACTCCAGTGCATGAGCCCAAGTGTACCACAGCACACTCACAGCCACGTAAATGCCCGAAGTGCTGGTTAACTGTCAGTCACCATGCAATGGAGGGAAGAGTTCAAACTCCTGAAGAGTTAGTGGAAAGAAAGGTAATCAAAGATTTCCTGCTTCCTTTTATCTGAGGGCTTAAGAGTATAAAGTGTCCTGAAAGTGATTCCTGCAGTGCAGGGTGGAGAAAGCAGCCAGAAAAGCCACAAGACTGATGAGGTGAGAGGAATCACAAAAGCCTGGTGATCTTCTGATGAGATTAAGAGCTCTAGAAGTAATATGGATGCATAAAGCAGAGGGAGCTGGTACTGAAATGGGAGAAGAGAAGGATAAAAATGAACCCCTCTCCACTCTAACAATAAATGTTGGGGAGAATCTAATTACTTAGTTTGAGTGCTTGCAGCTGGGCATTGGGGAACAAGTCCATCAAGTTACAAGTGAAAGGCAGTCTGTCCAATCTTCTCCAGTACCTTCCAGTAATACTTGAAATAAGACAATACTTGATGTAGAAGCACTATGATCTTTTCTGCTGCATTTTGTGCCACAAGCACCTCTGAACCTTACTCTGTCACACAGAAAACTCACCTCCTGTCTCATAGGTAGGGCCAGAAAGCCCCCACATACACATTATTTTAGACCTGTAGAGAGATCATGGGTATCTTCACCCCAGGCAGAGATCCCTCTTCCTTGTAATGGGAGGAACCAGCCCAAGGGGCCACTGCAAATGCAGGTAGGTCAGTTGGGACTTCCAATTAACATAAATGGCAACTGGAAAGGCACAGCTGCCAGCTCTGATCCCAGGCTCCCAGTGTAACCCATAGTGAGTCACTCTTGGAAACTCTTTGGCCTGTCCATTGCCAAAGGAGAAGACTTTAAAAGTCCTTATGCTGCATCAAGTCAGCCTGGTAGGCCAAAATTGTTTCATTCTGTCTCATATGCTCCAAATCGTGCATCCCTCACCTGAAGACATGTGATGATCTCCTGATTCAGAAGCAAGCAAGCAGCAGCCTGCCCATGATGCAAGACTGAGTCATGACCAAGCTTTAAATCCTACTTAAAAATCAGAGTTTTTTTCAAGTCACGTCCTAGTGAGACCCCATATCAGCAAAGCTTTCTTATAATGTTGGACTTGATTACCTGTGGTCTCCCTTTTTTCAAATCTAAAGCCTTTTAGATATGTAGCTATATTTTAGATCAGTCAGTGGTTTGTTCCTTTAGCCTGTATGATTTATAAAAAGACAAAATAATCTTTAATTATAAATGAAAAAGTATTCACACTGTTTTTATGAAGCTTGAGTCAAAGTTATTTTTCTTGATGAAATTATAGGATATGAAACTGAGCCTCTGCTATGAAATGTTGACATAACTTTAGCTACTGGGCTGTTTATAAGTGCTGCTGCAATGAACTGATTCCAATTACTTGGTTATAGCTTGCTTCATACAGGGCTTTGTAAGATTTCAAAGATGCAAAAACCTGGGCAAGGCAGTCCAAGCCTAGTGATGCAAATGGGGAACCTCCATCCTTTCTCACTCAGCTTTTCCGCACATAAATACACTGTAAAAGGATGTGTGAATGCTCTTATTTGAGGCTCCATTTATTTCAAGTGTCAGGAACACTATGAAATAGCTTAGCCTGAGAACACCAGACACAGTTCTCACTTACATATTAATTAATTACAGCTACTTGTTCATTTCCAAAGGAATGACTGTATAGATAGTCTATATAAATAGTTCTATTTTCAGGTGCACTCACTGATGTCTATGGGAAAAACTCTTTTGGAAGTAGTCTCTATGCACACATTCAAAAGATATTTACCTAAATAATTTCAGGTATTTCCTTTTGAAAACACTGGCTGATCTCTATCCACTCTTGGAGGTAGAGTTCGATTAAGGAAAATATTTGTTTTGAAAGAGTTTCTAGTGTAAAGCAAAGTCTGAGTGTGATGGTGGAAGAATACTACCCACCTTTTACATATGGTGGTTTCCATCACAGGGCTCAAGAGCTGTCTCCACAGAAGCAGTTGCTGTTATCCACATTTTTTGAATAGGGAAGCAGGTATCAGGAGTGAGGCAATTTACCAAGTCATACAGTGAAACCACAGCCAAGCTAGTTCTGAAGTCCACAACTCCCAAGTTCTCTATCCACACTAGATCTTAGATATGCTCAGAAGACAGACCTCTTGCAAAACACAAACCTAGTTGACTTGAAAAATGCTAATTTGTATGAAATGACAATTTCATCAAAATTTTGGTTTGAAGGGAGAAAAAAAGGAAAATATTCAGCAATATTGAATCAAGGCATTCCAACATTTGCAGTATTTTGAGTTTTCTTTCCTTTTTTTTTTTTTTAATTTTCTTTTTAAAGTATGGTTAAGTACATGGTATATACACTGTCATAATTAAAAGAACGAAAATGAAATGAAGCATTTTTATTTACCTGAAAAAATTTCTTCTTTCATATTCTTTTCAGTTCTGAAATCTGAAGTCCAAACCAGCATAAAAACAAAAATAAAAATCTCATCTTCCTTAAAAAGCAGGTCTCTTGTTTTCACAGTACTCCCTTGATTTACTTGCATTTTCTACCACATTCTGCACAGCTACCATTAATAGATATTAACAGAAGAAAACTAACCTTCAGCAGACCTACCTCTACTTCTGAAATGACTGTTTGCCTGAAGGAAATATCCCAAATGAGGTCTATTTTGAAAAATATTCTCCCAGTTGTAAAGCTGCTGATTTGCAACATCAGAAGAGAGAAGACAAAAAAGATGGACTGATTAAAGTGGTTGATTTTTCTCATAAGGCTCTCTGTAAAAGAATTAATTAATATTTTGAGTATGAGAGATCATCAGTCTCAAACTTTGAACAGAAATGTAAGAACTGGGAATAGACAGAATCAGAGAACTGAAAAGGAAAAGTAAAAGTTTGGAAGGGAGACTGTTTAGTCCAATCCCCCTGCTCAAGAAGGGTCAATTTTCACAGGTTGTCCAGATCTGTGTCCAGTCTGGTTTGGATCATTTCCAAGGATGGATACCTTGCACTGTCTCCAAAGGAGGTTCCTCCTTGGTTATCAAACCCCACAGACATCAAGCTCTGCACATCAAAAGGAAGCCAAAATGTAAATACTCCAGAAATTCATATAAATAGATAACAGGGAAAAAGGCCTAAATATCTTGAAGTATTTAATCAGTCACCTTTAAGATGATTTATTCAGATTTTGGCAGATGTGACTATTTTTAGCTTTTTATAAAAACTATTTCAGAGTGCTCATAATTCTTTACTGTGCTGCCCAGTTTAGCTATCCAGAACTGTGTAAAAAAAAGAAGAAAAAAAAGTAGTAGCAGTAGTAATATTATTTTTGGAAATAAGTATAAACCAGAAGGTAGGGTCAATGTTGTGGTACTAAACCTCAGAAATACAGTTACAACCAATTTTCCAGCAGATGATTAAAAACATGTTAATCAACAACATGTTAGATTTGACTGAATGCCACTTGGCTGCTATAAAATATTACTGAATGAGTTGAGTAAATTTAAGCTTATAAATATTTGTATAATCTTATGAGAACATTCAAACCCTTCACCTGCCATGGGTTTAGGTTAGACTCCCTTGCTCCTTTGTTCGACTTGTCAGAAGCAAGCATCAACATTACGGATCAGCCCTTCTCATTTTTTTCTCTTTCTTTTTTATTCTTTTTAATGATAAGTTCTCTCATTTCTCCTGTTCAACAGCTTTATGTCCTGAGCTGCACTGGAGAAATTTTAACCCATTTAACTGTGACAGAGTGACTAATAAACTTCACTAATCTCTGTTTGTTTTATATCAGCCCAGTTTATACCTTATGGAAATGCTTTAGCTCACCTAAGAAATATCCAGGAAAATAAGGCTAGATTGAGTTAAATCAATGGAAATAGCTGCATTCAATCTTATTTATACTGCTGAGTCAGAATTTGTGCCATGAGCAAGGGAAGAGAGCTTACTTTTTTTTTTTTTGTAACTAAACCATTTGAGTTACTGATTCATTAAGGAGATAAAACCTGTACAAGTAGTTGTTTTTATTAGCCAATACCCCACGTTAAAGCACTGCAAAATATGCAGTCCATATCTTTGATATCTAGTGGTATCTCTAGCTGAAATTTAACATCTTAGCCTAAAAACCTTGTGAAGACCAATCACAAGTAATTTTTAATTTCATGTAGTTTGACAATTCTGCCATATGTAGCCATTGTGTCAACTAGTTACACAAGGTCAAAAGGACGTTGAAAATAAATCTATTTGCTACTAAGAGGATATACAGAAAGATAAACCAGGCCTCTGATATACAATTTTTTTCTCCAGCTAGTTAGAAAGCCTTAAGATCATACCAATAGATATTTTCTAAATATGTCTGTCTTCCAGATGACACTATAAGGGTTTCCAAAGTTATCTATAAGAAGGATGTGGACATATTGGAGCGTGTCCAGAGGAGGGCCACCAAAATGATCAGGGGAATGGAGCATCTCTTGTATGAAGACAGGTTGAGAGAATTGGGGCTGTTCAGCCTGGAGAAGAGAAGGCCCGGGGGGACCTTATAGTGACCTTCCAGTATCTGAAGGGGGCCTACGTAAAGGTGGGGGAAGGTCTATTCGAAAGGGTTTGTAATGATAGGACCAGAAGTAATGGTTTCAAGTTAGTAAAGGTTAGATTTAGGGTGAATATTGGAAAAAAGTTCTTTAACATGAGGGTGATAGATCAGTGGAATGGGCTGCCCAGAGAGGTGGTGAAGGCCCCATCCCTGGAATCATTCAAGGTCAGGCTTGATGGGGCTCTGAGCAGCCTGACCTAGGTAGAGACATCCCTGCTTGTGTAGGGAGTTTGGACCAGATGACCTCTAGAGGTCCCTTCCAGCCTGAAACATTCTATGATTCTATGATTCTATACCTGTGTTTTCATTGAGGCCTTTCTTACAGACATAGTGTTTTTTTGAAGGGATTCTACCAGTTCTCCAGCTTCCTGCACATTGGTGCAACTTTGGCGCAATCACGGCAGATCTCTTTCAGAGGCAGCAGCCTGGAAGCCCTGCTCAAGGGTGCTAGCTATGCTCCCATCTGCGAGGGACACGAGGGCCCAAAGCAGTGTCCAGCACCATGGACAGCTTCAACATGCAGCTGGACAACTTGTCCTCCAAGGAACTAACCAAACTGTAGTCCAAAGGGAAAACCCAGAATCACCAGCAGTGTGGATGTAAGGACTCATCACCAGCTGCTTCATTCCCCTGACTCATTCATGCAGTGCTTAACAGTTTGCTAATGTAGGCACCGCCCCTGAAAGTTTCTCAGCAATTAAGACTTGCAATCTAGCCATTCATGGTGCTGTGAATACGACTCGTTTGCTAGAAGCCACAGCCACATAGACATGTTTTCTGAGGTCTATCAGGCAGGTGGTAGAACTGCCTGTGGAGCTTCTGAGGAGGGCTGTCAGGACCACACTACACACATGTCCCTGGCTGAGCTTGAGTTCACTGAGAGGTTATATAAGTCCATCCAGGTCCTTGCCTGGCACAGCACTCAGTGATCTTGCACATGGATTGAATTGGAGATAAGATGGTGTCTGTCTTTTTTTCTATTTTGTCACTGATTTTAGAGAGATATTGTTTCAATGAGGTCCTGAGAAGCATCAAGGTTGAGGAGGTGAATATTATCTTTAAAAGACTGTAAACAAGAAGTTATCCTGTTTTCTCAGACAGATTAGGGGCATAGATTTGTCACCTAATATAGATATAACTCCTATTCCTGTGTCTCATCAGAAGACCTTAGGAGATGGGCCAGAATTATGGAAACAGTGAGTGGCTTAACTAGGAAAAACATTGCACACTGTGAATTCATGTAATGTTTTTTATTTTGTCTGAAAAGTCTCAAAATTTCTCTTAGATGTACTTTGTAAAAATATTATCTGGAATCTTAAAACAAAAAGTGGTGGTATTAAGCCAAATACCAACTTGCCAAAGATACTTTTTTTTTTTTTTTGAAGTCTTGACGTCCATAACATTCATTTCTTTTTAAAATAATTATTGCCAAGCTTGGTGTCTGCAAAACACCTCTCCTGAGATCTGACGTTTGATCTCAGCAAACAGGAGATTGCTATTTTCATTCCCAAACAGAAATGTAATTTCATTATCATAAAAGTCACATTGCTGTTGCTGTACTGAAAATCTCCATGGGTGTCCTTTTGACCCTAAAGGTGGCATCTAATGTGAAAGATTTCCAGATAACTAAAATTAGCTCCCTCTGCTCATGTCTGCAGGATAAAAGCAGCAAAAATCCCTCCATAATTATGCTTTAATATTAGTAAAACTATAATTCAAAGTATCTTAAAACTTTTATTTTGTTTTAAGGCCACAGTAAAGTAACCAAAATAACTACCAATAAATAGAAAGGAAATGTTTGTTTTCTCAGTTATTGGTGTGATAATCTAGACTTGCTCCAATAAAAACAGTGGAAGTATTTCACTGTCCAGTGCTGCAGCCAAAATCAGAATTGGGATCAATGATTTAAAGCATCTATTAAACGCCAAAAGCAATAACAAAACCAGAAATTATCATGCTACACCAGCGGGCTCCCTGCTCTCCTATTCCTCTTCCCCCCAGTAAGCTGCCTGTCCTGACACAAAACCTTACTATATAAATAAGCACGACTTAAAACAGAGATAGAGAAAGGATGTTCTTGCTATTCCTACTTTATAGAAAGGCTCAGAGTTTTGGAGTTAGACAAGGCCTTAAGAAAGAATGAGCAGCAGAGCTGGGAGGTAAATTCAAAGCCCTGAATTACAGCCCATAAACTACAGGTAAACCCTTTCATGAATTCCTTGCTAGCTACTGTGGGAAAGAAAATGGATTTCTGAGAAAATGGGTAAGTGCACAGAAAATTTCAGCAAAACTATATTTACAGGCTGCCCAGGGAGGTTGTGGAGTCTCCTTCTCTGGAGACATTCAAAACCCGCCTGGACGCCTTCCTGTGTAACCTCATCTAGGTGTTCCTGCTCCGGCAGGGGGATTGGACTAGATGATCTTTTGAGATCCCTTCCAATCCCTGACATTCTGTGATTCTGTGAAAACTGGATACATAGCAGTCAAGAAAAATCCAGTACCACTGGCACTGATGATTTGTTTCTGTCACCACTTACTGGCACTCTTTATCCAGGGTTTAATTACAAACAGCCCAGGTCTTTCTTTAATCAGGGAGTTTGGGGGTTGCAGCAGCAGCACCACCAAACACACTCCCTGCACATCTGAAATGCACCTCATGCCTCAGCAAAAAGCAAAAGGACCTGGTAATCTCTGGGATGTCATTCTGGTTAATAACATGTTCCTTTCCAAATCTCTCCCTGTTTTTTGCCACAGGCAGATGTCCTGTAGGTGTCTGGAAACCCCCGGACTCAGAAAGGGAGTCTTCAGTTCTGCATTGTCCCCCAGTACTCAGTTTCAATTCCCTCATGGAAGAGCCCTGCAACATATCTAAAGCACAACATTTTCCCAACAAAGGCAAACAGCAGTACTGCAGCTCCCAATGTGCAACCACAGGCAGTTCTCATGAGCTCTTATCCCCTGCAGCTGAGGTTCAGAAGTCATTCCCACACAGACCTGCTAGGGCATCTTAGTGCTGCTGTTTAGGGATCTGAATCAGGAAGACACAGGCACCTCTGCTGTGTCAATTCCATGCCAATTCTATAGAATCATAGAATCATTAAAGTCGGACAAGACCTCTAAGATCACCAAATCCAACCATCAACTCAACACTACCATGACCACTAGACCATGTCCTGAATTGCCACGTCTACACATTTTTTTAACACCTCCAGGGATCTCTGCAGAGCCTTCCTACCCTAGAGCAGATCAACACTCCCACTCAATTTGGTGTCATCTGCAAACTTGCTGAGAGTGCCATCGATCCCCTCATCCAGATCATTGATAAAGATATTAAATAAGACTGGCCCCAAAACTGAGCCCTGGGAAACACCTCTTGTGACTGGCCACCAACTGGATTTAGCTCCATTCACCACCACTCTCTGGGCTCAGCCAGCCAGGCAGTTTTTAACCCGGCAAAGAGTACACCTGTCTAAGCCATGAGCCACCAGCTTCTCCAGCAGAATACTGTGGGAGACGGTGTCAAAAGCTAAAGCCCAGGTAGACACCATCAACTGCCTTTCCCACATCTCCACTTCACCAAAAGGATCCCATCCTTTCTATTCTGCTCAGACAGCTAGTGGTACTTTAGGCAACGTGTAGATAGTTCTGCTAATAGATATATTGCTTCTGCTGTGGCTGCTAATAGACTTATTTCTGTTATACATCCCACCGTCTCCAACTCCTGCAAGAATGGAAATTAGTTTATTTCCCAGGCCAGACACCAGAAGATCAAAACTGATCAGCAGATTACAGGGTCACCTGCTCTATATTACTTAATTTGGGCAATTTTCTACTACACTGTAGCCAACAATTGTTTAACCTTTTCTTTTTTTTTTTTTTTTTTTTAATTGAACAGGCTTTGTTCTGAGATATTTTTTAAGTCCAAAGAACTGATGATCTTTTCCAGTTTGGGTTCAGTTGCTGCCCTCATTGTAGTGTTCATTTCCCTGGCTGGACTGTTCCCTCCATGCCTAGAGAGAAGCAAAGCATCCCATTCTCATGGTTGCTTCTCCTCCTGAATGCTGCTGCCCTGGGCTTGCTGCCCAGGTACTCAGGTCAGATAGAAGTGATGGACAAGAGGAGCCTGAGGTGGGATAATGCTGCTTGAGGAAACCAACTCCTCCCCCCATGTGAGGGAGTGAGGATAAAACCAGGAGCTTTTGCAACTTGGGACCAGTTTTAGTGTGGCAGGCTCACGGAAGCAGTGCTGCCTTCAGTTTCAAAGAATTAAAACTAATTTGAGTATGCTCATATGCATTCATATGTTTTGTTGCTCATTTTGTTTGCTTTTTTTCTGAAGTGTCTTCAAGAGTTTGCTTCATGTTCTGTATGGGCTAAAGGGTAGCTCTGTCATATTTCAGGAGGTCAGATGTCCCTGTCTGGTTAACACAGGTGATGCAGCACACAGTCAGCATGGTACAAAGAATACTATTGTTAGAAGCCTCTCCTTGTTTCCATACTTACAGGGGCAGGGGCAGATTTCTCCCAAAGGCTACAACTTGTCTCAGATCATGGTCTTGAAAGACTAAGATCTCATCACAACCAAAATTTCTCAGAGCTCAGCAGGTGCCATAAATCCCTGCCTGCTTTACTCGGGTGAGTGGTAATATTGGTTTTGATGTCTCTAGTACTATGAGGATTGCAAGCAGGGGGCTCTGAGAAACCTGACCTCTTTGAAGATGTCCCTGCTAATTGCAGGAGATTTGGACTAGATGACCTTGAAAGGTCCCTTACAACCCAAACTATTCTATGATTCAACTTCATATGAGCAAAAATATGAGCCGTTTCAAATCTTATGTTTTTTATATCTGGCCCTCAGATTAGGTGGGAATTTGTGCCCTATATTTAAGATGTAGTGTTGAATTTCTGTCTCTGCTATCACAATATTCCTGTCAGCTAAAGTGTCTTTTGGCATGCTATAGCAATTATACATTTATCAGCCAAATCTGTTTCCAGTTGAGAGAAGAAATAGAATTAGCTTGAGAGCTTCAGTGTATTTTAAATAACAGGGTGATTCCCTTGAATATACAGATGAGCAATTGCCATCTTTAAATCATGCACTGTATGTTACTGCTCCCATGAATAATGTATATGTGAGCCAGAATTATAAAACAAAACAGTGTTACATCACAATCTGGTCCAGGTGACCTAAAGATTCTGGGATCCTTGGGAGAATGGGAAAAACATAGCAACAGTTCTCACTCGGATGCCCATCACAGGGCAACATGTCCATAGCAAGGAAGGATTCTCACCATCTAGCATCTGTCTACAGTGAAGAGGTCTGAGTTAGCGCTAGTAACTGTACACTGCCTTTTATAATCACTGAAAAGAAATAGGCAATTTCAGGGTGCAATTTCTGTGGTCAGTTTAATGTTTACTTTATGATGAGATGGTGCAACGAATCCTATCTACTTTCTCTGGAAATGTGCTTCTGTCAGCCACAGTGGGAGAAGGCTCTGAGGAAATTGCTTACATTGCTTTTGCAGACCATTTTTTTCCCTAATGTTGTGGGTTTACCTTGGCTGGGTGCCAGGTGTCCACCAAGCCCTTCAATCACTCCCCCCCACCCCAGCCTCCATCAGCAGGGCAAGCAGGGAGAGAATAAGATGGAAAAGAAAAACCCATGGGTTATGATAAAAAGCAGTTTTCATAAACAGCAGAGAAAGCAAGGCCGTGCACACGCGAGGCAAAAGCAAACAAAGCTGTTACTCTCTACTTCCCATCCACAGGCGGTGTCGGGCCTGTCCTGGGAAGCAGGGCTCCAGAACGCGGAGCAGTTGCTCAGAGAACAAACTTCTTCCCAACAAATGCCCCCTCCCCTGAGTCCTCCTCCTGCCCCCTCCCTTTATAGTTGAGCTGATGTCATATGGTATGGAATATCCTATTGGTCAGCTCAGGTTGGCTGTCCGGGTTGTATCCCCTCCCAGATCTTGACCCCCCGTACCTTTGGTGCTGTGTGAGCCCTGCTAGTCATAACACGGGTGTGTTATCAACACCCTCTGGCTTCCAGAACTGCAGCGTGAGGGCTGTATGGGGAAAATCAGCTCAGCCAGATCCACTATGCCTAAATGTTTCACTGTCCTTTTCTTCCTCTCAGACTTCAGGGAAATATCCTAGAACCAGTGGGTCAGGATTTGATCCTTTCTAAAGAGAGTGAGAAACACTGCAGGTCCCACGCAGGCAAAGCTGTCATCTGCACAGGTTGTTTACAAACTTTTTGTCCTACACTTCAAACCTTTAATATTTCCCACAGGCTGTTTTAAAACAAGCAGAAAAATAATTGTTTGAGGAGCTAAATGACTTACTAGTCAGTAAATATACAGCCCACAAACCGGTCCTTTGTTGACCCATCATAATTGCTGCACTTGAGTGTGGGTCAGATCCTCAGCTGCTGTGAACAGACTTGGCAAGACGAATGTCCCTACTTTGTGATCTGCATGGATATCCCCATGTCACGATCTGCACAGATATCACCACAACATGACCTGCACAGATGTCCCCATTTGGTGATCTGACAGCAGTATGGTCCTTCAGTGAGAGCAGGTTAGCAAGTCCTGCACATCAGAATGTTTGGTGCTGAAGATTTCGCTGATGTAAAATTCAAATCCCTTCAAGAAAGCCACTGACTTTTGCCTGTGTATGGAAAAAGGACAAATGGTTTTCTAGAGAACAAAATTCACTGACATTTATATCGTTCAGTGAGCTATTGTTTCCTGATGCCATTGCAGTAATGAGAAAGGGAAAACCATGTCTTTTCTTGGTAGAGGGTTAGAGGACCCCATCAAAGAAAACACTGTCATAAAGAAAGTATTTTACAATCAAGTAGCCAATTATGCCAACACAGAAATAAAAATATTTAAATGACAAAATAATTAGACCTGTAATAATTATAGGGTTCAGAAATTCTGAAATGTGAAAATGCATGAAAAACTCTGTAACAGATTAGCATAGAGGTATAGATCACATTGGAAAATAACATTTTCCACCCAATAGGTTGTTTTTGAACAGAAGAGAAAGTGTAGGCAACATGAAAGGTCAGGATTTTGGGACTGTCTTAAAGAAGTACTTGTACAAGTTCGTAGGTACAAATACTCTCCTTCTGAGAACAAAGAGAAATGGGCACCAAAAAGGACCAAAAGTGGCTACATACTGAAATCCTACAGAAACTTTGTATCTCTGAGTGCCAAAGATCGGATTTAGAAGGGCAGCTGACTACATTTATCAACCTTACCTGCTGACTCTCTTTGGAAACTCCAAGCTACTTGACTTTTCAATAAAGCACACAAAGCAGTACACATGAGCCCTCTGCAAATTGAAGATCCTGTCATAACTTCCATGTTCTTCTGTCTTCCAATTGCTCTTTCTTTGTTTCATTCACTTGCACTTCCACCTTCGTCTCTCCAGACAGGCTCTCTGAGGAGTGTGAACTCACTGGGCACTTTGGCTAGGGTACAATGAGAGGCATGTTCAGTAAATTCAACCTACAGAAATCACTTAAGGGGCCTATCCTCAGGTGCTCTGCAAAACTGACGCAAGCACAAAGATGGGGGTACAACATCAGAGACCCCTTCTGAAAAAAACAAGATACAAAAACCCACCAGATTGTACTTTAACATAATGACAATTCCCCAGGAAAAAAGTAAAAATCTCAGACAAAAACATTCAAAAAGTCAATCTCAGTCAAAAGTTGAGATTTTCAATTAATTTGGGACGGGAGGTTTTGCTTGTTTAGGGTGAGTTTTCTACCTTTATATTGTTTACCTAGTTAAAGCAGCACTGTCTCCTGCTTCTCCCTTTTCTGAACACAGCTCACACACAGGTGACAGGTAGAGGATCAAGGCTTGACCAGTTGATACTATTGACATATAACAACACTGCTGTTGTTAGCAGGGCTGTCCCCCTGTTATTCATTCAGCTCATTAACCACGGGCCAGCACCATTTTGAAAGTTCAGGTGCTGCCACAAGATCTGTCAATGTGGTACCATACTTGTTTGTCTTCTCAAACAGCTCCCAGTGAGTCTAAATTTAGAGCACCACCAGCCAGCCTTATCAGCTAGACACATAAAAGCTGGTATCGGTTTAATTAACTTTTGCACAACACTGCTGCAGCAAGTCCCCTGAACACGGCAGGAATGGGAGTCACATGCAGACAGCAAATACCCAGATGTCAGAGGAAGCCCCTGCTTGCCCTTCCCGGTGTTTGCAGGGTGGTACTCACACCCCTTCTGCTTTATGCATACCCATCACCACTCTGGGTGCTTCCCTTGAGTCTGGTAGCACCAGCATGGAGGTGATGGCCTCTCCAGCCTCCTCCCCAGTGACTTTGCACAGCTACAACTGGTGGGGCCCCTGCAGCCACCATAGTACGGGACTAGAGGCCAGCAGTGATGGTGGCAGTGAAGTCACTGCAAGACCAGAGAGCCATGTCACAGAATCACAGAATCACAGAATNCTGGGGTTGTTCCTGCCCAGATGCAGGACTCTGCACTTGCCCTTGTTATATTTCATTAAATTTTTCCCTGCCCAACTCTCCAGCCTGTCCAGGTCTCACAGAAGGAATGGGAATAACAGTCTCAGCAGTAAGGAAGACCCCAAATTTGAAGGAAATGTGTGTCTCCATGGGGACACATTTGCCATGCAAAGAGAAAGTGTTGTGCCACAGGCTTGTTCATCCACTTGCCCCAGCAGCTGATGGTGCTATCCAGCCTGGTCACATCCTGGGCTGCAGCATCCCACAGGGGCAATAGCTGGGCTGGGGGATGGATGTGGGCAGGGACAGGGATGGTGGGCTTTGGCAGGGCCATGACATGAATTAACATCTGTTGCACTTTTGCTCAGGTTTTGGCCCAGCACACAGCCCATCCCAAGGTGTGGAGGAGAGGAGAGGAGAGGAGAGGAGAGGAGAGAGGAGAGATCACCCTGCAGCCATTACCTCCTGCAGCTGATGTCTCCTTCAGCATTATCTCCTGCAGTTTTGCAACAGTGACTGTTTCTGCATATTGGCTGTTGGGATTTGTGACAGCTGAAGTAACCCGGGAATTCTGAATTGCTGAGGAGAAAGTGTTCAGTTATTTCTATCTAGGCAGGATTTAAAGCTAATAGCATGGCATTATGCATATAGCACATGAGCAAAATGATTTTCACTCTTTTGTGTGCTTGGCCACATTTTAAAACCAGTCAACCAAACAGAAAGTCACAGTGGGAAAAAACTCTGAATTTAAAAACTAATTCAAGTGGAGCACTTGCACCAGGCCTAGTGATTTGATTCAGTGCAAGTATTACTATAGCCACACATAATTCAGAGTACTTCTCCAACTCAGAAAGGAAAAAAAAAAATCTGATGCTGGTACTCTAAGAAACAGTAATGGCATTTTCTTGGATTTCTGCATTGTAAGTTTCCTTACCACAGGGACTGCTTACAGCAGAGGCCTTTATGAGACTGGGGGCCAAATGAAGAGCAGGGACTGTGATTTTCAAGATTTCAAAATAGCTCAATAACCACTAGTGTTATGGCAGTGGTTTTCAGCAGTGACCTTCCAAGGTGCAGTAAGTAGTACATGGAGAGAGCTGGAAACCACATCAGTGACGTTTTCAATTACACAGCATGGTGAGGACTATATGTGGTCATCTGGGAGAGACATTAAAGGCTGGCAGAGGTCCACAGGCCCAAGTAGTTTAGAAACCACTGATGTAATTTGTGGCATAGAGAGTTTTTCTGCAGCCTTCAAAACTTTCAGCAAATAAATAATGTTTTCTTTCATGGATATACCTTACAAATCATTCTATGAAGCACATATATATGGGTTATACAAGATACACAGTAATAGTCCTTAAGGGAGTCATCACTCAAACATCAAGAGACTTTAGACACAGCAAATGAAGATTTTATACCAAAGAATTGGAAGTCTAAGTAAGTAAGTATATATTCCTCATATCACACATACATTGATCTCTAATCTACAATATTTACTAGCAGCTGCTAAGAGAGTACCAGCACAGCTATTATATACATTATAGTAAGTGCGTTGTCAGGGAGGGATAGAAAGTTTCACTCCAATTTTAGTTATCACTTTCCTCTATACACAGAAAATTAACTGGCTTTGGAGAGATGTTTTAATGATATCTGCCATCAGTCTCCAATATGACACCGCTATGTCAGTGTTGAGATTTCAATACACACTACCAAGGTCCTTGCAATTTTGGATCTAGAAGTTTTCTGTCTATCTCTGATACACAAATAGAGGGAAAGATTTTTTAATACCAAAGAAATTTTAATTGCAAAGGAAAATATCATTGTTTGACAGCTTGCCTGAAAATCCTTTGCAAATGCCAAAAGACCTCATAATATCAGGGGATTTCTTATGTGGTTCTGAATTTTATACAGAATAAAGTAAAAAGAGTCTCTGTAGGGAAATGCTGCTAATTTACTTAAAATCTATGCAGTTTTACTAAATGCAGGACATGTAGTATTTTCTGTCTCACTTTAGTTGATTTAATTTTAAAAAGCTGTGAAAGCAGAGGCTATAGGAGATTTGAAAACATTTGCCTTTCAAAATAAAAAAAAATAAGCTGCTAATACCCAGCTCTGGTGAAGAACTTCAGAGGCACAGGCTTAAATTTCATTGTCTGGTTCCCAGAGGAGACTTAAATCCTTCTGTTTCATTCTTCAGTTCTCTGGCTTGGGTAAGTACAAGATTTCTCAGTCTTATGAAAGATGGTTAAAGGAGAAAAACTGTAATGTCCTGTCATCCTTAACTGGGAACAAGATTGACTGTAGGCAAAGGTTCAAAAACCCATTTCTACCTACCAAGAAAATGCCCTAAACACGAGAGGTTGGGTGAACCTAAAAGCTGCTGGGTAATGACTGTGGGAGTCGTGAGCATGTAGGCAAAGGGCACTTGGTGCAGAACCTGGGGCTTTTCATCAACTTCATTTTATCTTGTCCTTGAATATAAAAATAGAAGTATTCCAGAACACAAAACTCCACACCTGGGTGCCCCCAGAACTAAATACAACTTGTTGGCAATTTATTTCCTACAGGTCTTTCTCCTGTTTTTAAGGAATTCCATTTCCCTTACAGTCAGTGGCACACTTTAAAATAGAGCAGTGGCTTTATATTTAAAGAAATACTTATAGATATGAACCTGTGGAAATATCCTAATGTTTACGCAATGCAGGATTTTGTGCATACAAGTTATGTATTCCTGAAAACTCACTGTGTATGCTAAAAAGCTTAGCCAGTCCTTGTTTGGGAACTTCATTTTTGATCCAAAAACAAGCCCACAAAGCAGGAAAGAATCAGTAGCTGTTTCTTTGTTAAAAACTCCACTTCTTTCATTTTCCACAGTTGCTTCACCTGGTCCCCAGTGGTACACATAATGCAGCCAGGTCAGCTCTATCAACAACCCCAGCATCAGCACTTTGATAAGACATGGTTGCAACCCTTGAAACCCAAAATGCTCCTTAGAGGCCACGGAGCAAGCAGCCTGCATGAAATCAAAGCTGCTCTGTTCAGCCTCTTGTCCAGCCATAGGTCTGATGGGGAACTCAACTGCCACATGAGCCTTTGCATACCAACAAAATATTTGCAGAGCAAAGATAATAGCACTCACCTCCACAGATATAAATCCATCAAAACACAGATTAAATCCATCAAAACACAGATTTCAAGCTGTTGCTGTAAAATGCAAAGACATTTTCCAGGACTTGAAAGTACAAATTAATGAAAGACCTGTTCTTCTTGTCTGTGTTAAATTCTTTGTGTGAAGTCACATGCACATCATTGGGTCTTCTCTGCATGGCACCAGGCTGAACGCAGGAACACACAAGGCAAACATAAGCCACAGACTTTAGATAACATGAAGATGCAGTTGATATTGGTTATGTATTCTGTGAATCAGAATTTACAGGTGAGTTCCCTGCAAGTTTTCTGGGGTCAAATGCCCCCAAGGACATTTTAACACACACCAGTTGTAATAGTTTGCTGTGGTGACCAATATCTCTGGGCTAGCTGGTGCACATGCAGTTTAGATCCTCTGTAGCACAACCCGAAAGAAAGTCTTTGGGACTGTCTTTCTTGTGACTTATTGCAATATCACACAATAATTGTCCTTTTTCTCTCTCTTCCCCAAGTCATAGCCTCAAGGACTTACCAGTTCTTAGATTTGTAGTAGGAAAACTACTGAGAATGAGGCTTCATGACCAAGTCCAGAAAAGGAACCACCAGACCCCACCACAGCAGTAAGTTGTGTGTTCTAGCAAAGTGTATATCCCCTCCTTTTCATTTTCTGCCGTCATCTGATTTCTCACAAGAAGAACAGCTATAAATGGTTATTCTGGTATTTTTCAAACGGAAAATGATAGAAAGGAATATGCAAATCTCAACTTATTTTTAATGCCTTCTTTAATAAGTACTGAATGTTCTCAGCACTCCAGGGGAAGCAGAACGAGTGGTATATACAGCCTATTTTTAGACCCTGAAACGTTACTTCCAGTTCATCCAGTAATGTGTTACAGTTTTCCAAATGGTAGAACAGCCATTGAACTCAGTTAATTTCTCAAAGTGTATCTAAAATCCAATAACTCTCTTCAGCTGTCTGAATTTTCACTGCCTATCATTAGTCTGCCTGTGTTGAGACTTCCCATCACTTCAGCCAACCTGCCATTGCCCACCATGTAAATGCCTTGCAACCAGCAATATATAAGGCTCTGATGTGGTGGCAGCTGCATACATCTGCCTCATTTCCCAGATCCTGTATGGAGGAGGTAACTGCTTTTCTGGCTGTGAGAGGCAGCTGCTCCCATTCAACCCTACTGTTTCATAGGAGGAAATCACATGGAATGTTTTCAGAGCCCAGATCTCAAATCCAGCAACACGTTTGGGTGTACACACAATTTTCACCTGCAGACAACTCTACATGTGCTGTAAGGATTGAATCCTTTGAGGATACTCGTGCAGGAATATACCCTTACGTAGCCATGGGGTGTGCAGCTCATCAGCTCACATGGGTCCCATATTCAAGTTATCTGAGTTGTCCAATCAGACTGCAGTGAATGCAGTTACTTTGCATGAGTCCCCATGAGAATACTAGAACGTGGCCCTGAGATATTGGTCTCCAAATACTTACACATCCTTCAACCAGCTTATCTTTCTTATTAATTCTTTAGGACTCTGATTTTTGCTAATCCTTTTCATTTCTTCTCTTCTCTCTTCCTCTTTTCTCTTCTCTTCTCTTCTCTTCTCTTCTCTTCTCTTCTCTTCTCTTCTCTTCTCTTCTCTCTATTCTCCCTCCCATGAATCACAGAATTTGCACAAACTCAAGATGGCAATACCAGTATTTTATCTAATAAAATCTATTTAATATATAATTGCATTATTTCAGTGGTCTTCTCTGATTACAATAATTCCAGTATTTTTGCTATTTTATCAACCACCATTCCTCAGTTTTGAGAGCTGTCACATTGAGCATATACCCTTTTCTTAACTCTCTCATACACATCCAGTTCAACACTGGTCTCTTGAGCTGTTATTTGAACATTTTTGCAGGTGTCAAGTACATTGTGAAAAGGTGATCTAGTTGAGATTTAGCACAAAAGTTTCCACCAATAGCTCTTAAAGAAAACAGGCTGCCATGAGTAGAAGGGAAGTTCATTTTCAGGCTAGTACATCATTAATAGTGAGAAGCCACAGATTAATCATTAAAGATCAGGTTGCTGTCAGGGTGCATGAGATTCTGTACGGGGACTGTTCAAGACATCCTATATGTATATACATAGGCCATTTTTTATGAGTGTGACACACTCAGTTCAGTGTTCGGATGCAAAAGAAATAAGTAGCAATATCTGCTACACAGCCTCAAGATAATACAGAATAAATCAGGATAGTCAAATCTAAAGCTAACTGCAAAAATGGTTACCAGAACACTAAATATGTGGGCAATAAGCTTGCAGGTGAAATTGAGTGCAAATAAAAGCAAAGTCAAGCACAAGGAGAAGATGATCTTGTCCATGCATACCCATCTACAACCTCTAATTTATTTCTTCTGAGCCAGGGAAGAGCTCTTGATGTCTAGGTGACTAGTTGCCTGAAAATAATCTCTCAGTGCTTGGAGGCACTCAGAAAGGCAAATAGACTCTTAGGCATGTGATCAGTAGTATGACTCCTGCAGCAGAATACAAAATGTTTGTATATTTGGATTTTATAACTTTTATTAGTCTATGTAGTGTAGCTAGAAAGAGTAGGCAAGTGTTCAGGCAAGCAAACCCTTTTCTGTATCTCAGGAAGAGAGCAAAATGGGAAACATCGTTATGCTGCCATATAAAAGCATATAAATGCACCTTTAATATTGCTTGCAGTGGCTGTCAACCCAGTTTAAAAATGCAATAAATTCAAAAACTAGAGAGATAAGAGATATCAATCAACTTCTTTTGAGAGCAGAAAAACACAGCTTTAGATACTTCAGCATGGAAAAAAACCCAAAACATAAGACATGGGGCTCTGCTAGAAGCATACACAACTGGTGCTACAGTGAAAATTAATAGGGAAAAACAATTGATTTTTCTCACAATACAAGGACTGTGGACAACTGATAAGGTTATTGGGCAGTAGATTTTAAACAAATAAATGGAAGTGTTTTTTCATTCAATATTTAACTGAATTGTTGTACTCACTGTTTTGCACTGTTGCAAAGGGAGGGGAAATGCAGAACAGATAAAATTGTAGGAATATGAGAAGACCAGAAATTTAGGTATCATATTTAAAGGTCAGTGCCTAGAAGAAGGAACAAATGTCTGGATGCCCTTGTGTACATAGGATATTTGGGAGACTGGTGAAAATAATTTATCCCATGAAAGCTCTTGGTGTAGAATAGGAAAGGGTGTTCTTTGAATTAGCTGTATGACTGCAGAGAGTTAAAACTTCCTCTCATAAGAAACAAAACTTAGTGAATCTGCAAACTAAGTTATGCCCTATTTTAAAACTCCGAATTTGCTACACTTGTCAGGTCTTTGTTCTATGGTGAGCCAGTCAATCCTTGCTGGTTTTAGACACAAACTCCATAATCCATGGGCTAATCTTAAACAAGCACGCATCCCCAGACACGTTTTACTTTGTTCCCCTCACTGCTGTGGTTGCATTTCTACCTCCTCTGATCCGTACAGTTTAGCAGCCACCAAATCAGCCACAGAACAACTTCTTTCTTGTGATCTTGGCTCTCTTTTCGCTCCTGCTCAGGTTTCATTTGCAGAGTTATTTCCTGCACAAATTTGGCTTTTCCAACTCTTTTTGCCAGTGACTAAAAGGTAGGAGTGACAGACATCTTTTGAGTGAGGTGGCACAGGCATACCTCTAATACATGCTGCCTTAGTTCACATTTAAGGAGTTTTGCTCACATAATTATGTCAGCCTGAGGGTTAAAGAAATTGCATGTTTGCTGACAGAGCCATGCCAGGAGATGGCCTTGGAGAGACACAGCAATCTTCTTTATGGCAGCTTGCCAGGAGAGCTTATGTCGTTCCTCTAACCACTGCAAATTCCACTGGGAAAATAACTCCCTCACCAGCATGAACTGTGCAAAAGAGCATTTTCCACTTGGATTTGAACCCTGGGCTGAGATCTCTTCTGGCTACAACTAAAAGCAAATGGTGCATTTGGCAGAGAGGAAAGGGTGTGGGAGCTAAGCAAAGCTCAGTGGGAGCAGAGAGCCAAGAGTGGTCGTTACCTAGACTAATCTGGGAGAGTCAGTACAGAGTAAGTGGCTCCCTGGCAGCTCCTCTCCTTCCCAGCAGCTTTTGCCTAAAAACAGCACCGAGTAGCCCCAAGGCTGTGCATGGGAGCTCAGCTTGATGCAATGTTGCAATGAAATATTGCACTTCACCTCCACTACCTCACAAGCTTCTCTTGCACTTGCTAATAGTGACAAGCTCTTTGGTCAAGCTACACGGATGTATTTCATGCAGCACTTACCAAATTCACCCTTATGATGTTCCACTGAAATTTCCTTTTTCAACTTAATTCAAGGCACAGAAGTTCTGGGAGCATCTTTTTACTCAGATCAAAGCTCTAGAGCTCTGCAAGGGTGACCTTTCAGAGCTGTGTCTGCCCTGGCAGTGCTGCTGAAGGGGTGCCAGCTGCTTACCCAAGTAGGGCATGAGCTGCTGCAGCACCCATGGGGGCCCTTGCAACTGCCTGTCTCCATGTTCCCTGTGCTCCTTGACAGCTCAGTCAGGTATGTGCTGGTGTTTTGCAAATGTCCCAGGGAGTTTGACCATGGCAGGGGAAAGAGGCTGTGTGATACCTTGTGTGATGTCTTTGCAAAAGCTGCCCTTGGCTTTAACTTGTCTGTTTCCTCCCCATCCTTGAGCAGTATCATGTGTCTGTTCCTCCAGGAGGTGTGAGCCGTGAGACATTGGGTATTTGGGCTGCTCCTCACACGAGAGGCCCACATAGGACAGCAGTTGGCGGCCATAATTCTGCAGCAGTACAATAGCACCACAAAGGGGTGAGCATGAAAGCTGCTTCCAAGTGGAGTGGTTAGATTGTTTGTGCCCCCAGGTCTGCAGACTGACACCCCTACATTTAACATTGCAGCTCATGAAATTGTAGATTCAATCTGTTACTGCTTGAGCACATGGATCAGATTCATACTTAAATGATTGTACTGCTCTTTCACCAATAGCCTATAGGAGCAAACTGAGAGCCTCAGTTTTATGTTGCATTTTTGGCAGCTAGCATTTAAGCTTGTAGCACTTGGCAAGTGAAGAATGAGAGAGCTCCACTGGACTTCCCCATCTCATTCCCGTGTTTTGTTTACTGTCTCCCTTTACTTTTGCCTTACAGTCAACACACTCCTACCTGCTTTACTGTGCACCCTTAACACCTCCTCCTACTCCTGCCTTCGCCTGGCTGTCTTCACCAGCCCTTCTGCCAGGGACATGGTTCCTGTGGCCACAGTAAGGCTGGCTATGAGGGGTGCATGGGGGACAGGAGGAGTTAAGCGGCGTGTTGGTGTCTGCAGATCAGAAAAGCACCAGTTCAAATACCTGCCTTTAATTCCTATAACCAAAGGGCAGCAAAGTTTTCACTACAGAGCAGCACCTTCATACTAGAGTTTTTCTGTGGCTTTTTTTAACTGTCTGCAGGAGGGAAGTGTGAAATGCAGCCCCATAACAGGCTGCCTGTAAAAATTATTTTTTGTACTAACTTTTCCTCTGTTTTCCAGCAGTCTCTTGGAGTCTGGATAGATTTTTGTGCAGGTTGTATTCAACTTATGAATCTAAGGTGAAACACTAGAACAAAATCAGAAGAATATATTGCCTGCTAGGATGCAAACTTGTAATTTCTTTTATATTTCTCAAATAATATCCAACACTAATCATAGCATTTAATTTTTCCCATCTATAACAGATGTTATAGATGTTAGGCAGAAATACCAAGGAATCCCATGGGCTTATCCTGATTTAAACACTTTGTGAGGCGAAAATGCATGTAAGGGTGATAGAAGTTGTTCCAACTTTTAAGTTGGGAACAGAAAAATCAAGATACAAGTGATCAAAAAAAGTATGAAAATAAAGAAGAGAAAAGGAAGAAGGGTGTGCTCCATCCCATGGAAACATCAATGTAATGCCAGCCTGGAAATGAGTATGGGGATGGGAGAAACAAAAATTATACTGAGAAATAAGAAAGGCAGCCTCAAAGGTAGGCACAGTATGTAGGAGGCCCTCATTAAAGTTGGCAGTTATAAGAATTATCCATCCATTGGAAGAAGTTTGATGAGGTCATAGCCACAAAATTAAATTCTTTCAGCTGCACCCCATTTGGTTTTTATTGATGAAAATAGCTTCCCATCTAGGATCGTGCAGAAAACTTCTCTAGTAGCTTAGCTTGAACTATATTTGTCCTGGGGGCCAGAGTTTAGAGAAATCTATCTGAAACTGAGTTTCTTTTGCCTCTTTGCCATTTTGAACAGCCAGGTAAGATTTTGGGGGGAATTTTGTACTCTTATTCACAACTTCACCTCTTCCATACAGCAATTAAGTAAAAGTGGGCAGAACTGGCATAACTGCATCCTCAGGTAGTGGGGCGGGCTATAAAGACTGGCATGTGCATGCATGTGAGAGGGTGAGAAGCTGGAGAAGGTGTGAAGAAGTTAATGGTCCTTAAGATTTTTGGCCTCCCTTCGGGTACATAAGGTATATTCCCTACAGACATAGGGATGATGTGAGTTGCCTCCAGCACTCCAGGGTACCTCCCAGTGTCACAGGAGTGGCTGCCAGGGAAGTGTGCAACCAGGGTGCCCTTCAAACCCCTCCACAAGCAAATGGCCTCATGACTGCGAGTGACTTGATATTTCACTTGGCTTGTATTGACAGCCCAATTTTGAAAGTAAAGAATCACATCAGTAATTTATAAAAAAAACGAAAGGAATAAGCTTCCTCAACAATACAGGTGTGAAAGGAGAAATAAAGCCATCAGAGCAGTCACTCAGCAGAGGTCCCTGCAGAGGAAGCACAGTTCAGTTTCTTCACTAGGCTTTACAGCCCAGTGGACAGCGGGGAGGCAGCTGCATGGCTAAACACTCTATTTCTGTCTGTGAGAGCAGGTAAATAAAACAAAGCATAGCCAGACCTCTTGCCAAATTTGTGGGTGTTTGTCACCAAGGTCATGCTCTGTAGAACAGAGCTTTTCCAAATATTATAACCCCTCCAAAACTTTACTAATAAATGGAATGGCATGGAATAGATGGAATGGAATGGAATGGAATGGAATGGCACAGCATGGCATGTCATGGCATGGAATGACATAGAATATAGAATAGAATAGAATAGAATAGAATAGAATAGAATAGAATAGAATAGAATAGTTCAGTGGAAGACCAACTGCCTGGACACTTTAGGGCTGATCAAAAGTAAAAACATATTATTAAGGGCATGCCTTTTAAACACTGACAGGCTTGGGACATTGCCTACCTCTCTAGAAATCCTGCTTCAGTGTCTGACCACCTTCTCAGTAAGGAAATGTTTCCTGATGTCAAGTTTGAGCCTCCCCTGATGCAGTTGAAGCTACCTCTTGTCCATCAAGATAGTCAACAGCACCTCCCAGTTTGATATCATTAGTAAACTTACTAATGGTGCACTCAACTCCTGCAACCAAATCATTGACAAAAATATTGAACAGAACTAGCCCTAGAATTGAGCCCTGAGGAACGCTGCTGGTGGCTGGTTACCAGCCAGATGTAGCCCATTCACTACAACCATTTGAGCTCTGATATTCAGCTGGTTCTTCACCCAGTGCAACGTGTAGCTGCTTATCTCACAGCTGGACAACTTTTCCAGAAGGATACTGTGAGTGGCAGTATCAAAGACTTACTAAAATCCATAAAAACTACATCCACCACCTTCCTTTCATCTGCTACATGGGTGACCTTATCATAGAAGATATTAAATTTTAGCTAAACAGGACTTATTCTTTGTGAACCCATGTTGACCATGCCTGATGACTGCATTATTCTTTAAATGCCTTTCCATAGCACCCAGTATGATCTTCTCCATAATTTTTCCAGGAACTGAGATTAGACTAACAGGTCTATAGTTTCCTGGATCTTACCTCACACCCTTTTTGTAAACTGGATTAACATTGGCTAGCTTCCAGTCAGTGGAGACCTCCTCAGACTCCCAAGAACTTTGGTAGATGATCAATGGGGTCCTGCCATAACATTCGCTAGCTCCTTCAGTTACTCTGGGATGGATCCCATCAGGCCCCATGGACTTGTGATTCAGCTGATACAGCTGGTCCCTGATATTTCTACACACATGCTGAAATTGTGTTTTTTATATAGGTATCTATATATAGTGTGTTTAGATATATATAGAGAGAATATATATAGTATATACATACATATATAAATAACACTTATCTACTGAAATACATATACAAGAAATTATGGAAACAAGACTAACTCTTGTGGCATATACTACTTAATGAAAGAATGTGTGAAGCCATTAAAAAATTAATAGCAGATGTATACATATAGGTAGAACAAGCATCCATCAAGGATAGCTGTTTCAGGACAGTAAGAATTTGGGATGACCTCTAGCTAGGTGTCACTTCTAATGATGCTGATGTTGTATATATGTTGTTAATGAAGAGGACTTGTTGCAAAATCGCTGGAGAAAGAGTGTGCATTGAATTGTGCAAGTGGAAAGGACTCAGTTAACAATTTTTCTGGCCAAGGAACAGATCCTGATAATGAGGAAATTTTCAGGTAGAAAACTACAGAATTTATTCTGTGACTTACCTTCTCATTTTCTCATACTGTGTAAATAAACATGGAAATAGCATGAGGCTGCAGACAGGTTAAATGCAGCCTTAGGAAAGAGATCTAAGCAGGTCCAAAGGCTGGGGATCATCTGACCAAACGTGCATGCCAGCAACTGAAATTCTTGCATTTGCTGACTCAAATGCCAGCAGTGAGAAACAGAGATTGGCTTGTACTGGGTCAATATACCCAGTAGAGCAATGAGCCACTCCTATGTGTGTCAGTTTCTCCCCATCAGCTGCAAAATGTCTAGAAAACTAGCTCAGACTGGCATGTCTAAAGGGAAGCACTTCAAAAAAATCTGGTAAATGTGCTTGGATGTGTGAACAAGGTGAGTAATTTACAATGAAACACCTATGACAACTGCTTTCACTGAGCTGCTGTAAATATGGAGCTCACTGAGATGTGGAATAAGACACACAGCTCCAGAGGCACAGTGCCTATGGGAAAAAACCCTATCTGGAGTGAGGTCACCCATCCCAGGCATGCCGTCACTTGTTATCTTCCTATTTGTGTTTGCCTTAAGATACAGGGGTTAAAGCTTAAGGAAAAGTTTATAGTCTGCTCCAGGTAGAAGATAGGCATATCTGTGCATCCCTTGGCTTGTAGGATCCCACCACTAGATCCCAGTCCTCCCTCAGGATTATTGGTAAACTCTGCTCCTCCTGAATCCCCTTCAGGTTCATTCTCATGGGTAAGTATGGCTAGTTATTTATCTCCAGAAGTACATGGAGACCTGACTCAAGCACCCACCAGCACAAACCCATAGATTAAGCGTGCTGTACCTACCCACTGCACACACAACTTAGAGCAACCAAAAGGCAACTGCTGTGACTCTCTACTTCCATGTTGCTCAGCAGGTGAATTTTTGGATGCTGCAGAATTTACTTACTCAGTTTTTAGCTGCAGTAATAATACTTGACAGCTTGGGGTCTATCTGCTCAAGCTTTTGTTCTCAAATAATGACAGAAAAGGGGTTATGCTAATGTGGCTGATTTCTGTACATTTACCTCATTGATGTCAGTGGAGCTCTATGGATACAGCAGATGTTCAGAGCTCCCATTGAATGTGAAAAAACTCATGAATAAAAAGTAAATATATGCACTGATGACCTTCCCGCTCAGGCCTTTGAGCTAGGAGGGTTGACAGAATCTCGTGATGCTATATACCCTCACACACTGATCTTCTCAGCCTCCACATTTTGGTTATCAGTGCTGCAGCAGATGTTAAACTCACAAGCCACTTAATTTTCCCTTCCCATATATACTGGAGAATAATGAAAGTGAAATATAAATGCATTCAAGAAGAATTTCTCCCTTCTAAGGTCTTTCTCTGGAAGGAGAGGTTCTCTGGAGGTTAGTAGAGCTTTTAGCATTACAGTGACTTTAATTTCTTTTCCCCAAAATTCCCCGGGGCGAGATTTACAGATGATTTTAGGCTCGGCTTGGGTATGTGCTTAAGCTGATGCAGACAGCTGTTAAAAATCACCACATATAAGCATATCCTAAGCATGCAAATGAGAAAAGAAAACTTTGATTTCCCCATTCTTTTTCATTCTTGATTACAGATAAGTGTTCGTCAATTTGCATAGTTACCTATTTGCTATGACTAGAGCAGCCTTATGGAATATGGAGTTGCTGTTGGACACAACATGAGTTATGTTACTGTAGATTATACATTTAGAGTAAGAGATATCGATAGGAGGTTTGTTTGCCTGCAATGGATAGCAAAATGAATTCATCTTAAATCGGTTGAAAAGTTTCAAATTCCCATTTCTTGAAGTTTTTTATAAGCTTCATGCTGAAAAGCAGATTTCTTGCTAAGATATTCTAAAATATAAAGAGTTTATTAATGGATGGTGAAAAGCACAGCCAAAGCATTTGTTTTACCGGGGTAGATAAGATTATCTTTCATAACTAATTCAAATGATAGACATTGCCGAAGACTATTTAAAACCACTGTGCAAGAGTCATAACATCATTAATTATGCTGCAAATACCAGGTGGTGTTTCAAATGTGTAACAGTAATTATTAACTCTGAAACTTATCATGTCTAATTTACCTCTTCAAAAGCTAACTACAGGAGTCTCAAATATAGAACATCTGATAAATGCAAAGTCTCCATAGATAGAGGCAATTTTTCCACTAACCTGTCGTTACAGAAGCCAGTAACACAACCTTTTCCTTTTAAATATACCCTGAATCCTCTTCATGACTTTCTTACCATTATTCCCCTGATAAACTGTTAAAGAATTATTTCTAATTATGTCCACAAGTAATAAACTGTTGGAGAATGGCCAAACATTGCTTATGTAGCTGCAGGGCTGTTGCTGAGGCTATGTAAGCTTGAGAGAGGGTGTAATTCAGCCCTTCACTTCTGCAGTGGCTGATAGTGTTGCTTTTTCAGTATATCAGTGCCTTTTCTCATGGTCGTGTGAGAAAAGTCATTAATTTTATTTAGCACTCACTTCACTTGCAGTTTTTCCACTTGGTGAACACGCAGAAACACTTTCAAAGAAAAGTTTGTGATGGAACAATAAAATTCATCCATTTGCTCTGTGTATGTTGCAATGTTCCTGTTACCTCCTTGCAGAGGGGTGATCAGTCTTTGCTTATCCACTCCAGAAAGGTGGTTCCTGGACAATATTTTTCTCCCCATGAGCTTCAGGGTGTCCTGGTCAGGATGAGGCACACATTGTGGGAGGGAGATTAATCATAAGGGGTTGCAGAGCCTTCCCTGCAGATACCCAAGGAGTTTGTGTGAAGCATTCCACACTGTCTCAAGTCCCATCAAAGACAAAAGACTTATTTGTGGATTCAGCTGCCATCATATTAAAACATGACTCTCATCTAGTTCCTGGAGGATGAAGTCAGGATATCACGTTTTATGTAGTGCTAGAGTCTTCCATCTCTTCTCTAACCTTGGGTGCTCAAGGCACTGGACAAAAGTCACACACTTATGAGATATTCAAACATTCACATAGATCTGTAGTTTCTGAGTAAATCCTGTTTCCACTTCCACCCCAGCAAAGCTGCTGAGACCCGCAGCAAAGTGTGAATGCAAATCAAGACACTGTTTGACTTACAACAAGTTTTGTCTTGACAGGCAGGGAGTGAAGACAGTTGTAGTGGGTCTGAGATGATTTTCCCCATACAGCCTTCATGCTGCAGTACTGGGACTCAGAGGCTGTTGATAGTCATAACATGGGTGTGTGTTATCAGTGCTCACACAGCACCAAAGGTACGGGGGGGTCAAGATCTGGGAGGGGATACAACCCGGACAGCCGACCCGAGCTGACCAATAGGATATTCCATACCATATGATGTCAGCTCAACTATAAAGGAAGGAGGATGGGGGAATTCGGAGGGAAGACATTTGTCCTCAAAGCAACCGCTCCGCGTTCTGGAGCCCTGCTTCCCGGGACAGGCCCGACACCGCCTGTGGATGGGAAGTAGAGAGTAACAGCTTTGCTTGCTTTTGCTTCGCATGTGCGCGGCCTTGCTTTCTCTGCTGTTTATTAAAACTGCTTTTTATCATAACCCACGGGTTTTCTTTTTCCATCTTACTCTCTCTCCACTTGCCTTGTTGAAGGAGGGTTGAGGGGGGCGGGAGTGGTAGAGGGACTAGAGGTGGGCACCAGGCACCCAGCCAGCCAAGGTAAACCCACCACACATGCATTTTAGAAAAGGTCAAGGCTGGTGAAATTGCCTGCCTACCAGCTTAAGCCAATTTTTTTGGTAATGGTGCTATTCCTACTCTTGTTCAGGATTATGTTCCCAAATATGACAGTTAAGAAGAATTTCTGGAAAATCCCAAATGGAAATAAAAGGCCACGGTCTCTGAAAACCACTCATGGTGAGTCCCAAATATGCAGACTGTGGGTCTATTGGCTCTGGACTGCACTATCCAAGGAGAACCATCTCTTCCTGCATCTGTCCATAGGCAGCAGTGATTTGACCCAGGACCATGAGGTTTGTAGACATATCAGTAGCAAGGGCAATGGCTCACAAACCTGGTCTGGTACTCCTTTCATCCAGACAAAGCTTGCACATGGGGATACTTCTGGAAAGCCACTGTGACACAAATAGCAACTGCAGATACTAGACCTACTGAAAACTAATAGCCAGAAAAAGGTTTTTCCACCTAAAGATCCCTCTGAAATTCAGGTTCTGTATGTAAATGAAACACAGCTGTTGGCCAAATCTACTGTTCAATGAAAAAAATCAGGCTGCATTGAAGCCCTCTGAAGAATATTACTGCACTCATCACACAGGCTTTCTTCATAGTTTTCTTCAAGTAAAATGACATTTTAGAAGGGACTGTAAAGCCAGACTAAGTAGAGAAAAAACTATTTAAACACATAAGATAAAAGCAGATCTGTGTGTACATGTGAGATAGAGAGATGTCATTCTTTTAATTATGTCTTATAACCAGATCATGCTCTAAGTCAGTCTGAGGAGTCAGTCAGCATTTTGGACTCTGTGGGTGTCTCCCTTGGATGGAGGACCTGACGATGCATTTATTTGCCTCAATGGTGTCTAGCTATGAAGAATAGACACAGAGGCCCTGTATCACTTCATACTCACAGCTCCAATTACCTGTTTTTTTAATTAGATGGCTCAAAAGAGCCCATAGATTGCAATGGGTGGTTTTCTGAAGAAGGGAAGGAGACTGTGAAGGCAGCACTGACACTTCCCAGGGAAGTCTAGTGTTGTCTCCACGCGTGACAGGGCCTGTGCACCTCCCACTTCATGCTGCTGACACATCTAGTCCTGAAACAGTTCCATACGCCCTACTTTGGTTTTCCAAATGCCCCATGTTTAGGGCGGAGGCTCCCATTTCTTTGTCTGTCCGTGGCTTTCCACATTTCTGACCAGTGAGGTGCAGCTGGTGTGCACAGCAGCAGCCTCAGGCAGGATCCATCTGCACTCAGGTACAGCAGCTACTTGCACCTCTCTTGAAAATGATATTCTTACAAAGCTACTCAGGCAGAATAACCAAGGCGAAAGGACAACTTCAAAAATAGGAAAATACCAAGAAAGCTAGGGAGTATAGCAGAAAGCACAATGTCCAGAATAGCAAGTTAGGCAATCAAGGTGACAGAGCAATCAAGTGAGGCCATGGAGATGATTGCCAGAAGGCACCAACCCATAAACCTAAAAGGTCCAAGACCCTGAGTGGAACTGCCCTAGCTGTCCTCAGGCCAAGCTGGGTACTTGCCCATTGATTGGTATATCCTACACTCTGCAATCTGATGTTCAGCTGACAGCAGTTTTAAAGCTGAAATCCCAGTTTTGTCCTTGTTTTAGAGAGGAAGTGTCAGGATTTATATCAGTTTGAAACACTTCAGCATTGATATGGAAAGGAAATACACCTTGTTCAAAGTGCATTTGTCTGTTTAGAAACCAAGGGAAAATTTCTATGTTCTTAGTCCCTACTTTGAACTATGTTGCTTTTTTCCCTTATAAGTTTCTTGAAAGGGAGATAAGAGATTTTTGGTATGGTCTGTAGCTTTCCTTTTCAAGCAAATGCTTCCTATGTTTGTTTTCTGTTTACTGAAGCAGGATATAACTGCAGTTATTTTTTGTTTAAACAGGACAAATATATACTGTACCATGTAATATTATTTTTTGTTTAAACAGGACAAATATATACTGTACCATGTAATATTACGTATACTATAAATAAATTATTTTTTATTTCCCTAGAACACATAAGTATCACAGCTTAACTTCAGCCCCAGGGATTAGTTTCTAGAAGCTTGCTATAATTGTGTCAGGTGAGTGTTCAATAGAGGGAAGGACCCTGTAAAGGTGGGATAAGCCCACTTGTAGTCATGGCTCTGACAAGCTGATGGAGGTTTGACTGATTGAGGTAACTCTGAGGGAGCTTATGGGACCGCTGAAAAGGCAGCACCCCTTCTCAAAGTCCAGATCTTATTATATATTTATTATGCTTTACATATCACCACGAGTGCAAACAAATCTCCAGTCCTCACTCCTCCACAGATTTCAAAAACACCTCACCCCTGGAGTCCCAGTGTTGTAGGAAGAAGGTATAGTTTGGGAAGGAGCCATAAAAAAGGCAGCAAAGCAAGAACCACAACAATTCTGTCTACTGATTCTTACAATGTTATGCAGGTCTAACTATCGTTTGTCTTTTTAACTTTATCAAATTCTCTTTGAAAAAGTGAATCCTATGCACAAAGAAATATTGCTGTTCTAGCTACATTGTTGCACATGTCAAGAGATAGATCACATTTATTATTGTTTAGGCTTATATACTACTTACAACATTTCATCAATAGCTGTGCCAGTGCACACACAAACAAAAATAAATCCTAGTAAGCGCTACAACGACAGAAAGCAGTTGTACTGAAGTGTGGGACATGCTCCAAGCAATGAAGAACGACTGAGGGAAACCAGGCAAAACTGGTAAATGCTCACTACCAACCCAAAAATGCTCTGTGAGAGTGTGGAAGAACCCACATCCACTATAAATGTACTAAAGGAAGGAATTTCAGGGCTCCTTCAGACAAGCCACACAGGCACTTTGGACTTAGAGTGGGACAAACCTATATTTGCAGGATCTTATAGTGAGCCAGAGGTGGTTCACTAATGAGCAGTACACAGCAGGATACAATACCCGCAGCACTGAAACATCCAGCATTTCACCATGGGCTCTCCAGAGGCAGAATACTGCTTTACATTTAAGAATCTATTTCAATAAAGCACTGGAGAAGATGCTCAATAGTAAACAGACAAATCAAGCACATACTGCTGCACAGGAAGGCTAAATCTGCTCTGGGCTGTGCCTCAAGGCACTCCCCTCTCAACAGCACAAATACAACTGTTGTGCCTCTGGCTGCCAGATCATTCTCCATATCCTGGGTTCACAAGACTTCATGTAAAGTCCAGTGCTAAAGTGTGAGCATAAAAGGAATCCTTTTGTAGAAGAACAAAAATCCATCCTGGTTTGCCCTTCTTTACTGCATGCTGTCAGCCCTGTGATTGCACCTTCTGGTGTAGCTCCATTGTCTTAAAATAGACCACCTCTGAAAGGGCAGTCATTAGAGTCAGCAGTTTATTCTGAATGGAGAGACGTAGCAGGCATTTCAGGAGCACGACAGCTTTTTCTTCTCAACCCTGTGATCAAGACAAATCTTCTGAGCATGTTTCTGTGATAAATGATACTCCTGTCATTTTTCTTTCATGTTTCCAATTAGATGAAAAAATCTTGCACAGGGTTTCCTGTGATGACATTTATTGTCACATTTTTTGTATATGGGCACTTATAAGCTGTGTGGCAATGACATGAAAGTAAAACCTAGCCTGAATATTGCAGGTTTAGGTAATTGATGTAGTATGACAGAGGCTTTTTATAGGAGTCTTTCCATCTCCTATACTCTGCGCCAAAGAGTTCTGTCCACTGTGTCATAATCTTCCTTGCCATGGAACTTCCTACAGTAGAAAATAAGTGTCTTAAGAATTAATAGGAGTCTTAAGGATATTAAGTCATTAGGGCCTTTGCTAAGTGAACACAGCATTTTTCATGTGCTTAGAATTTAGCATATGCTTAAATGCTTTTAACAAGTGTGGCTGAAGAAAGGAGACATCTCACCCAAAAACGTGCTGAATAATTAGAGGTGAAACAACTATATACCCCTTCCAGGTCACAGAGATAAATATGTCCTACTGTCTCACCCCAGCTTTCTATGCATATATATTATTTCAGTTCCTGCCTTCCATATGTCCTTTTGCAATGCTCCCTCTCACTCCTAAAATGCTGTTACAGTCACTGCTGATGTATTTTGTGAAAAATAAAGTGTGGCAGTATTACCGAGACGGAACATCTTCCCTTCCCTGGGTTGATTTCATCTTTTCATCTCCAATTTGCCCCACTGTACCTTACTTCCAAGCAGCACCTTGAAGGAAATTCTGATTGGAAAGCAATTTATCAAGTGCTTTTCCTTTTTAAGATTGTTGCTGCTCAGGTAATTTTCCTTATGAAGTTGACTCAGAGCAGCACAGGGCAGATGGAGGGAAGGAAGTAAGGACACCAAGTCAGTACCAGGACTTCTCTGCACCCTGAGGGCAAACCAATTATATCCTGTTTGGGGGAAACTCAGCAAAAGATATAATAATGAAGTGTTTCCTTTTAGTTGTGAAGATAGAAATATCTCTAGCTGAGCAGGAGATTTTTTTAAAACATCTGTGTTATAGGAGAGCTGCAAATACAAGCAGAAATACTTCCACATCTGCAGATTATTTTGTCCACAGTTCTGCTCCTGTAGGCAGCACAGAAACATATAGCAGTGATAGTCTACTTGCTGCCACTCTTTCTGAGTGGCAGCATATGAAGATACAATGCAAAAGGTAGATTCGCTTGAACCTTAGAAGCTATTTAGAAAAATGTAGAAGACTTCTTGGAAAAGGTTTGTGGTTTTGTATCTGTTTCCATTACAATGACTTCTGAGCCTGAACACTTGCTTATGATTTTTCTAGTCTACTAACTCCCCTATTTTTCCTCAGTTACTGTCAGAAGTTTGTGCCAGTGTCATTTGGCAGGCCTGGCCCTTGGAGGGAGCTTTTCCTTCCCCTGATGAGAGCTGCCTTGGCCTCTTCCACTGTCAAGGCTTTTCAAGACGTGAAGATGAGGAAACTGGCAACAGTGTTGAAAAAGATTTATTCAGCAGTTTGTTATTGCAGAATCAGAGACCCACATAGACTAGAAGGGGCCTCAAGAGGCTATCTGCTGCGATCCCTTCTTAAAGCTGGGCCAGTGAAAGAAGTTGCTCAGCAGAGCTTCAAAATCTCCAAGGATGAAGACTGAATGACCTCTCTGGGCTATGACAGTCTGCTCCACTGTTTGACCACTCTCACAATAATGTTGGGGTTTTTTTCCTTTTATCTGATGACAATTTCTTCAGTTCCAGCTTGTGTCCATTGCATCTTGTTGTAGCCCTGTCCACTGCACTGCTAAGAAGAGTTTGGCACTGTCTTCTGTATACCATCTTATCTTTGCCCTTCGCTGGACTCACCCCCAACATGTCCATGTTCTTCCTGTACTGGGAAACCTGAAACTGAACTCAGCTCTCTGGACATGCCTCTACAGTACTGAGCTTCCCCTGGAAGTACTGGAAACGCTTGCTGATGCAGCGCAGCACAGCACACCGCTGGCTCATGCCCTACTCATTGTTCAGCCAGTTTTCCACTCACCATCCACTGATCTAGTTGGTATCTCACCAGCTTGACTGGTGATATTGTGATGGATAAGTACTAAAGTCGAGGTAAACAGCATCCCCTTCTCCATCAAGATGGTCATCTCATCATAGAAATCTGTCAGGTTGATCAGGTATTATTTGCTCAGTCACATTCTTGCCCTTCATGTGATCAGAAATTATTTTCAGGAAGACTTGCTTCATGATCTTCCCAGGAGCTGAGGTGAATCTTCACTAGTAAATGTAGAAAGACTCTCAAAACATTTCAGACAGAGAATAAAATATCAACTCATGGAATAGAAGTAATAACCTTGTAAGTGTACAGAAATACACCCGGAAAAGTGGGCTAAAAAAAAAAAGTGTGCTAAAAGGGATTCTTGTACTGCCTTTACAGGAACTGGGGCTGAATGACAGCAACAAAAGGACTGCCATCACTATGGTTTGTGCTGCACCGACACTCTCTCCCATTTAAACTTCCAACAATGGGATGCCAGCCAGAGCTGCCACAGCAGTCCTACCTGTGCCCACTTCCACACTACATCAATCTAAAAACCCTGATGGTGCAGTCTGGGTCAGACCAGGAGCACCAGGTAGTCCATGTGTAATTCAAACCCCATCTACTTCTAATGCTTAAGTGTTAATTTGCAGTTAGTGGCATAGGAGGGATCTAGGGTGAAACGTACAGTATTCAAGGCAGGTGGTAGATCATTGGACTGCCTGTGGAAGCTTCCTTTTAGGAAGCTGTTCATCTGCCTGTGGCATTTCCTTCCAAGGATACTCTATATCTTTCCAAGGATACTCTATCAAATGTTTCTTTGTCTGGAAGGACAATAAGTACTCACAATCTGTTCCTGATCATTGTGCTCCTGGTAGCCAAAAAAATACACCAAAAATATCATTCATCTATGCATAAAGGTTACTAATGGTATTGCACCGCCTGTAATATTTCATCTGAATGAAATTTAAGTAGGTCAAGAAGCTCATACAAATAAAGGTGTTCTCAAAGCTCATTCTCTTTGGAAACAGGTACTTCTTGCCAAGAGTTACTTGCTTTCTAGTTCTCAATTTATGAGACCAAACAATGCAACATTAAAGGACCAGGCAGGGAACAGTCCAGTGCAGGCAGCAGTGAGGAGTAAAGCACCTGTGTAGCCAGGCAGAGACTGATGTTTTACTTACTTATCAATGTTAGAGTAAAAGTCCTACTTCCTGACGTCCAAGACATACTGCTGCTTTAAGCTTGAATGTTATTGAATCTCCTGAATTAAAGAAGATTTTAAAGAAATGTTTGTGGGAGGAACAGATTCAATAGGTGGCATTTTCATCCTGACTTGGTATTAGGGACAGAAGATGGCAGGGTGGTTTTCTTAGCCCTATTTTCACAAGGAATATGGCCTCAAGTTTTGCCAGAGGAGGTTTAGTTTGGGTATTAGGAAAAATTTCTTCACTATAAGGGTTGTAAAGCACTGGACCAGGCTGCCCAGGGAAGTGACAGAGTCACAACCCCTGCAGGCATTTAAAAGATGTGTAGATGCGGTGCTTAGGGACGTGGTTTAGTGGTGACCTGGCAGCTGGGTTAACAGTTGTACTTGATGATCTCAAAGGTTTTTTCCAACCAAAATCATTCTATGATTCTATGTCCCCAGCCCCTGTGTACATAGCTCTGGTACATGTCCCTCTTCAGCCTGGACCTTCTTTCTAGCAACCTTAAGTGAAAAAGTGACATATATTACAGTTTAAAACAGTTACAGAAGCATTTAGGAGAAATGGAGCCCTTCAAAATATTATACATCAATGCACCTCACTGGCGTTTGTTTCAGAAACAGGTTGTTTTTATGAATGAACAGTGATTCATAAAGCCTGATCCAAAGCTCACTGAAATCAAGGGGAACATTTCTTTTGGTTTCACTGGATTTGGGTCAGCTATGTGACAGGCTAAAGGGGTTTGCAAACATCCAGTGAGAGCATGGAGACAATTAAGAGCTTATCTGCAAAAATTGGGTCTATTGGGTCCTGTTCTAAGGGATTGCCGCTTGCCCTTGTATGATAGTCTGCTTTCCTGTCTGAACAATGAAATGAACCTGAAAGGTTAGCTACTATTAAAAGTATAAATACTCTCCACAAAAAAAAATAAAACCTCCCTTTCCCTGACATTTTCTATTGCTGAATCCTCTTCTAATTAAGACTGCTCTGTCCAGAAAAATTTGCAGGCTCTTTGGCAATTTATTGCAGTGTCTGAAAAGCTACCCATTACCTGCTTGCTACAACCTTTAACACCAACTCACCATGATTTCAGAAATTACATAGGGAACGATCAGAGTTTGTGTGTGTTTGTCCTGTTAAAATTATTGCTGCAATAGAAGGACCATCTGTCCATTTAATGGGAGAATTTGCTTTAAAATTACCTCTCTTCTCAGCTAAGTATGTATACAATTTATTCTTTTTTTAAAAAAAAAAAAAACCAAAGAGAAAGGGCTGCACTTTTTTCCCACAAAAAGCCTAAGGAGAACCTTTTCTGTCATCATTTTGTTCTATTTTACTATGCTGTAGCACTGTTAACATCAGTGAGTTTGGTTGTCCCTAATTTACCCCAGTTCAGTGGAGACCAGACCTGTTGAGGGCTGAGCCTGCAGTACATTTAATGACATCTGCATTAAATGGGACTGGTCATCTCCTAAGGGTATCTGAGTTTGACTCACAAGGGCTTACTAGCCCAGGAAAGGGGACATTAACATTGATCAAACTAATGGAAGAAAAGCCACAACCGTAAGCTCCTGCTTCCCTCAGAAGATGCCATTTTGAATGTGTCAATCAGAGATTTGGGCAAGATTTTCTGCAGCAGATCACCTGGATTTGAGGGCAGTAAGGCTATATCCTTATTTAAAAGCAATATAGGTCTGGGTGAAATGCCCCAAAGGGCAAGTGGTGCTTCACAGTTTGTATCCATCAGTGCAGAGTCTCTGCTTCCCTAAACCAAGGTGTCCCCATCCACAGTGCTTGTGGGGAACCAGTCCTGCTTTGCACCCTCCCCAGTGTATGTACCAAACCTGCTTTGAAGGCAGCCTGCACTACCAGAAATCTTATGCAGAAATTACATTAATACTGGCTATTCTTAACATGAATGGCAAGTCTTTAAGAATAAAATATATGCTCTGAAATATATGGTAGGCACCAGCAAGATGTTTTCTGGCTGCTGTTTATCTTCATTGTGTGCAGAGGTTCTTATTATAATTTGCATATAACTTTAGCTTGTCAAAGCGTAATTTGTCTGCTTCCCAAATTGAAATATACAGCAGGAATATTTCCATTTTTCTAGCTTACAGCGCAATGCTGGCCGTGTGTTACGGGGAGTGTTGATCCTCTAATCATGATAATGCAAACAGCTGGGAAGAAAAAATATAATTAGCTCATTAAGAAAACAGAAAATCTCCCATGTCAGGCCAGGCCTGATTAGCAATTTCATCATTCATGTCCAGCCAGGCAAACTTTCTTTTCATTTGGTTGTAGCCTACACAAGGGATATGAAAACCTCAGATGAAAAATTAAACAACGTGTAGTAGGCTACTATGTAAGTAAGGCTTGGTTCTGGTGATTACTAATCTCTTTTTTTAGGTTTGATCCATGATCCCAACCTCGAAAAGATATCTGCATTGATGTAGATGCTGTATCCTGTCAGGTTGTCCCTGTTTCTGCAGCACCTGCTCCATATATTGCCTTGCTGCTTGGGCTTGCTGCTCCTCATCCTCCCCGCACCTGCCCACAGCACTCATAGTTCAAAGGGATGCAAACCCTTCAGTTCACACCCCAACCCAGGATAAAGCAAATACAGGAAAAGCTTCTGGTAACCCCTCCACGCATAGCCTGGAGAGGATGTCAGAATAAACATTCTTAAGAAATACATATTTCATTTCAGTGAAACCTGAAAAGTGTTAGGGCTGACTATTCTTGTTTTGAACACAGACAAAGATAAAAAGGCTGGAAAACTCACATTTCAACTGAGAGCCACAATTGCTTCTCTACAAAACATCCAGTTATGATTCTTTTAGCTGGTCAAAATTCAGAATTTTGATAGGGTGGATATTTCTGACATTTGATATAGAAAAATAATCAAGTGTCCTGAAAAATATTCAACACAGGTTGAGTTTTCTTAAGCAGTGAGACCCTAAAAAAAAATTAATGCTCATTACTTTCCTTCCTTTTCTTCTAATAGAGATGTCTTCCTATGGAGTGTTTCAATTTCCCTGAAGAAGAATTTCCTAACAGTGAAGAATAGTCTGCCAGAAAATGTACAATCAATTTACCAATTTAAATAACACTAGAGATAAAGTATCTTTCTCTCCAGAAAAGCATGTTTATTTTAGCCCTCAGCTTTCCCTGCAGAAGAGGAGGTTTTTGCACTGTTCTGTACCTTGGGGCTGCGGTGCAATGCCAGGTATTTTGATGGAAATATCTCCCTGCTGAACTAATGCTGTCAGAGCTCCTACAGCCAAGGCCTGTTCAACTCTTGATCTTCACACTAATCTAGCTAATCATCATGTCAGTGAGCAATAAGGAAACCTCTCACTGGGCACTTCTTTCAAAGGAAGAAATTCCAATCTTTTCTTTGCCGTCTGGCTGTGCAGGAAGAATAACACTGCCATGGGCAGGGCAGTGGGGACCACTGCTTTTAATCCACTGTGCAGAGGGAGCAGAGGTGTGTAATGTGGGCACAGTTCAGAGTTCCTCTCCTCTCATTGATATTTGGCTGCTTAAGGATTAGCTGTGCTTGGTCAAACAAAAATTATTCAGTACTAGTGAAGCACCTTCATCTGTCAAGTCAGGATTCCTGGGAACACTGAATGCAAATGGGGCTATGGTAAAACTGTCAATAAAATCCTTATGCTAATACCAGATGAAAAGCTCTGAGCATCAGGAGGTCATGGTAAAATAGAAGAAAAATTGTTCCCACCATCCAGGCATAACAGATGATGCAGCAAGTGCCAATATAACAACTGTGGGAGTGCAATACTTTATGTAGCAAAGTGGCACATTTAGGTGGGAAGAAAACAGAGCAAGTGAACCCACTATCAGAAGGTTCAGCAACATCTGCAGACCCTGGTATGTGGTGCTATGGCATCCTTCCCCATGTAAACACCCAGCTTTGAGACCTTACCCTCCTATCTTGGTTCCTCATGATCTTCAAAGAGCAATTGGATTGTTCACGTACTTGCATAACAATTAAGAGAAGCTGAAGGAAAAATATATCGGTGCCCTTGGAATAAATAAATGGCCTAAATGATAGCTTTTTGGCTTTGCAGCTCACCTGCATCCCTGTAAGCTCCAGGTAGGTAATTTCTTGAACCAAGCATGAGAGCTAATGGTGGCTGACTAGAAAAACCCACCAAGAACTCCTGCGAAGATTGCCAGCTCCAAGTCATGACCCAAGCTCCAAAAATCAGGAGGAAGTCCTTAAAATATTTTTAGAGTAAATAATGTTTGATTCTTTTTCTCTCTTTTCACAGCACATGTTACTAAGTAGCTCTCTGCAATTCCATTGCATGTCACAGAACTCTTCTCAGTCACATCTTGGGGGTGGAGGAGTTAATTGTGTGACAGCAAGTTGACTATGTAATCATAAGATTGGGTGGATCAGGACTTTGGGAGAAAGCTGAATGGCATTCAAGCTTCATGATAACATAAGGAGACTTGGGAACACTGTTGTGCTATCTCTGGGCCACAGAGTGTTTGGACAGGAATAGCTCTGCACGCCCACAGCAGGCGACACTGTCAGCAATTTCTTTAAGGAGTAAAGAGCAATTTTTGTATTACAAAGGGCCATGCCTGGCAACTTTTTCAACCATCCATATGCATCAAATCTTATTTCATCCTAAACTGAGTTTCAAAATTTCTTTAAGAAACGGATTCAGCTTGCCCACTGCAAAATGTCACCAGCCCCTAGCCTACAATCCATGCCAAGTCCTGGACCCTGCAAGCTAGCTGTCCCATGGGCACACACAGAGCAGAGCCACCTCTAAGCCATCTGTCCCAGGTGAGGAACAAGAGTTACCCTCCAGGGTCATGCCAGGGTCTGCCACTTCTGCTGGAAGCATCTCCATGGACATCTACCTTGTTCAGTAACATCAGCTTGTCTTTCTTCTGTCCCCGTGCCAGAAGAGCTATTCCTTCAGGCAAATCCACCCTTCTCAGGCTCTTTACAGGGAGCACTGACTCTGCTTTTAACCAACATCAGTACCTATAAATGCTGAAATCTCACGGTCTGTTGTGGGGAACCAGGTCACCTCCTGGTAATCCCTCTCTGTCACCTGGAGTACGGGTGAATACAGAGCAGCGCTCTGCACCTCACCACTGCCCACATCCACAGAGGTATGAAAGGCTGAAGTTCAGAGAGGGGTTTCTAAAGGCCCTCTGCCCTCTTTGAAGAACCACATCAACTCTGTGGTTCATAACATTTTGAAATATTAGTGTAAAAATCCTTAAAGACCAACAGCATTGCATTTGCTATCAGATCACAGCTAAGCAGAAAACACAGTGGGTGAAGAACTCCCTGCTGAGCTCTAAAGCCTCATCTTGTTTTTGCAGGGAGTTTACCAAATCAAATCAGAGGGTAATTTAGAGAAACTGAAAACCGTGTAAAGTCTCACAGGCAATACTTCTCTCATATGCAATGGAACATCTTGCCTTCAGCTCCGAGTGAGGAAGGGGTGCATTATGATGGCACTGCAGGCAAGGCTCCAAAGAGCAGTGCAAAGCAGGTAATAAAAGTGCACTAAAACACCAAGAAAAATACATCTTGAGTCAGCTGAGTACCTGAGTTGAGAAATAGACCCCATTTACAAAGTGCAGACAAGTTTGGGAATGCAGTTAAGGTAAAATAGTCAGATAAACAAATAGTCTCCTGGTTGAGAGATTTGCAAATCACATACCCCATCTGCAGCAGGCCCAGCAAGCTAAATTGGTTTTGGACTTGCTGAGAAATCTGTAGAGAAATTATGTTTTCTTTTATTTCCCTGCGGATATACATTTTCAGTGTTCTACCTCCCACCGTCTACCAAGAGGACAGATAAGAATGATTGTCAATGAAGTGTAATATTGTGAGCAACATGGGAAAAGGAAGCTGCTGCCTCAACAGTTGTGCTGACGTGTGCCTGTGAATTCCCATCAGAAGCAGGTGTAACAGCACTCTCTAAGATGGTTCATTTTTACATTAAAATTGATATATATGAAGACTTACAACAGAAGTTTTCAAATTAGCCTCTGATTTGGGGGAAGTTCAGCTGGTTGCTTTTGATAAACATTGATACACCTCACTGATGTCGTAGGTGATATTTTTGTAAGAAAAGGACCAGGTTGTTTTTGTATGACAGATTTTGGACAGTAAAAGACCCTGATTCAGGATGTATTTTGATCACAATCTGCACATGCCAAAAATCAGAAACAACCAAAAGTAAAAAGATTAGTGAACATTTATTAAGTTACTTTGTTTTCTAATCACTGACTTTGGAAGAAAAATAGCAAGAGAAACTACATGACCTTTTTCCTTGGCAAGCAATGCTATTACCAAGAACAAGAAGATACTATTTATTTGCCATTAGGCAGAATGAATAAAGCCACTCTGAAGCAGCTCTGCTGTCTTCTTGTTGATATAACACATCAGTAGATGGCTGTTCAAATCTTCCTAAGGCTACCAGAAAGAAAAGCTGTGTTTTGTCACCTTCCTGTGCAAGACCATATAGAGAAATGGCAAGGTCTGTAACTCTGTGTTACTAGAGGTTAGGGGTTCTCTGTTTCAAGTTGATTTTTCCTGGACAAGCTCAGTACAGTCAGCCATAATTCAAATGGCTTGAAGGAGACGTTGGACTGCTGAAACACAACAGGGGCAGATACTTATTTTCTCTTTCATATTATCACCTGCTTCAGGGGAAGACCTGCATCTTGGATTTTAAAAATGTCTATTTGAGATCCTTTATAATCCACACAAATTGACATTGATCATCTAAAGTTGCAGAACCCTCTGCAGAGGTACCTTGACATTAACTTTCACCAATTACTCTTTATTTTTTGCTGCAGTTAAATGTGGACTGATTTAGAGAGTGATTTGCCTCTATTTGCTTATAACTATATTGTATTTTTATTACTAATTTATCTATCAGCATTCTGAAAATGTAAATTAAAACAAGATAGATTATTCTTTTAAATGGAAATTTCATAGTCAAGTTACCATGACAAAAAAATGGAGGTAGTGGTTCTTTCTACTTAGATTAAACATCATATTGGTGAGCAAGATGAGACATCGCATGGCAGTGAACATGCAAAGAGAATTTGTTATTGAACTGTCAGTCTCCTATTCATTTTAACCATTCATGCCAAGGAGGGTCGTAGACAGAGTCCAGCAACACCTTCACTCAGTAGGAGGAACAACTCTCCTTCCTCCTTGCCTCTCATTGTCAGGGTTCTGAGACATCCCCTGCACTCCTCCAATGGCAGCATCAGCTCCTTCTCAGATGTGCTGGAGGCTGTGAAATCTCTTCAGGCAATGTGGGCACCTTTTGGTGTCAAGTTATGCCCAAGATGAAACTCCAGTATTTCCTTGCTCCTTAGAACTAAATTTGGCGAGGGAGGTCAAGGACAATAAGAAAGGCTTTTTCAAGTATACTGGAGGTAAAAGGAAGTCTAGAGGAAATGTGGGCCCACTGCTGAATGAACCTGGTGCCTTGGTGACCAAGGATAGAGAGAAGGCAGAGTTACTGAATACCACCTTTGCCTCGGTCTTTACTGCTAAGGCCAGCTCCCAGGGGTTCCAGACCTATAAGACCATAGAGGAAGTCTGGAGGAAGGAAGATTTTTGTCTCAGTTGAGGAGCATTGGGTTAGAGAGCAGTTAAATAAACTGAACATGCACAAGTTCATGGGCCCTGATGGGATGCAACCACAAGTGTTGAGGAAGATGGCAGAGGTCATTGCTAGGCCACTCTCCGTAATCTTTGAGAGGTCCTGGAGAACAGGAGAGGTGCCTGAGGACTGGATGAAGGCCAATGTCATCCCTATCCTCCCTCATCTGTTGAAGACCAGCTCTGGGGGAAAAGACCTAGGAGTCATGGTGGACAAGAGGATGACCATGAGCCAACAATGCGCCCTCACTGCCAAGAAGGCCAATGGCATCCTGGGATGCATTAAGAAGAGCGTGGCCAGCAGGTCGAGGGAGGTTATTCTCCCCCTCTACTCTGCCCTGGTGAGGCCCCACCTGGAGTAATGTATCCAGTTCTGGGCACCCCAGTTCAAGAAAGACAGGGAGCTACTGGAGAGAATCTCCAGCACAGAGCCACTGGGATGATTAAGGGAGTGGAGCATCTCCCTTATGAGGAAAGGCTGAGAGAGCTGGGTCTCTTTAGCCTGGAGAAAAGGAGACTGAGGGGTGACCTCATTAATGTCTATAAATATGTAAAGGGCAAGTGTCGGGAGGATGGAGCCAGGCTCTTCTCAGTGACATCCAGTGATAGGACAAGGGGCAATGGGTACAAGCTAGAACATATGAGGTTTTGGGTAAACATAAGGAAAAACTTTTTCCCAGTGAGGGTGACAGAGCACTGGAACAGGCTGCCCAGAGAGATTGTGGAGTCTCCTCTGGAGACATTCAAAACCCGCCTGGACATGTTCCTGTGTGACCTGATCTAGGTGATCCTGCTCTAGCAGGGTGGTTGGACTAGATGATCTTTCGAGGTCCCTTCCAACCCCTAATGTTCTGCGATTCTGTGATTCATTTCTGTCCTCCATCTCCTTCTGCTTCTTCACCTCTCAGCTTTTACTGCTTTTCTTTCTGTACTTTTTCCTTATGGGTTTTTTAATCTTTACATAACAATTTCCCTGGAAATACCATGACAGCTTTGACATTTTAGTCAGCAGATATCTGTGAGGCAATAACCTTGTCTATTATAAACAAGAAAGCATGAAGGAGCCAGATAATTTCATTTACACATTTCTCCATTTTGCTCAATACTGTAACAACAGGGTCCAACTGAAAGTAAGTATTTTGTGCTTTCCAATCTGCCAATGCACTGTACAAAATTTGTTGAGTTACACTGCATCAATTTGTTAGAAGAGAGTGTAAAAATAGTATTGGTCTCATTCCCATTTAGTTTCTGAAAGTAAAGTATTATGATGGACTAACAGTGTTATCAATTCTGACTTCTACTGATTTAATGTCTTTTGCACTGCAAATGTAAGCCATGTAATTGCAGACATGCAAATATAAAAATATGATAAAAGACAGTTTCCTTCAAATATGCCCAATATGAGAGGAGATAATAGCTCATTGCAGGTTACAGAGATAACAGCTGTAAAAAGAAACGATGAAGGTGAAATCTGTGTCCAATATTAACTGTGAACCTGAAGGTCTGCCAAGTCCAGGCAGTCTGAGGCCACTTAAAATTTAACAGCACTCCCCTGAGAAAGTCTAAATGAGCCAACTGTCCTCAGACAACTCCAAACGTGGGATGTTATTTACTACAGGAGTGCCTTTCACCTGCCATGGACATTTCACATCCAGCCTGACATCTGTAGGGGAAAATGGTCTCAAACATGAAACATAACTCAGGAAGAAGTACCAAGTTTGGGGGAGGATTATTGCACAAGCATAGAAAAATACCCCCCAAAGATTACCTTAACAGAGTAGTGATAAAAGATCCATCCCCAAAGAAATTCTGGAGTAGTTTTCATCAGATGTGCCCAGTTCTACTGGCTCCCAGATTACAGGAATTTTTTTAAAGGTGGTAAGATATTTGATATATACCAGAACGAGGATGAGATTATGTTGTTTTGTTAATAGGTGATGCAAAATCCTCTACAACTCATGTAAGAAATCAACTTTCAGCATAGCCATGGGATTTACAGTTGAAATATACAGCTATTTCTTAAATTCCAGCATAGTCTTTGGTGTCAGCAGTGATTTGTCATCTGAATGAAACACCATTTTGTTTAAAAGTGATAAAGCAAGACTGACCACCCAGAACAAGGCAGCGGGTAATATTGCCATTGGAGAAAACAAATGGATTAGAATGTTTTCATAATAATTTTATACTGGGACCACCTAGAAACTTCACTTTCTCTCCATTGAGATGTCACTCCTCTGAGATGAAGGATTTAGAAGAGTTACTAAGTCTGAAGTTATTCTGCAAGGCTCAGATCACTTCAATTAATGGTTTGAGAGGCGTTTAAAATGCCTTTGAAGAAACAACTTAGATGACTAAGCTCTAGGATACCCTGAGAGATGATGAGATGAGAAAAGGGATAAAATAGTGAGATATTCTGTGGAAAGATGGGATGGAGATATAGAGAGAAAACTTCAATGTTTTGGACTATGGAAAAAAGACTTCTTTATTTGTTTGATTATGTATTCCAACCAGTGGCATACTGCCAATTTTCACTGCCAGCTTTGAAAGCTCCAAGACACAAAAACATCAGGTGCAAAGCACAAAGCCTACACTCAAAAGCACAAAAATTTTTCTGTCATGGTGGAGCTCAGTTGGTTTAAATAGAAATAATCTGCATTCATAGCAGGTTTGGAGGAATCAGAATCACTGCCTAAAGAAGGATTTCAGAGTTTTGGTGAACAGTTGAAGGCCTCTTACTGAAAGATCTCAAAGCACAAAAGGAACAAACTCACCTTAATCTCCTTCAGATGTTTGTGGCAGAAAACTGGGAGACACTTCCACATTGCCTGGCTTTGGGGCACATGGGACACTTTAAAAATGGGGTAATGAACTAGTGATATGAAAATGGAAATGAATCACGTTATTTCTAAGTATGTGACTTAATATAACACAGCTATAATACTCCAAAAGCTTTTTCATCCTTTTTACAGGAACTGTTTGTCCTTCCTCAATTCATTGAACAACTTTATGCAGGAGGAATTATTCTAGGTATTCCTTCAGCTTTTCCTTTTCTCTTCTAAGCTTTGAATTGATTCATGCTCCATAGCAGTTCTTGGAAATTAAAATATGAAGGAGAAAAATAGGTGCCAGACTAAAAATAACAACTGATGAAGTGGAAGTTAATATCTGTAGTTTAATATCCTGGTTACTGTAGCGAAAGCTGAGAGTACCCATGGATCAGCCTGCATTTTTACCTCTGTTCTAAGGACAGTTCAGTTCAGTTCAGCTCACCTAACTCCAGCTATCTCAGGTCAATAACTGACTTCAGTAGCTCCTTTGATAGCTAATGTGGATAAATAGATACCAGTACACATGAATGCAATCCACTCGAAAACTTGTAGGTCAAGAGAGGTCACACGAATCACTCTCTGAAAGTGCTCTCTCATCCATTGACTGCAGAAAGAGGCTTAGAGACAAGTTTAGCCAAGATATGTGCATTTAAATAAGGTATTAGATGAAATGAACCCCAGCTCTCAACAGCGACACATTTGTGAATAAATACCATGACAGATTTGTGCTAAACAGCTGTATTAATACCCTGGGCATTTAAACTCTCCTTCAACCCATTCCACACGTATCTGCTAAGATCATAATCCATGTTTGTTTGGGTCATTTTCACTGCATCCAGAAAACTTTTATTTTCCACAGCTCTATGACATTAACATCCTCTTCTTTCAGATGTGCTGCTGCCAGCTCCCTCACTCATCTGTTCCTGCAAGCAACCTCCTCAGTCCCCTACATTAATGAAGGATGATGCAAGCCTGTATTTTCCACTGCCTCCAGAAATAATTTGAACATTGGAAAAGGAGCTGCATAATTTTTTCCTCTGGCCCCCTTCAACTCTCATTCCTAAGAGCTCTTGGTTCCAGCTGCAAATGACCAAGCATAGAGCAATTCCAATGTGGTGTCTGTGATTGTGTGTATATTTGTAGATATATCTGTGTATAGACATATACACATAGAAATTTAACAAGTTTTTTAGAAAGGTTCTACTCTGCAGACATCCCCGTATGAGGGGATCTTCATGCCTCTGTGAGTCCAGATGCAAAGATTGGATCACAGCCAGCCTGTGAAGCCCATGGTCCTTCTGAGATGTCACTGAACTTCATCGCTTCAAAGGTGGGAATTTCTGGAGCTTTCAGAGAATCTGACTGTCTATATAAATCCCACCTAAGAGGAATAAGGTGACGACCATTTCAGCCCATGAGCCATACAGGCATGATAGAATAGGTTTGAACCTTAGACGATGTCCACTGTTGATGAGATTTAAAAAAAAAACCACAAAAAAACCCCAAAACCAAAAAACAAGCAGTAGACATGACTGTGTTGAGATCTTGAAGCTGAGTGAAATACACACTCTACTTTAAAATCCAACTCCAAAATTGCTTTCAAGCTCTTGACCTTGAGAAGGAGGCTACAGAAAATGGAAGAAAGTAGAGTACCAGTTTGGGTTTTTCACTCTCAGTGGTAGAAACCAATGCATTTGAGAAGCAGCAGGTGAGCGTTTTGTACTTCATCATCTGATTTTCCTGAAGAGACTTTCCACGAAAGTGCTAGCAGGAAAATGTGGATCCTTGCAAATATAACAGGCAAGCAGACAGTTAGGTCCCTATAAAACCTTAAAAAAATGAAAGACTGCAAATATCACATTTTTTAAGAACTGGAAAACTCTACCAACAATTATAATCTACACTGTTGCATCTTTTAAGATCTCAGCAGGCAGTTCTTCCTGAAGTAAATAGGTTTAGTACAGTGTTACCAAAGTGCTGCAGATAATGTAAATGTAAAATGTATTACAAAAGCGGAACAAAGATAAATATAAGAAAGATGAAAAATAAATCTGTATTCAAAAGTTAATCCAAAAAGTGCCTTTTACTGAAAAGATGAAAAGATAAGTTTGAAAAAGCACTTAACTACCTATGAGTAACCTTCAGAAATAGAACAGGGGCAAGTTGTAAAGACAAAGATGTTTTATGTACAGGTAAGAAGGTATTGACATTTCAGGCTTTCCTGTTTTAAGAGTAGAAGCATTCCCAATTGGGCTCTTTTTAACACCCAGCTTTTAAAAGTTCAATGGGCTTAGTCTAGCTCCATTACTCAAAATGGTCATGAGTAAATCTGCTCCTTAAGTAAAGAGACCAGTGCCAATAAGAGAGCAAGGAGCTTAAGCTCCTTCAGTACTGGTCAGTGCAAAACAGGGCCACAAGACACATTGGAAAGGAAGGAATAAAGTGGTCAATGTTTTCCCATTCTTATATTGACAGGCATTCACTTTCTACAGGTTTGTTTTTATAAGTGAAAACAGTCAGCTTCTATAAAATGAAGTATAAAAGAAAACAATTCAGGATTGAATTCTTTATTAACATTTCTCAGAATTCCTATTCTTAAATTGTTGGGAATTGTCCTTAAATATCAAGGCAAGCCTGACCGCCTGTACTGGAAACATCTACAAATAAAAGGCTTGTGCTATCCTGTATCGAGACTCTAAATTTAATGATACCACAAAAAAAGTAAATTTCCCCCAGTGTTAAATTAGAACCTTACAAACCTATATACATGGTACTAGCACTGGCTTAGAAAGATGCTGACATATAATGAAATGCTTCATGCAAGCTTTTAAAGATACTTCCATACAACATTTCTAGAGATGTTTCCTTGAATATATATAACCTGATTCAAGGAGACTCATATAAGAATCCTACATTACTGCAGCATGATTAAACATTATTGTTGTTCCTTTTTTGGCTGTTATTATTATTTTTAAAAATGCGTGTTGCCAGTGGCTGTCTGCACCTGTACAAGGTGTGCACAAGAAAGTAATAATCTACTAGGACCTGTGTTTCAAGACTCTTCACCTATAAAAAAAATCAGTGTTGTAAGCAGTGTGGGTCCCAAGCAGTCAATATTTGGCAAAGAAACAGGATGACAAGAAGTTATAAAAATGCCAGTCCCTAAGAGCGGGATTAGAATGAATGGGGAGATGAACTGACAAATAATGCTGGTGATGACAGATGGCAATCTGCAAGTTGTGCTTTATTCAACTGAAATACAGGTGATTAAAAAAATGCTGCCTCTTTCCAGAAAGCAGCAGGTATGAGAACTTTACATCTTTTTTCCCATCAGAAATCAAACCTGTGCCAATGATGCTGAGTTATTTTCTAGTGTAATTTCTGTATTTACTGAATAAGTTGGATAGAAATAGTCAAAAACATGTATAAGGCAATTTTTCTTTCAATCTACCAAATGAGACACCCAAACAAAGGAGTCCAGTTAGTCACAAGTCACTCCCTTTGTTCTTAGCTTTGATCTCTGTCTCTTTGCTTCTAGCTCCCCACCTGGTCACTTTGGGAGTTTGTCCCCTTGAGGTCTTTGACTCACTGGCACAGACATTTTTCCAAAACTAAGTACAGCCTAGGATAGAAAGTACTTTATGCTAATGCTCCATCTGTGAATTGGCTTGGTCATTCAGAAAATTCAAATACGTCCACTATGCACAAGAGCCACATCTTCAGCTGGCTCCGGTTTGGGAAGAGCTAACTGGTAACACATCATCCTCCAGGGTCATTTAATGTTACAGTAGGAACCGGTCTTAAAGCATCTTCTGGACAATGTTTGTACATGACTCTGTAACTCATTCTCCTCCCTAACACTTTTGCCATAACAACAGGGAATGTTTTGGAGCTCTCAGTTAATAGAGAGCTCACAGTGAGACATCAGATGCATCTTTTCACTCACTGCCTTGCTTTCTACTGTGCTCACACTGTTAATATGGTAATATCTAGTACACAGCAAGATGATATCAAACAACAAGGAGAATTAATTATCACAGGCTTTGGGACTTTGAAGCAGGCACTAGCTACCAACATTTTTGTTTGGAACAACCAACCTTTGCAAGAAGACACAAACATACCATTAAAGCCCAAGGAGACATTTCGAGGGCAGTATCTCAGTAGAAAGTAGAAAGGTAACATCTTTGGTAAGTAAAAAAGAAAAAGAAAGGACGACCCACCCAGGAGTGTTCCCTATTCAATAACCACCCCTGGCATGCTCAACCAAACAACCTCAAAATGTGTGAATTCACAGTAATGCTGTGACACTTCTGCAACCGATAACATAGTGACACCTGCTGATGAATGCATACATTGCAAATACTTGTAAGATGAAGGGCTGATTCACATCTGCATTAAGTCTACTTTTTCTTCTGCCTTTAAATCCACTCAGCTTATGGTACTACAATATTACCAAAAACACATTATCAAGAGCACGGCAGATGCTCAGCCATTCCCCTCAGCCTGTGCCTGATTGGCCATGATGAGCATATTTGCTCTCTAAATTTAATGCCAGCCCTATTTTTATGGGACTACAGGTTGGATCATGACTGTGAGAGGAAGGATACATTATTTTTCTGGACATTACATATGGTGATAACAACACCTGCATTTTGCAGTATGACAGCACAAAGGACTTTTCTCACTGCAGTTTGAAAATTAAGAAACTGTGTCTCGTTCCCCAATTAATTTTGAATTGTTTGCTAATTGTACCCTGGAAATGTATTCCAAGACAGGAGTAGGATTCAGAAACAAAGTTGGAGGGCTCTAACTACTTGTTCAAACCTGAAAGCAGAGATTCACTCAATTCCGCTGTTTGATGTACTCTCATGCACTTCCACCACCTGGCTACACCATGTGTTCAGGCTACATTTTTACATTTCTCTTCATCCACACAACGGTGGAGAAAAGGCAGGGAGTCACTTCAGTTACTACTAAGCAAGATTAATTTATATGCAACTCTAATTTATATGGGACCTTGAAGATCTGAATCCTTTTTTTTTCTGACTCAACCACTGAGCCTTGCAACGACCCATATCAAGGCACTCCTCTGTTGGGTCCAGCATGCTGTTAGTGCCTTCTTGTGTCTGCTACCTTTTCAGTGATAAGTTCTTTCATACTGCCTTCTCTTTGTCTCTGTTAGAAGCCCTCAGGGTTTTTCCAAATCCTATCAACTATAAAGAATAGCCCCAGACCCACTGAAAAGACAAATCTTCTCAAAAGGCAAGGGTTCAGTTTAACTTTGACGGAATAACAAGGTGATAATCCAGTTTTGTAACAGGACATTTTATAAATATTTAGATCCCAGTATTTGCTAAAACCTTAAAGGCAATCAGTTCTTGGTGCTTTTCTATCTGGTAATTCTATTCATTTTGACCCAATGATTGATTAAAATCAGTCATCAAGAAGTGTATAAGGGAGAAAAAGACACCCTTGTTCTATGTCATTGGGCAGGATTTAGGGGGAATTTGGTACCTTGTCTTTCGGGCTGAGGGATGTCATGCCAATGTGGTTTTAAAATTTTACTTGAACTGTGTTTCACCACCACAGGCTTGGTCACGGCTTGGGAGACCCTTGGTTGGAAGCTGGTGCAACAGAAAGCACAAGCACAGGAGCTGCTTCTCAGGCTGGTTGGAAACTTGAGCCAGAGCTTCCTGGGATCACATCCCATGTGTTTTCACTGAGTACAGTGAGTTTTCCTGATAGGAAATTCTGCCTTCATCAAGGTACCTCATAACTCATGTCTTTGGCCTGCTTTCAAATCGCGGCATAGAATCATGGTCCTTAGGGCTCTTGCCTTAGTCCAGAGCTGCAATTCAGCTGCATGCAGAGTTGACAGAGATGTGGGGCACAGCTGGCATTCCCCAGTTGCTGTCCCTGGCTGTCCCTTTGTTTGGGTGTTTTGTCACCATGCACCCCAGGGGGCTCAGCATTTCTCACCCCAATCACCAGCAGCTCTCACATGCAGAAAAGTTAGTTTTTCAGTGCAGGTATGTTTTGGTGTATCGCTTTGCACATGCTAGCGTGCAGAGAAGATATTACCCTTGGATTTTCAGGGTATCATTTTAAGAAGGAACTTGTCACCTTTCACAAGACAACGATATATTAAGTACTGAGTCTTCAGTGCAATAGATGCTCTTCTTGGGGTTTTTTTGTTAGAAAGGTGCCAGGACAGGCTCAATGCTAACACTTCTTCACCTTCAATACCTCCTAAAGCCAAGAGTGGTTCTAATAGTTGCCATAAAAAAATGAAAGCTTGTTACAGCAGTGAAATACTACATCCATTCCAAGTCTAACTTGTATACACTTATGTAAGATGCATCTGGGTGTTTATATCACAACTTGTTGGAATTGCACAGTGCAACAGGAATGTAAACTTCGTGGTGTTTGTTTATTGTCTTCCCTTGGCTTTATTTCACACTTCCCAGAATATATGCATGTATTATTCTTTTTTTAAAACCTACAGGTTTGAAATTTGCAATGTTTAAAGTGATTTTGTTCTGCTGAAACTTGACCAAAATTATTTACAAAGTTGCTAATGATCTCAAACAGAGAAGAAGCCCTTGGGTGTCTTAAAAATGCTGCCAAGCATCTTTCTGCCTCTTTGCAGGGTAAAATATCTTTGAATATCAGGTTCCTCATACTCTTTAAAATAGTAAAAAATAATGGGGTTTAGGCTTTTGCATTTCTAATCTGAATCCCATACATCAATTTATTTTTTTTTTACCCATTCTGCAACAAAAGCCAGCAGCTGAGGCTCCAGTTTACCTGAGCCTTCCCCAGAGCAGTGGGTTTAACTGCAGCTTGCAGCCTCCCAGGTCTGATGCTGAAGGAAAAAGCCAAGAAAAACCAGGACACATCCCCAAAAACAGAAAAAAACCACAACCCCCAAATGAGGGGTGTGCTGGTATTTGAAGGGAGCTGTTCTGATCCTGAAGCAGGACTGTGATTATTCTCCTGTTAATTGACATAGGTATAAACAGGATGAATTATCATGATGCTAAACGTCCTTTAATTTGATCAGCAAAGCCTCCTCTTCCTAGCTGCTCTGTCTGCTCTTTGAGAAGCCAAAATAACCCTTCATCATAGCAAGACTCAGCAAGCAACAGGTACCACTTCCTCTTGTGGCCACCATCAGGAAATTATCATTTATTACAATTCATCCAACTAATTTAAACAACATGATGATCTGCAAGAGACTCATACTGAATTCCCTCCCAGTTACTCCCTGACAAAGGAGATGTTATCTGAACAGCTGTGCCCTTCCTCTCCCAGCTGATTTCCCATAGTGTCTCCAGTGATGTTTAAACTGTCTTAATTATTGTTTTTGGAAGTTGTACAAGGAAAAATAATTATTACGGCATTTATCTTTATTGCTTAAATGCTGCTGGGGAGAGGCAAGATGCCTTTCCTTAATTTTTTGGCAATAATTAAAATTAATATGGAGTTTCCTATTAATTAGATTTTTGTACTTCTTTTAAAGGCCTTATCTTGCCTGCCTCATACAGCAGCTGGAAGGGAACATACGTAAACAAAAATATGGTGAAAATTCCCTTTTTTTCTGACTGAAAACAGAATTGGAAAAGAAACAGATCACATCCAGTATTCATTAGAATAAATTTCACTAATTAAGCTGTTATTATCAATGGAATCAAGCTGTCATTAACAGCAGATAACTGTATGTGTTCAGCCATACCCGCTCGCACCCTTCTAGGTGGGATCTGAGGGATTAGGACAGGCTGGGAGGCAGCAGACATGCAGAAAGCTGGAAGGGCTGCCTGCTTGCCTGACTGCCAGCCTATTCCCAAAGCCCATTTAGCATTAACGAATTAACATTTTCTAGTGGAAGACATTTCCCACTGAATATTTCTGCCCAGCATAAGAGCTGGATGTTACGTGATCTTCAGTCCCCACAGCCTTCGTTCACTATCTAGTGCCTCTTCTCTCCTTGTGTAAGTTAGCTGGTGAGTCTGACCTTCCCCGCTGCTACACGTGTTTTATGGGGGCATTAGGAAGCGATCGTCTCGGCAAAGATAATTACTGTGTGTGGTAGTGCAGAGCTGTGAATGCAAGAGCAACATCACAGCACCAGCAGCAGACCTCTCGAGAGAATCATATGCAGAGTGTCAAAAATATATTTTAATTGATAAGAAACACTGAATTTATTGCCTCCCTGAGGGAAGCACACAAGCTGCACACTTAGGGTTTCTTACAATCATTTTTAAAGATGTGTGTCCTGATTTGGGAAGGTCTCATACTTCATTGAGATCATGAGGAAAGCCTCGTCAGATCCCAAAAGACTGGGCTCAAGCTTGTCACTTGCCCCAGGCAGGGATGTGGGCTGAGCAATCCCACTGCTTCTGTCAGGGCAGAGCGGGCATGGGCAGTGGCACCCATCCACCCCTGAAGGCATCAGCACACTTTGCTTGCAGAGAAGAGCAATGGGTTGTAGCTAGAATATTAACTTGTTTATATTCTCTAACCTTAAAAGGCATTGCCTTCCAGATTTATCAGGGCAATGGAGAATTTTCATGTATATTATGTCCCTTATTTTAAGCTACTTGAAGAGGTTGTTTCCTTGTTACAGCACAAGATATTTGTTACAGCACATAGATATTTCACATCTATTTGGGCATTCTGGTGCAGTTTGGGGCAACTTTCTGCATATCTCGTGATGCTATTTGCATCATGCTGAAAAAAGGCAAAAGCACTGCCTAACCTGTCAGGTCACAACTTTGAACTTTGAATCCAGAGTCAGCGTCAGAATCCAAACCCTGTCCAGGCCCCTGGAAAGCAATGGGCTGAGATATTGGGCACTCTGCAATACCTCCAGTCCCTGATTCTCAGTCCATCGTTACCACCAAGAGAAGAACCACAAAGAGAAGACAAATAACTCCAGATAGAAGGAGGGAAAATCCATCTTGTCCACAGTGTCCTGTTGGTACTTCCCAAATTGGAGAGACTGGTTAGATTGGACTTTGCAGGAATTTTTTCTCCCCTAACTTAAAACAAAATACTGCACTTTTCTGTTCCTATTTTTTTCATTTTTGTCTTAGTAAATTATTTTGAAAGGTGATATGGTTTAGCCCCACCTGGCAATTAAGCACCACACACCTGCTCACTCACTCCTTCCTGATAGGATGGGGTTGAAAATCAGAAGAGTAAAAGTAAGGAAACTTGTGGATTGAGATAAAGACATTTCAATAAATAAAGCAAAAGCCATGTGTGCAAGCAAAACAAAACAAGGAATTCACCACTTCCCATCGGCAGGCAGGTATTCAGCCATCTCCAGGAACATAGGGCTCCAGCACATGTAATGGTTACTTAGAAAGACAAATGCCATCACTCTGAATGTCCCCTCACTTCCTTCTTCTTCCCCGAGTTTTTATTGCTGGGCATGATGTCGTATGGTATGGAATATGCCTTTGGTCAGTTGGGATCAGCTGTCCCAGCTGCATACCTTCCCAACTTCTTGTGGTCCCCCAGCCCATTCACTGCTGGGGTGGTGTGAGAAGAAGTGCTTGACTCTGTGTAAGCACTGGTCAGCAGTAACTAAAACACCCTTATACTACCAACACTGTTTACAGCACAAATCCAAAACATATCCCCATACCAGCTACTATGAAGAAAATTAACTCTATCCCAGACAAACCCAGCATATAGGGGACAAGTGATTTTAGGAGTTGCTCTTCATCCTGAATTCACAGATGAAGAAATTCTGCTCCTTTTCCTGAGCAAGGGAGCTGGCAGGGGAATAGCCCCTGAGGCCAGGTGGGATCTGCCCTGAGAGCACGTTAGAGAACATTTTGTTGAGGATTTGATGCATGTACAAAAGGGGCTGTGCTGTTTGAAGGGCTTTGAACATAGATGTGCATGTGTGTGAGCTATTGCAGCTAGACAGAGTTTAGAAGTAGGTAGTAAAGGCAGAAAAAAACCACACAAGGTCAACCTGAGAAAAGTGAACTGTCAGAAAAAGCTGAAAGGATTTACAGTGGGGCGTAGTACTGGCTGGAAATAGAGGTTTGAAAAATGGAGGAAGGAGATGAATGACCTTCAGGCATTCAAAGTGACTACATTTAGTAAGACACATGCTTTGTAAATTAAAGTGCAGCACCAAGGACCATAACTGACTTCATCACCAAGCTCTTCCCCCAGTGGTGGGGAGGTGACCCCTTCTTCTAAGTGGTGTCTGCAACCTCAGGCCTCATGCCCAGTGTTGCTCTTCTCACTTCTGGGGCTACAAAGGCAAGAGGATGCCCATCTTCAGTAGTTGTGACCCGATGCTGAGCAGCCCAAGACAAGCAGCGATTACTCAGCTGTGAGATTGCCTTGCTGTGCTTCTCAGCTGCCTCCTCCACTCCTTCTTCTATGTTAGCAGGACTGCTTCACTGCATTTGTTAAACTCAAACCAGCTGCAGTCTGAATTTGGGGTTGTTTAACAGAAACCATGATTTTAGCCTCTTTAAATGCCAAGATAGATCTCACTTGTGGGTGCTTTTAAACTGGTTTTATCCTGGTTTATATTTGCCTATCTTGTAGGAGAAGCTGCAAATCAGACCTATTTTATTCTAATGAAGAAGAGTTGTCCTTCTTTATCCAATTTAGGATTTTTTATATGATCTGACTTAAATTAGTGTACTACCTGTGAGCAGACTACACCTATCAGGTCAAGGAGTCACTGGTAGTGCAGAGCGTCAGATTTCCTCGGCACAGGATACAAATAAGACAACCGCAGTGTTAATTTTCACATTAAATGTAACCCTAATTAGTTTCTCCAGGATTTTTTTAACTTGTATGTCTGTATTTCAGCCCACATGAATGTTGTGGTTTAAGGTTTGGGGAAGGGGAGGGACAGGTGGAGCAGCTATTCCACTCCCCTTCCTGCCACACTCTATAAAAGGACACAGGAAGTTCCGCTCCCCCCCCTCCTCGCTGGGATTGCTGCTGGCTCCGGACGGCTCTGTGGCTGCTACAACTCCACGTGGCTCAGGAGAAATCCAGTGGCATCCGAGGATTGGTGTTGTATATATTTGTATATATACCCTCCCTTGTTACCTCTGTATATTTCCCTTCCTTTGAGATCCCTTTTGTTACTCCCTGTTAAAAGTTGTGATCTTAATTTTCCAACTTTGTGTGAGGCCTTTCTTCCTCCCCTGGTAGGGAAGAGGGGAGGGGGAAGAGGGGTGAAATAAATTCTGCTCCGTGGGGGTTGCCCTGAGCCTTAAACAGAGACAATGAAAAGATAAGAAGAGCTTGTATACAAGGTCAATCAGAAAACTAACCGGAAATCCCATTTACACTTTCCCTGTTACAGGCAAATCCTCATCATTTAGGGTCTTGGCAATACTGAATGGAAACCTCTTGCATGAGTCCATCATTACATCATGCCATTGTTTTACTGATATCAGGGCACATCTTACCAGTAAGAAGGCCTCTGATCTGTTCCCTACAAAACCAAAATTAGATCTTACTGCACTTCCTCCTGATGAATGATCTTGCTTTTATCAAAGTATCGCTGACAGTCATAACAAATCCTCCCACCACTTGAGTAGTATCATCAAAGAGTAAATTGTGATGGGCAGAAGATGAAACAAGTTAAGATACTTGCTACAAAAAAAAAATGGAAGGATCTTGGGGTTGTATGGCACACTCCAGTACCTGTGCAAGCAGGGAGAGCAGGGAAGGACTAGGATGCCCAGCTGGGCACCAAGGACTGGAGAATGGCTGAGCATCCCGTGGACAGCCCAGCAAGGCACCACATCAGGGCACAAGAAGCTCTGAGGAGCAGAAAGGGGATGTCACCGCATCCCACTACCTCATTTCCAGCTGCTAGTGGGACCATGCTCTCCCCTGCCTAGCAGCATAGTGTAAGTTGGGGTAAGATGCAGATGTTCCTGAATGGGTAATATCCCTCTCCCTGCAGATTTCTGGGATGCCTGACTTTCCCCCTGCAGAGGTTTGCAGTGTTGTACTATGGTTTTTTCCCATGCTCATGTAAGTCAGTAACTAGAATGTATTTTGACATGAATTTAGAGCATTTGGAGCCTATTTTGACAGGAATTTAAATGTATCAAGAGTGACTATTCCTTTTTTTGCTCTGCTTTGTTTAACAGAAATTCCATGAATGAAGTAATTTGAGGGCTTCCACATCACTAGGACACTTGCCTGAGACAGATTTAAGTCCCCTCAATCCAGCAGGGCACATGCTTTGGCCATGGACAGAGGAGGTTGGAGGGCACAGGCAGGGAGGGTGGCTTGCAGCACAGCCACTGCTTCCTCCTGCATCCAGCCACCTCTTGCCTCCCACATGCTGCAGACATGCAAAGATCCGTTCTCACAGACCAGAGTGACTATTTCAAAAATAACTTTCCCAGATGATGGACCAAACAGGACAGGAGCACAAGAGCCGGGAGAGCCAGTCACCCCCATTTCCAGCAGCAGAGTGAATTTGGAGGAGCACCAAGATACACAAAAGGAAAGCTTTTTGTGCATGCCAGAGGCAGAAAATATCAAAGACTGATGGACCAAAAGGGAATACAAAAGACTTTGTGAATGCTTTCTGCAAATAAAGATTGTGGTGTAAAGAAATAACTGAGCCATAGGATAAATGGTGCAGCATGGCCCCTGTTATCAGCAAGCTGCTCAGCTTTTCAGGGCCACGTGGAGCAAAGTCTGGAAATCATGGGCTTCAGCATTAAGATAAATTGTTTCCCACACATGAACATTAATGCTGTTTTAAAGAAATGTGATGAAATTTCAAGAGAGGCTGAGAGAATGTGATGTTTGCAAGGTCTGTGCCTGATAGCCCGCACATAATGGGAAGAAAGAAGAGGCAGAACAAATGTGATGCAGACACTTATATCCCAAGAGATTTGAAAAATGTCTCTGCCGAGTCACTTGGAAAATCTCATGAAATTAAATAATTCAATGGAGAAAAATGTTCTTTTATAAAACAAAGAGGTATGGGGAGGGAGCAAGCCTTATAGACAAGATGGAAATGTGGATTAAGTATTGAAACAGATTTAAATAAGTGAAGAACCAGTGTCTGATCATGCTGCGTTTTGTTTAAACAGAAAACAGGTGAATGTTACAATGCAGATTTATCTGACAAATATAGCTGTAAAACATGGCACATCCCTGGGAAGGGAGAACGCAAAAAACCTAACTCAGAGATGGAGAGGTTTGGTTTACAGTGATTTGGGTCAAAGTTAATCACAACCTGTGGAAATCTGTCTCCTGATTTAGGTGGCTGTTCTGGTTGATTGCAGATACTCACAGGAGAAGACTGCAGATCAAAGCTTCTAAAAGAGGATCAAAGATAGCAAAAATTACATGAAATAACTCTGCTAACTGATGTGGAAAACTGTGATCACAGAAAAGTCTTTTGGGCTGAATCCAAACTTCCACACAACCAGCAAGAAAATTGCTGCTGACTTTGGTAGGATCACTCATGACTTATGAGAAAGAGGTAACTAATGCTTTCCTGGGCTGGGACTTCAGCCATCAGAAAATAGGGTAGTAGAGGGATATTTGCTGAAAAGGGCAAAGCAGCCAAGTGAGGAAGCAGCTTTATGGGGCCAGCAGTGGGTGAATATAGCAGAACAATGGAGGTGGAGACATAATGGAAGATGCTGGTGGGTGGGACTTGTGAAAAAGGCTCCTAAGGCCATACAGCTTCCTTGTCTATGTCCATGTTTCTCAAGTACTGGGGAGCCAAGAATTGGACTCAGTACTCCAGATGTGACCTCACCAGTTCTGAGTAGAGTGGCTGGATCATCTCCTTCGGTATTCTGGTAGCCTTCTGCATAGCTGTGATGTAACACCAAAGAGGAGACCAATACTGTCTTCCCCCATACTCCTTCTGGAGAACACGGTATTTCCTACGTATATGACAGAGGCCTAACCATAAACAGAACTGAAAGAGCTGTGAAATCCAACCAGGTCATAAAAATTAGAAATATCCTGGGCTTCACAGGTACAAAAGAGCACAAGGCAAGCTTTGGGATCCTATTTCCTTAAATATGTTTCGTATTTCACTTTTGTTTCCTGGAAGGAGAGATACAGACAGATCATATTGATCTATGTCAGGAGAAGGTCCAGCCCTCACTAGCATAATAAGAGAAGGTCAAGCCAGAACAAGCACTTTTCAGTGTAATCACTTTGCCTCAGCAATTTCATTTTATCATAGCTGATATAAGTGAAGATGAGTGAAAGGGACCTGAGAGTACAACATGAAAACAGCATGGCACATGAAAGGCTTCAGCTTTCTCAAAGACAGATCAGGTCTGTCGTCTTTATCTGACACTAATAGGGAGCTTTTTCATTATCACAGCCAAATTCTGCCCTTGGCTACCTGCCCATAAATCTTTCTGACATTTTCCAGTGGGAGCTGGAGGCAGACAATCTGAGGGAAGAATCTGATAGGGAACTGGTAGAAGAACAGAGGGAGGGCCCAAAGACTCCCCCTGAGAATTCATTCTTTGCCCTGACCCAGGCATATCTTCTAGCTGCAATGACACCAGCTCATCCTTTTCCCAGAATCTGGGATGGAGGTAGAGTATGAATAGGTTTGCTATGAGCTTCAGCTTGGATTTCATTTTCATTATTTGCTTGGAAACCTCTGGAGGTAGGCTGAGTAGAGATTGCTCACTTCACAACCATTGTTTACACATTGTTTTCAATGGAGTTTGAAACAGCTTACACTTTTGGATAGCTGATGTTATTCTTTACAACTACTTTCAAATACAGCATTTGAGTTATATACTTGGGAAGTGGCGACATGTAGTGATCCTGACTGGGAGGCCACAGTACATTGAGGAGCTGGTGGTCCACACAGCAGCTAGCACAGGCGGGTGCCTATACAGGCTTCCTACACAAGCTGAAATCAAACCTCTCTTTAAAAAGAGAGTATATCTGAAACAAATAGCATCATATGGTGGAAAAGGCTCATCAACTTGGGCAAAAAAAATGTATATGCATGGACCAGAAAGGGAATTTTAAAGAAAAAATATTTTGAACACAGGATGCTTTAGTCTTATTTTAGCATTTCTTTCTCTTGTAAAGATGCAAATGAGCCCACAACCCATAAATTCCACAGCACAGCTAAAATGTTGCAATATGCAGAGAGGCATTTTATAAATACCTGAAATCCAATAGGGAAATAGTAGTATAATTAAATAAGGGCACTCTGCTGTGCTAGTGGGCTGGCCATACATCTATCCCATTTGGTTTATGAGAATGTCCACACCATTATTTACAGGATTGCTTTAAAAATCCTGTGTCTAAATTACAAGTCCCATTACAAGTCTCAAAGGAATTAAGTTTCTGTAAGCTTTGTGAGTATCAGCTCCTTCACAGGGGCAGGTGACTTCAGGAACCCCCTCTTCTGCCTGGCAGCAGGTGTCTGACCCACAAGCAGAAATATAGGTTGGGAAATCACCATCCCCATATCACTCCATGTAATTTACAATATGTGCTGCTTGCTTCTCAATTTTCAAGTCAGAAGAGATGGGTAAGAAGTAGGCGGCAAGGGAAAACATTGTATTGCAGGGAAAGCAGGAGCTGGGAAGAAGCTGAGAATAATGTGGCAGATCTACAAGAGAGGGAAAGACAGAAGAGGACTTGAGGTGAGGCTTGTCTGGGGCTGAGATCCTGCGGTGAGACTTTATTGGGAGAAGACAGCAACAACAACATGGTACTGAGATGGTTATGGGCACTAGGGAAAACCGAGTCTCATAAGAATATACTTTTTTAAAATTAGCTGAGACCCACTCTCTGTTGTATTAAATACAGAATGTTAATGAGGTAATACCTGTTGCCATTCACCCAGGCTCATTAGGCACAACTTCCTTTTGAGGGTAATTTGTGTCATCTAATCACTTATGTTATATGATTAGGTTGGGGCTTATGAGATAAAGGATGTCTTATTTGACATTAGAACTGACCTTTTGTCTATATTTCAGGCACTTTATTACAGTTTGTAATTGATACAAAACTGAAGGTGCCCTTGGTACAGAAAACAGTCCAGACCCTGCCTCCAGAACAGACATTTTGTTCCTGATCCCTTCAGTGTTCCTAATTCAATATTTTACTTTTTAAATCTTTCAGATCTGATTATGTACTAATGCTACCAGCTTTAGGTTACAAATCTAAATCATCAGCACTGCAAGGATGACTGGCAAATGTATTCTGTAATGAGTCTCATGCTTTTCCTTCCTAAAACTCATACTCATTTATCAATGGGAGACAAAAGGGAAAAAAACAAACCTAAGTATATTGTGTCACTGAGCATTGTCATTTATGGAGATAAGAGCTTCTCTTATATTCAGAACAAGCTTTAATAATATATATATATTTATACAAAACCAGCTAGTGATAGCTGTTGATTTTGTTTTTAATGAAAGGTATGCATTTTAAACTTTCCTTACTTGTATTGATAAAAATTACCTTGGCTGAGCCCCAACGCAGTTTTGTTGTTGTTCTGCGAACCAGTTGCTCCAAGTCTTCTCTTGTTCCAGTTCAGGCTCAAACTCACTGTATGTCAGTGTGCAACAGTTAAAAGTATGGATGGCACATGAAGTATTGCAGGTTGAATTATTTGTCCTAACTTCAGTTACGTGCCATGAAAGTGTTTGCTGTCTCATCTTCTGATGTAAATTTCTGATATCTATTTAAAAATTAATTAAGGATGTGACCAACTTTTAGTGTAAACAGTTCAACTGCTTCTTCATGCTCCCAAGAACTGACTCACTTCTCACCACCTGTGTGGTTCAGCCTGCAAGGGCTCTCAGTTCCCTCCTGCATTCCTCAGCACTGGCCAAACTATGTTTTTCTCCCTTGTGTCTTTCCACTCTCAGTGGCTCATTTTAATACATATTTCTGAAATATAATAATCTCATTTTGTTTTTTGAACACAGTGAGATTTGCCTCTTTTGTACTCAGGTGTGTACTATTTTTATGCTGTTCACTTCAACACTGAGTAGCAAGAATTAGACTGGCAGAGCTGTAATTTTATGTCATCTTGCCAGAAGTGAATTGTTCATGGATGGCAGCCCTGTGATCTGAAAGCAGCAGTTCACAGCATGCCGTGCCATGGCTGCTTAAAAACCTTACCAGGTGCTCAGTCCAAGCTATGTTTAAACCAAACAAATCTGTGCCAAACTTTAAAACATGGGAGATCAAGAGTCTCACTTCATTTTGACAGTTCTTTGGCATTCTGGTTTCTCTGCTGACTGCAGTTTGTACACAGATGCTCTGGGGGAAAAAAAAAACAGAGAAAAGGTGCACAGGCAACAACAGTTCTCTGTCTTTTCTGATACAAGAATCAGGTGGCAGCAGATGAAAATAGCAGGTGGTAAATAAAAGATTCAGAACAAATTAAAGCTCTTTTAAAATTTGGTTGAAACTTTATGACATATCACAAATTTGGGGAGAAAACGGACAGACAGATGACTGCCTAAATGAAAAAAGACAGTTTTCCCTTGAGAAACAAAACATGCCTTTAAAAGAAAACAGCAGCTTCCTTATCCCAAGCTGGGCATGCCTGTCTGGCAGAGAGAATTTATGCATAGTCATTGCCCCCTGCAGATGCTAAGGGCACTTAGCCCAGCAAGAAGGATGAGCCCCAGCCAAGACCTTCTCTGCATCTGCCCACAGGCACTGCTGGCAGTTGAGACTCAGCCAGGGTGATGCCCCTGAGTCAGTTCAGCACTTGCAGGGAGAGTGCTCAGAGCTGGACTGAGGCACAGAGCAGTGTGAAAGCACTCAAGTGCCAATGAAAAATCAGATGCCGTCACTTTGCCACCCAATGTGCTGATACTAACATGTTTTGTATCACGCCCACTGTCTCTGAACAAAAGGCTGGGTGATGGGAAGAGGGTCACACTTCACTAAGGAAAAAGAGGGAGTGTCTGTGCATTTTTGTGATCTCGAAGTTGCTAAGCAGGCAAGCACTGATTGTGCCTCACCATAGTTTAGCAGAGTGCACTCCTCAACAAAATCAAAGAGGTCTTGACATTATCCTCCCCAGCTCCACATATCCATGGGGCACTAATTACTGACAGGCTGCAAACCAGTTGGCATAGACAGCACCTTCATCTTGTAGACAGGCCCTTCCCACCACTGCCTGCAAATAAACCATCAAGAATTAGGCAGCCCTGTGCTGTACAGCTTTTCTGAAGGTCCACGCTCAATTTGTTCAATTTTTCCTTGGAGTTACAGCACTAAATCTGAGATGGTTTAGTACAATATCTCATACATGGCTGAGCTGCTTGGCTGCTCTGTGGACAAGGATGGATGTTAAAAGATGTTGGAAATCTTTTAATGCTTGCTGAAAATGGCACTGATGGGGAACTTCAATTACAGTTTCAACAGAAAGCCAAAGTGCTTTGCAAACAGTTCTTCTACAGCAGTTTGTTGTGGTACCATAAATAGTAATGAATCTGAAAATATCAAAAGGAGAGTAAAAAATAATAGCAGCTAGCAGCTCAAGTATTACCACTCTAATAGTTGCAAATTCTAAATAAATAAAATAATGTTTCTAATTTTGGATAATCACTGTGCTAGCCATGCCCAATTAGTCTAATAAATTGCCAGCAAAACAACCGAAAGCATCTGTGTAATGATGCATTTGTCTCTCCCTCCCAGACATTTCACTTGCATAGATTTATTAAATCAAGACATAAAGCATATATAATAGTGTTTCTTGGAAATCAATTGCTAATTTGCACAGAAAATAAACAAAGGAATATTTTTTGTATGCTGTGCAGGGATAAGAACGGCCTACAGAGTGGTACAGGTTGTATAATATGAACCTGAAGGAGAGACAGGACGGACTGAAGATGCTAAATGGACAAATGAGTCCATGAATTAGGCTCAAGGTGGGCTCACAGGACTGTAAGGCCAACTGAAGTATCAGTATTATTCCACAGGATTGATTTCTGTGAATATTTGTGAAGATTTATGAGACTAGAAAGCTCAGGATAATAGAAGTAAGTTAAAGAGCACTGTTAAGGTTGGGAAGCCAAGCAAAGAGAACTTAGGAATTGGCAAGACTAAGATCATCAGAATTTTTCTGATTTATAGCATGCCCTATGGCAGTCCTTCATGATGAAACACAAGTTTCCCTTAAAGCCCTTATGAAACAGACCATTTTAGGAGGCAGTGCCACCCATTAGCACTGTCCTTGGTCTGTTAAAGGAGCAGGATGAAGGACAGCACTATGGCCAGCACAGTGACCAAGGCTGAGGAAAAGACTGAGGTATTGAATGCCTTCTTAGCTTCAGTCTTTGATAGTAAGACCAGTTGTCCTCTGAGTGCCCAGTTCCCTGAGCTGGACGACAGGGATGGGGAGCAGAATGAAGATCTCATAATCCAAGAGGAAATAGTCAGTGTACTACTACTCCACTTAGACACACACAAGTCTATGGGCCCAGATGGGATCCACCCAAGGGTACTGAGGGAGCTGGTGAAAGTGCTCACCAAGCCACTTTCTGTCATTATCAGCAGTCCTGACTAACCAGGGAGGTCGCAGTGGACTGGAGGTTAGAAAAAATGATGCTGGAAGGAGGATCCAGGTAACTACAGGCCTGCCAGTCTGACCTCCATGCCACAGAAGGTTATGGAGCAAACCATCTTGAGTGCCATCATGCAACAAATACAGGACAACCAAGTAATCAATTTCATGTGCTGAAGTCCCAACATCTGCTCTGTATGTGTACTGCCAGCTCTCTTCTTCTTCAGGCCAACACCAAACTCAGCAACATCCCCTCAGCATACCTTCATCTTTTATTCTTCATCTATTTGGTCATCTCCATCTCAAATCAGCCAAAGGGGAACACACCACTGCAAGAAAGCTCAGCAAGCTGCCCCTTACCAGAAATCTCCTTAAACTAATCAACTTCTTGTTGGTTCTCTCAAACTAGTCGGTTCCTGGTTAATATAGCTCTAGCCTCACCCACCACCCCAACTACAATCACCTGGGGGAAGGTGGGCCAGGTTCTGCCTCTGGAGCCTTGTGGAACAAAACGTGTTGCTGAGTTGTGACTCATCCATAGATTAATTCCAACTCAGGACCCACAGCCCAGGCCCCAGAACTTCAATATGCAGTTTGAGGTTTTGGTTTGGACTAGATATATTCCGGCTTCCCTAGACCAGCTACCCTACCTAAAACAACTGTTCCACCACACACACATTTCAAAGCTGCCTGAATGATTCATTCAGATCATTATGTCTTTCTTGAGATAGAAGGACATGTGGTGCACACCTGGAACAGAGCTTTTGTTTGATTCCTTCAACAGAAATTCAACTTAGGAGACCAACTGTTCCAAGATCTGAGCCATAAACAGACACAAGGATGAGATTTGCTTTAGAGCTACACAACCATGCTGACCCTAAATACTGCTGTACACCCACCAGAACAACTATCTCAGACTTAGATATTTAGTTTTCAGGTACTTATGCTTAGTGAATCCCAGGCTTAGTGACAAAGAACATAAAAACCATTCGTACTATTTTAACAAAGTAAACCAAAACTATTTATGTAGTTGCAATTATCACAAATCTGTATGAAACTGTTTGTTCAACAAATCATAAGGTGTGCAGGGAACAAAGTGAAAGCATAACGACAGTAATTTTCATTAGAAATTAATTAGCTACAGGGGATTGCTAATCAAGTTACAGATTATCATCAAGTAACTTTTCCCGCCAATGTCAAAAGCAAACTCCTAACTCAAAGAGGTTATAAATAACAGCAGCTTAAGCAGGATTGGAAAGAAAGGATTTTGGCTGAATGCAGAGAACATTCAAATACAGATTTAATGCATTTTCCCTCTGTTTTCTTAGGTGTAATGGAAATGTGCACAAATTGGTCTCAGATGTGACAGTAAGGTCTATTTCTTTATATTCACTGCAATTTTTCTGGGGAAATTCTGGCTCTGATTGAAAAAGACCCCTTCATTATTTTCAGCAGGGACTAGATTTTCTCCGAAGCTTCCCTTTCTAAGAATGAAAATCTTTGAAAGAAAGATTCCTTTAAACATTGGAGGACCAGCAAGCATCCTTTGACCAGAAAAAAACCCTACAAATTCCCTATTCAAGTTTTTTTTAAAATATGTGTTAGTAAAGAATATTTACCATCTTTCATTGTTGCACTTGTTTATGAGAACATCAGTGAGAACATACAGAGCTTTTCCACTCCCATCAGAGATATGAAAAGCACTTTTCTTCTCAGATGTTTGGCCTGGTCACTTTGGTTATGCATTCCTGGGCTAAAGCTTGTAGGCAAGGTGAATAGTATATTGTAAAGCCAGAGTAAGGGACAGAATAGGTATTTATGAGTGAGAAGAAAGGAAACCCAAGTGGTGGACTATGCAAAGGGCTATGAGTGGCACTGTAGGAGACAGATAAGCCTCCAGGGAAGCAGGAGTGCTCTGGCCAAGCTGAGAAAGCAGTGGTTGAGTATTCAGTGACTTTCCACCATCTGGTTTATTTTGAGAATGGATCCTCAGGCAGGTGTCCTGCATGGCCATCAACTGCCATGGCATCTGAGCAGCTCACAGTAATAGCTAATCATGGCCAGTGTGGCCTACTAAGCTCCAGAAGTTAACCTTATGCTGTCTGTTCAAGGGCTGTCTGCTCTAGGAACCTGCTTCCCAATGAAGCAGTGCTCTGCTCTCATATCTGGACAGGCAATCAAAGACAATTTGGAAGAACCAGGTTGACTCGTGTTATTCTAAGGAACCAGATTAACTTTATAGCCCTGACAAAAGATCACTTATTGAACAAGCCCCAGCTGTCACATTTTATCACCTATTTCTGCTCTCAAACAAAGGTGGTATTCCAATTCAGTTGCAAAGTGTGGATGCAGAGCCTGAAGTCCTGATTTCATCTTTGTGCCTGTAATGAGACTATCTAGTGTTTTCCTCTTGCATTTTATTTTTCTATTTTCCTTTAATTCTTTTGTCCTTGGGACTTCAAAATGCCTGTGAGCATTCTCCTAACAACAATCTCTAAGCAAACCCAGGGGATTATTCATGTCTGGCTTGCCAGCCGTGTGGGCAGTAGACAATTTCACTCCAAACCCATGAGCTCCTTTAAGACTCCCCAGTGCTTTTACTGGGATGTTTGGCATGACACATTGGCACTGTCCATTCACTGTGAGTAGCACAGGTTCAGGTTCCTTAAGTATGTTGACATTTCATTTTTGCTTACTGCATTTCACATGAGCCATTGTTCTGTATAAAGCTTCTTTGAATGACAAGGGAAATTTTGTAAATTCCAATAAATTCGGTGTTTTGGTTTAGAGTATGATTCAATAAACAGCTCCAACCAGGAGTGAAGAAATGAAACACAGCACAGAGGGAAGAAGTAGTAGTCAGGTGATAATATGGAGAAGACCAGGAAATCCTCAAGATGTCTTTACCCCAAAAACCTTGTGAAGCTAGACCCATATCACAACTGTTCCTAAATTCCCTAAATCAGTTGGTCTAAGAAAAGGTATTACCTCTCCCTCCAAATCTTGTTGCTTTTATTTGGAATAGTTCTAGTCCTTGTTAAAATATTTCTTAAAATCTCTGAAAGTCATGTTAAAACAAGAATCCTGAAGACAAACTCCTCTTCTCTCCCATAAAAGATCTTTCAGGATTATTTTATTTTAAAATAATATGGATGTTTTCTGCCACTTCTAAAGCTTTTCAAAAGCTTTTTTTCAGAGCATAAACCAACTCAGACTGACGTTGCCAGCTTTTAGCTGTGAGTAATTAAATCTGTCCCTTTTCCCTCCTGCTGCCCTAGTGGGGACTGCTCCCTTTCACCAAACCAACACAAGGACGTTGCTCGTCCCAGAACAACCACATAAAGAAGGAGGACTTCACAGTTAGTTTATTGAGATGGTCTCTTAGGATAAGACTTGCTTTGAAAGGCAGGAGCTGGGTTATCCTAAATGCATACCACCTCTTTCTTAGCCTGCATAACTCAAATACAGCCAGAATTCATGCTGAAAAATCAGCATTCATTTATATATTCCTTGTGACTCTGCAGTTGATTAAGATATCTTGAACGGTCAAGACACTTGAATGCCTTATATATATTGTGAAAGTTTAACTCATTTACTCCTAGTACACATTTGAGATGTATCTTATGTTGGAGGAATCTTTTTCTTAAGTAATTTTTTTAAAATGATTTTTAAATGGATTTTTTTCTTAAAACTAGCTTGCTTTTTAAATAATGGTGGGTTTTTTTCTCTCTAGATAAACACCAATTTCAGTTAGAAATACTGACTTCAGGAACAGCCAGCCAGCCAGTAGAGCTGCCTACAGTCATAGCTGTGGAAACAGCAAATTTTGAATCTGCCCCAAAATACACCTTAGCTTTTAACCCAGACCTGTTTGATTTCTTCTCTCACCAAAAAAAAATGTGCAGCCAAAGAATGTTTCCAGTTTTTCAAAGACAGAACAACAGAAAAGGAAGCAAAAGCCAGATATGCTTCACAAAATCGGGGCAGTAGTCCATGTACTTTTTTGTGTGATAACTTAACAGTGAATGTCCTTACCCAGCACACAGAGGAGCCCGGCTCAGCTCCCTGCACCTGCCATGCAGATCCCACATTGGAGGGTGAGTGTTGCAGCAATGCTCTCTGGACTCTGTGTTTAAGCATTGTAAGTACTTTTTATTTGTTGCCTCATGCTTTCCCTTTGGTTCAGCTCCTGTTCACCTCTTTTGTGGGAATCAGGACAAGGTTGCTTGGACAGACTGAGCCTGTACCTGCGGGATGGCAAGTCCTTCTTCTGTGTTATAATCCCATGAACAAAAGGAAGGAATGAACCCCTATCTCCAACGTCCTCAGGGAATTCAGTAATAACTACAAGTTTGACTGAAGTCCTGGATCTAGCTTCAAAACCAAAACTCACAGCACATATGATATTCATCTTATAGTGACCTTCCAGTATCTGAAGGGGGCCTACATAAAGGTGGGGGAAGGTCTATTCAAAAGGGTTTGTAATGACAGGACAAGGAGTAACGGTTTTAAGCTAGGAAAGGATAGATTTAGGCTGGATATTAGAAAAAGGTTCTTTAATATGAGGGTGATAGATCACCGGAATGGGCTGCCCAGAGAGGTGGTGGAGGCCCCATCCCTGGAGTCATTCAAAGTCAGGCTTGATGGGGCTCTGAGAAGGCTGACCTAGGTAGAGATGTCCCTACTTGTGTAGGGAGGTTGGACAAGATGACCTCTAGAGGTCCCTTCCAGCCTAAAACATTCTATGATTCTATTCAGATCATATATTAAGATGTGTTTAACTGCAGTTTTGGTGAATAAACTCATTTCCCATGAGTGGGGAAAGAAGATATTCCTCTGCCAGGCTGGGCTGGGAGAGCAGACAGGTCAAGCAGGAGCAGGGTGGGCTTGAGCACAGTATCCTGCAGGCTCAGCTCTCCTCCCTCCCTCCCTTCCCAGAGGAAGCATAGCTGGGGCAGGCTGCATCCATCCCTCTCTGCTGCCTGAAAGAACTTTCTTCTCCCAGGCATGGTTTGCTGGGAGTGAGGTTTGCAAACTGCAGCTGGATGGAAAGATTTCAGCTCAGTGATAAGTGAGAACTTAAAGGGACTTTTATACAACACTTTGATATCTGTCAAGGACAGTATCACAAGCTAAAGGAATAATCTACTCTTTTATCTGTTTCAAGTGCCTCAGTTGAAGTATAGTTTGAACTTCTAGTTTCACCCCTATTGCACTGTACCTAAACATCTGCTGAGATGCTGGCCCTGAGCTGTTTTTGGGCTAAACACCCCTGTCCTTTCCTGATGCCACTCTGGGATGTCCTCAACAATGTGAGAGCTGATGAACAGCTGTGATGTGAAATCTATTGCCAGGGTCCTTTGCTATTCACATGCAGATCATCTCTTTGAAAATGGTCGGTAACTACACTGTTACCAGTCTACAGGGAGTGAGGAGCAAAGCATGAGAACAACTGAAAGACCTAATATCAAAAAAAAACCCCAACCCAAAACCAAAAACCCTAGCTTATGAGTGACTTTACCTACAAACAGGCTTATGTGGTTAATTCCTAGAAGTGCCTGACTCATACAAGCACCTAGAATTTTTTACTTTATCCCAGAGGACAGATGTACACAAAATCCACTTTCAATTCTTCATGCCATGAGCCAAGTTCTTAATTACATTAATGCCATCCAATTAAGGTCTCTATGCTCTCCACAAAAAATCCTAGTTTGATGCGGCTCAACACGTCATGGCTGTCAGGAACAGAATCTATCTTTTGAGAATTTGTTTCTTTTGCAGAAATCACCACACTTACTGATGCAAAGCCTCAGAAGCCAAGTCAAAAATGCACAAAAGCATGTGAAATGTTCTTTATGCATCAGGATTTAGTTCAAGCAAAGGCTTTGCCTTTGTGCATTACTATCAGCTGATTTCTTTATCACCTTGGGGAGGAGAGGTTTGTCCTTTATCTTTGTGCTTCAGCTCTCTGCACATTATTCTTCAGCAAATAATTAAATTCACCATAAATCCACAAAAAAAAGTGGTTTTTTTTCCTGCCAGTAAATCCCTTTGCTTAGCTGCAGTTTACTCTGCCTCTCTGCAATCATCTACTCATGTTTCAAATTCTTTTCCAGTGTTCCTATACTTAATTTGAAACTGTTGCAGGAAACAGCAAAAATTAGTTTAGAGAAATAATTTTTTCTGCTAGCTCTCATTTCACTATTTCCTCTCCCATCAATTCTCTAGCCTACTTTATTCCTTTACTTCCTAAAAGGATTTTCTGCATTATGATCCCTAAATTGTTCATATTCCTGTTTAGGCTATAGCATTCCTGTTGCAAGCAAAAACAGTTTACATTTTGTGCTTCAGGCACCTCTTAGAGATAAATCATAGTGGAAATTCTTTGCTAGAGTAATGCTGTGGAAGTCAGTGAGAATTCCACTTCTTGTTAGTAACCCCTTTGACCTGATATTTCTAGCATTTCATTGACACTAAATCTATTTGGATATAACTTGCATTTTAAAATGATATACAATTTTCTTATTTATTATGACTATTTAAAATCCTGGGTTCTTCAATTTGGACAACATCAATAAGGAATTTAACCACCCAGAGAAATTAATGACACTCACCACTGAGCTCTGTTGTCAGGCCACAGACCTCCTGATCTCGATGAATTGCTTGGCACAGTCTCAATATCCATTATTTACCTGGAGATAACATCTTTTTGCTCAGTGTGATGGAATTTTCAGAAATAATTCAACTGGAGGGAAAGTTACCTTGTCAAAAAGTCAGTATCTTAACAACTGAAAAGAAAATTTGTGAGATAAGAACTATTGAATAGGAAAAAATGGTATTTGAACCAGTAATATTCCTCCAGAATAAGTCAGAGATTCTGACCACTAATATAAAGTGGAACATTTATCAACCATGCTTAACCTGGGACAGATTGGTAGAGCATTAAATTGTACTAACTTTAATTGCAGCTAAAATCGTGATCACACATCTGTTTCCAAAACAATGAGAAAAGCTTATCCTTATCCACTGTGCTTCCAAGGAGTGCTTAATTGTCCGCTTAGTTATTTCTATGCAAATAAACTAAGTGTTATAATAAACATCAGGACAGAAATGCTTTATTAATGATTGCATTACAAGTATATTACCACTGTCAAGCTTTGCACACACAGCCACATCAATTAATCTTCTTTTTTTTTTCTACTGGTAGTAAGCAAATTCCCACTTTGTAGCAAAACAAAATCAATGGCACAAATAGAGTATAAATGACCTCCGATTTCAGTGGGATCCTCTATTTAGCAGGGAATTCTTTCAAGTATTCACTAATATGATTCTACAGTATGTTCCTTCACGTAATTCATAAGATTAAGAAAAACAGTTCTGTGCTTGCTAGTTAAATGATCAAAATTAAGTAGTCATATAAACTTGATACCGAAATCTGACAGCTCAACCAACCCTGCAGAATGAAGTGAGCCAGTAACAACTCATGGTGGTCTATCACATGTCACTGGCACATCAATGCAGTAATATCCACTCAATAATAGATGGTTGCTCTAATATTCGCATCCAGAAAATACAACTGTATCTACAGAAATGTGGCATCACTTTTTAAAAAGCCAAGCACTGTCTTTTTAATAGGATTAATTTAGTATAAGAAAGACAGATAGACACCAAACATAAGCTCAGAAGCTAAGAAACTCATCATCTCTTGCTTTACATGCCCAGCGCTGAGCACTGACACTTTACCAGGCACAGAATAGGAGATGTCACATCTGGATGAATGGCAGTACTTGTCTTGCAGAACAGGCACACACAATTCACTAAAATCCCCCATCCCTGTTGAGAAGTCCCACAGAACATGCATATTGAGCTAAATGTAAAAATTAAGATAGTCTTGCTTGGATGAGGCTCGGTCTTTTTGGGGGGGACAGGGATTTATTAGTCTTTTCAATAATTTGGATGACATGATCACCCTAGGAATAGAAAGACCCACAAACACTTAACCTGACTCACTACAGGCTTATGGGTGAGCCTTGTTAAATACTATAAATTATCTCTATGCACAGAGTATTCTTTTGAAAAGCAGCCCTGTAACTGCTGCATAGTCCCTCAGTGTTTAATATCCACTGATGTCTTCTGCTAAATGCCTGTTTGTCAACATGGTGATCCAATGTTTTACTGGTGGAAACCAGACAACAGTTTCTAGACTGGTCTTCACAAGTTACATGAAAACAGCAGTGGCAGCTCATAAACCCAGTCACAGAGGTCACTGATGATTTACCTCCCATAAAGCAGGTACCAAGCCCATACCCTTCCTCCTCCCTGAAAATGGCAGCAGCTCCTCAGAGGCAAAGTTTGAAGGCCAGAGGCAACCATTCCCAGCACAGATGCATTCCCTAGGTCAGCAGTATACAGGATTCCTATGCTGAAGTAATGATAGATTAAGCATAGCATTGAATTGCAGCTTAACTACTGATGGACAATCCTGCTCAGCTGCTGAAGAGATAATGCTCGAGTACAAGGGGAAAGAGGAAGGGCTGGAGTAGCAAATACTTTTCATCTTTCACAGTCAAAGACAGAAAATGCAATTCTGATTAACGTGTTTTAACAGACACTCACTTGTGAGAGTGGAATTATTTTGGAAGGTAATTCCTGCTTCCAAGATATTCATTTCTTTAGAAAAATACCTGAACATTTGGAGTACTTTAGCATCCCAAAAAACATTGCTTGTGCAATATAAATAATTTACAATTACTTACTACTTCTTTTGAATTATTAGTCAGGTTCCAATACAACACATTTGAATTCTTAGATATGAAAGACCTGCATAAAATTCAATCACTAATGAAGAAAGACAACAAAAAATGTAAAAACACTTGGGGCCAGTTTCTGCTCTGAGTCAGCGTTGCTACCTCACTGGCAAGAGATAACATTGCTCTGGATCAAGCCCAGCATTTGTAGCAAAAAATAGACTTCAAATAAAATATATTCCCATCTTTAACAAATATGTATCTACAGCTATGCTGAACTCTGACAAGGGCTTCCCTTGGTGAAATATTGATTTTTCATTCCATCTTCCAGCAGCAGCAGGGGTCTCTAAATCCCACAGTGCACTGAGAACAAGACTTCTGGAGTTAATGTCAGAATATCACCTCTTTGCAGTATGGTAATTTACCCAGAGAAATAACTTTCTCCCTTCCTTTCTTGATGCCTCCCAATCTGCTTTTCCAATTTTGCTGATATATATATATTTTTTGCAACTCATGTATGTAGAGCTTAGTACAACATTATCATTCATATAGTAATATTTGCATGCCATGGAGGCCTTCCCTTAAAAATATTCCAAAAAGATGCCATTCTTCATAAACCTGTACAAATTATATTATGTTTAGGTCAGTGTGTCCAAACACAATTTAATATTTTTTCTTTCCCCTGGTTCTTTGTAAGGCTGATTCTGTTGGGCTGAAAGTTTCTTCCTCCTGTAGTTAGTCTTTCATCAATTACTTTTATTCCCCTTTTTCTTGATCCAAAACCAAGGAACATGTGATGAAACTGCTTGTCAGCAAACTGAAAGCGCATAAAAGATCATGTTGTTTCACATAGGTGAGTATCCCCATCGGTGCAAGATGACACTGAGCCTGAGAACTGAACTCAGGTCTTCTGGGCCACTTCTTGGTCTTCCTAAGCTCTCAATTACATTCCCAGGATGAACAGGTTTCCATCAAAAGAAAGCTCCAGCCTTGAACAGCAATTCTGCCACAAGGACCCAACAAAAGGGCATAAGTACGAGATGCTGAGGAGAAAACCAGCACTGGTGGCAGCACAAAATAAAGGAGAAACAGAAGGACAAGGGGGAGCACATAGGAAAAGTGCCAAAACCAGACAAAAAGATTTGTGAACCTTTTTGAACAAGGAAAGTGAACAAGCACAAAAACAAAGGGAGAACACAGAGTGTAGGTGAAAGCAAATTTGCAGAATAAGAGGCTTATGCAACAAAAGGCTTCAAAGGCAGCTGGTAGCCATGGGGGGCAGGGAAACAGCTTCCAGGCACCCCTCTCTCACACCTGGGTCAGCATAATCTGCAAATGTTAAGGTTCAGTTCTTAATTACCAAGTGCTTTTTGCCTGGGAGGTTTTAATTTTTTCCTGGAATTGAAAGACTACTGCCTTGACAATTATATTTCGGTATGGTTCCTACTTAATTAAACACATACAGGTACACACATGTGAAACGATGTGCCAGCAACAGTGGGAAGAAACAACCTAAATTATTCACTTACCCATGGGGGGAAAAGAAATTACTTAGTTTTAATCCCTGCTCTTGGAAGTAGTGAGATAGATCCTGACTCACACTCCTTCCTCCCTGGGGCTGTTCTGTCAGCCTTCAGATTTCCTAGAGCCAGCAGAGCAGGCTGAACTGCATGGCACAGTGTTTGTGGATTTCTGCTCACGGTAACCAAGCCCGTCCTTGGAAGTCTGCAGGGAATTTATAACTTGGCTGTCTGCACATGTGCAGATGAACCTGAAAAAAAAAAGAAGCAGACAGGGATTGTTCAGAGCTTACTTCTGCAAAGTGCAAAGCCATTTAATATAATAGTCATTCTAAGAATACATTCCAGAATCACTACTTAGTATAAAACATGTAATGTTTTTTTGAAGCCAAATTAATGAACATGCTCCCTGCCTTGAAGAGTTTACAGTCTGAACCAACCACATGTAGTACAGATGGAGAATTAGATATTATATGACATAAATTTGTGGGAATTCAATCTTAACGCTATTGTTTTTGCAACTTTCAGACGCCATTAAAACTTGTGAAGTATAAAACTGGGAGAATCTAGGCCTCTTGTTTCAAATCAGTAAACGACAGTAGCAAACATACATAAATCAAATTGCAAAGGATTAGTATCTTTCATGGAACTCATTCAAAGACCCTAGTAAGGGCTAGCAAGTTGACCAAGCATGATTTCCCCTTCATAANTCTAAATGTTCACCAATTTGGTCTTCTTCCACCAAGGATAGGTCTTACTCCAGACTTTCTCACAGGTCTCAAGGACTTGGAATGCCTAAAGGTCAGTCTTATCTGTAAAGACCTAGGTGAAGAAGGCTTTTGATACTTAGACCTTCTCCATGCCCTCTATCACCAGGTTGTCTGCCCTACTCAGTAGCTGTCCCATGTTTTCCCTAGTCTTCCTTTTGCTGCTGATGTACCTATAGAAGAAGCTCATCTTGATATCATTTACATCCCTTGCCAGATTCAACTCCAGATGAACTTTGGGTTTACTAAGCCTATCCCTTCATGATATATTTCTCCTGGCTGCCCTATCCCTGGTTCCACCTCTTGTGTGCTTCCTTTNTGACTTCCCCCAGTCACCTTCTTGTTCCCAATATGTTTGGAAATGTTTTCCAGAAATTTGTTGTTCTATCACCTTCCCAAGGATTGAGATGAGGCCAACCAGCATCTAGTTCCCCTGGAACTTCCTTCTTGCATTTATTTAAGATATTTGCTTTCTTCCAGACTTCAAGAACCTCCTCAGATCACCATCATCTTTCAAACATAATCAAGAGTGNAACTTTGGGTTTACTAAGCCTATCCCTTCATGATATATTTCTCCTGGCTGCCCTATCCCTGGTTCCACCTCTTGTGTGCTTCCTTTTAACGTCTGTGTTTTACAAGGAGCTCCTTGTTCATCTATGAAGAACTCCTGTCTTTTTGGCTTGATTTCCTGTACTCTAGGATGGGCCATTCTTGAGTTTAAAGAAGGGAATCCTTGAAAAGCAACCATCTTTCTTGAACCTCTCTCCTCTCCAGGACTGTATCCCATGAGATTTCTCCAAGCAAATCCATGAACAGGCCACAGACTGCTGTCCTGACATCCATGGCTGTGACCTTCCTAGTAGCTTTGCTCCTTCCTCTCAGGATCATGAACTCCACCATCTCACGGTCACTTCAGTCAAGGTCATCCCTAGCATTCACATAGCAATGACTGGTGTGAAAAGGAATTAATTTTCCCTTCTTCAGGTTGCCAACCCAGAATGAGTGGGGTTGAGTGACCTCCTTTAACCATATTGCAGCCCAAAATCTTTGTGCTTCAATAAGAAGTTTTGATATAGGAATACTCAGAATTGCTTGTCATTTCCACCCAAGCAGCACTCCTCTGTGCTGATGGATACTGCTGTTTAGATCATCAGATGCTACAAGCAGAGCTGACTCACATTTGTGACTGATCTGCACCTCCTGGGTGAAACATAAAGTCATCACCCCCTCATTTTCAAGAGTTCCTAGAAATACACAGACATGGTTTTCTTCAAGCACTAAGGAAGTATTCTGCCTTTNCCTTTGCAAAGGTGTTAGCTCCCTCTGCACCTATGGATGTATCCCATTGAGTCCCATATCCCATGGAGTTACATATCATAGAATCATAGAATCATAGAATGGTTTAGGCTGGAAGGGTCCTCTAGAAGTCATCTGGTCCAACCTCCCTACACAAGTAGGGACATCTCTATCTAGGTCATGTTGCTCAGAGCCCCACCAAGCCTGACTTTGAATGACTCCAGGGATGGGGCCTCCACCACCTCTCTGGGCAGCCCATTCCAGTGATCTATTGCATATTACATATTATCTGAACATATTACACTATATATTATATATATTTATTTTTTTTTNTCAGTCAAGGTCATCCCTAGCATTCACATAGCAATGACTGGTGTGAAAAGGAATTAATTTTCCCTTCTTCAGGTTGCCAACCCAGAATGAGTGGGGTTGAGTGACCTCCTTTAACCATATTGCAGCCCAAAATCTTTGTGCTTCAATAAGAAGTTTTGATATAGGAATACTCAGAATTGCTTGTCATTTCCACCCAAGCAGCACTCCTCTGTGCTGATGGATACTGCTGTTTAGATCATCAGATGCTACAAGCAGAGCTGACTCACATTTGTGACTGATCTGCACCTCCTGGGTGAAACATAAAGTCATCACCCCCTCATTTTCAAGAGTTCCTAGAAATACACAGACATGGTTTTCTTCAAGCACTAAGGAAGTATTCTGCCTTTGATGAGAGCAGTGATCACAGCTAAAACCTGAAATAATGTTTACATCTGAGAAAAAAATGCAAGGGATTTTCAAAGCACTAATTTCTCAACAGCTAATTCTTACATTTCTGTGCTCTCAAGTACAAATTATAGTGAAAAGCTTTTGAGGGTTGGTACTATGTGTTCTGTCACAGCACACTCAAAGTCCACCATAGGGACATCCCTTCCTAAGGTCAGGCATCGCAATAGGCTGCAGCAAGTACAATGGTCTCAAAATAACTGCAATTTTCACTCCACTACCCTAGACTCTGGAAGGTCTTTCCAGCAAATAAGGCTAAAGGAGTAGTTACATAAGGGAGTAAAAATCTCTAGGTGTTTAAAGGATGGAAAAAATAGGCAAAGTGATAAAGTGATGCCCTTTCTCAACCACTATTACCGCAATATTTCTGTAGATTCCTCATTGCTCTAGGAAGTATCTGCTTTGTTATATACAGTAATATATTTTATAAAGAGCAAAGTACAATGTTTCCATAGGCTATACAACTTGTGGGCTACTGACTAATCCACCAATAAAAATTCCAGTAATAATACCTTGCATTTGGCAGTGTGATCACCTTTCCATGATCGTAGAAAATGCACATTCCCAGACACTGCTAAGTATGGCAAAGTGCGTCTGTATACATGCAACAAATACGGATCTTATAGAGCTATCTGAAAATACAAGTTTGACTGGCTGGAGCACTGACAGTGAAGGAGTCCAGTGAGGGACCTTTGCTAGATCCATGTGATTTCAGCAGGTGCTGGAGACCAAATACTATGATAGCTTCACAACAATCCAGTGCACGGGGATATTTGGAGCCTCATGCCCCTGAATCAGAAACCCCTTCCTCCTGAGCTAAAGTTAAATCTTTGGAAAAGATTTTTGAAATCTGAGCAGCTGAAAGGGAGTAGAAAGGAGCCATTTCTCTCCCACTGAAAGGACTTTCTTAGCTGCTTCACGGGAGCATTATGTTGCAATGGTTATGGTTAAGTTTTATAAAACAGATGGTTGGGGGGGGGAGTACAGCAATTGTAGTCTTTCAGCTGACTGCAGGAATCATTGAAAATATGGAGAAAATAATTTGATGAGCAAAGAGATGATCTGTACTCTGCTCAGCTAACACAACTATGTCCCAAGTAGGGCAAAACTACCCTTGCTGAGACCCATGCCAATACATTACAGAGAAGATCTGGTGTGTATGAAGAGACATCTTTTGGCTCACGTCATTTTCAGTTGTGAAATATTTCTCTTTTTGAAGCATATTTCTTCTTGATGCTTGTACTTATGAGGAAATATGTCCATGACAACTCAAAAACTTTACACACAAAGGGTCAGATCTATTCCAGATTTTAATGACAATGTGAGATTTGGATGTTTAGCACTACCAGATTCCTGCTTTTTATGAAGAATCAGTATAGGACAGAAGCAATTGTGAGTGGCATATCTGTTCAAAGCAGTGTTCAGTAAATGGCATCCTGCAAAGCAGCTGTTACGGTAATTCACTATCAGATGACAAAAAGCCCATTGAAAGAACTTTCTATTCCTCCTGACTGATGTGATTTCTTTAAATTCAAAAAAAAAAAGAACAAAAAAGGATACAGAAAGAGAGGGATGTTTTCGAATCACAGAATTGCTTTATGTTCCAACCACAGCTTCACATCAGTTGGCAATTTGAAACTCTAGACATGTTATTTCATTTCACTGCAGGGCACAACAGAGTTCAGATACTTTTGACTATGAACAAACTGGTAAAGTTCTCTGGCTATTAATGTAAAAGAAAGAAAACCTCTGTGTAGGCACTACCTATTTGTTGGTGAGGGACAAAGAAAACTAATTGATTTTATACTCCAAACCTTACTTATCATTTTATACTTACACAAGTAGGTATTTTCATGTGCTTTTTGTATATCACTCAAAAGCTTTATTTGTCTGAATTTTGAAAAGCTACAGCAGGCAGTTACTTAACTGAAAAAAAAAAAATCAAAAATTTATATGTTTTAAAACCTCCAGAACATTAAAAACCAAATGTAATATTTGTAAGAAGCCTGATTTAAATCCCACCAAGGTCAATATGAGTCTTTCCATCAAAGGCAGTGGACTTGGATCAGGTCCTTGGCTTAAAAACATAGAATTTGAAAGGAAGATGATCAAATAATGTGCTAGCCTGATCTAGGAAAATTCATCTATAATTTCCAATATGTTTTACTGACAGTGAGAATTCATCTCAGACTCACCTCTGCTGCACCATTAATTATGTATGTTGTAAATCCTCAGACTTAAACCTGAATACATTATGCAGCCACAAATTCTACTCATCTTCCAGGCATTCAGACAAATTAATTCCTTGCCTGGCCATTTTGTATTGTAGTTGTTTTGCTGAATTAATTATCAAATTAACCTGTCTGAAGTCAATGCCTCAGTTCCTCATTGCTCTCTTCAGTCCTTTCTGCACACCAACTAGCCACCACCTGCTTCCTTGCCTCTGCTCAAAAACTAGGGCTTATTGCACTACTCCCTGTTGTGACCTCCAACACACTGCTCAGTGCCCTGAGACAGCTAAATTTTAAGGAACAGCTAGAAAGCATAAAGAGTGTTTCATGTCTTCTGGTGGAAGAGTTGGAGTTTCTAACATAAAAATGGGGTATTTGTGTCAGTTGCACATCTAGAAGGTCATGAGGCTTTGAGCATATCACACATATGAAGCACCCCCACAGGATGAGGTCTCATCCATTTATCTAGGTTATATGGATCTGGATAATGATTTTCCTGGAGCTCCAAGCACAGCACTCTACCCTTCCACAATTCCTTTCTTCAGAGTGAGTGTTGAGAGTATGTAGTAACTCAAGGGTGAAAAAATAGATTATCATAGAGATCCTCCAGATAAAATCCTTTATAAAAGACTTGAAACTGTGGGGACCGTGAAGCAGCTCAGTGTAGACTCTCAGTGGCTAGAAGACCTTGCCATGACAGTCTCCTTCACTGTGCAGAATCATTCTGGGAAACTGCTGACATAGTCTTCTTCTGCCTTCTGTGCTTGGGATAGGCTGACAAGAAGTCAGGTTAAAATTGTGTGTGTGCATGTATACATGTATCCTTCCAAATTTGCATGGTCCTTGATGCCTCTTGCAGGCTCCAGCTTGTGAGGGTGATTTGATTCGTTCTTGGAATATCAAAATACCCTTTTACCTCTTCCTGCATATTTCCCTAAGAAATGAACACTCAGGCTGCAATTGGAAAACATTCACGTACCACATATGCATGCTCTTCCCTCTGCTAAGACTATGTTTAACTGGGCAGATGTGATAACTTCTGCCTGTGGGGAAACTGAAGAGAGACAGCTGACCAGCACAGCACAGTCTCCCAGGGCACGCAACAGAAGGTATCACAAGAAGATAAATGCACATCAGGGAGCAGCAAGAGCAGGGATGCTCCCCCAGAGTCAGCAGCCATGTGGGACCCCAGGGTGGGTAGGGCAGAGTCCCCATCAGCTGGAGCTCATCTCACAGTACCTGGGAGAGGTGAGCAGGACAGACTCTGAGAAGGTGGCTAGTCCAACCAAGAGTGCAGATAATAAAGCAGTATCATGGTGATGAAGCAGGTCCAAGATAAAACTGGAAAGTCAGTCTATAGGCCAATGTTAGGATCAGGACTGGTGATCAGCAGACAGAGCCATAGTGGTGAGGCAAAGCCAAGGTCAAGCCAGAAAGTCAGTCTGTGGATTGAGGTCAGCATCATGAGGCAGCATGGCCATGGGTCTACATTTATATATATTGATGAGATCTACCAAGCCTTCTCTTCTTGAAGCAAAACAGTTCCTGCTCTCTCAACCTTTCTTCATATGTAAGGTGCTCCAATCCTGTCATCATCTTCACGGCCCTTCATCGGACTTTCTCCAATATGTCTCCAGTTTTATACTGGAGAGCCCAGAACTGGACACAGCACTCCAGGTGTGACCTCATCAGTGCTGAGTAGAGGTTACCACTGACAGCACTGAAAACTGGCCACATGGCTGGAACAAGATTTCTTTTTACTTTGACTCAGGTTACATGACTCAGTTCAGTATCTTTTGATTGTCTATTGTAATATAATTATGATATTACAGAAATTGAGCACATGCATTGCACAATACTGTGTCTCAAGCTTTGGCATGCCCTCAGCTTCCCCTACTGACATGCTCCTTCTTGTTCTTCTGACAAGTCCACTCTGAATACCAGGGCTTTCATCTCAGTTCTCCTATTAGCCTTAAGCTGAAAACACTACTGGTTTATTGTTGCTGACTACAGAGATAAATGAGCTTTTCCTGTAGTGTGTCTGGTTGAGTTAATGTCATAGCAATGATAAGCATGGGCTTTTACCTATGAAACAATGTACTGCTAGAATAGTTTTATTGCTTTTCAATTTTAATTATTTGAATTTGCTTCAAACTTCTGAACATTTTACTTGTATTATGAGCTAAATGCAAACACCCTGCTCTCAGAAGAGCTGTTTGCTAGAAATTTGGATGGATGTTCAAACAGAAAGTTCATATTGTTCAGTAGTATTATTAAGGCCTTTGAATATAATTTCTGTAAACACCATTTTAATAAAGTAATGGAAAGTGTGCTGTTAAAAGAAACTGGATAATTCAGAGTAAGCCCTGCAGATGTCCATAAGTCATGTGTGCTTTTAGCTGAATGACATAACTGTGGAAGGACCCAGTCTCTAGCATTTATTCTCCCAAAATGCAATCACATACTTGTTCTTCAGAAAATGAAAGCAAGCAGATACTAATAAAAAAAAAAGGCTTGAAATCAAAGTTGCATGAGCACACTGATTGTCCTCTCTAGAAAAGGCCCTCTGAGACATCCAATAGCTCAAAGCAACAACAGTAGATCCCAGTTTTCTTGGAAGTAGCTCGGAAGTAACAGACTAGGAAACCATTAAACCAGGCGTATATCAAGAGAAGTGTTTTATTTGACTGTTCATTTAAGTCACCATAACTTTTAAAAATATTATCTTTTAATCTCTTCACCTCCTCCCTATTTTTTAGTTTGATTTTCCACGAATTGTACTTCAGTTTGTCTTTTTGTTTTGCTGTTCACCAAATGATCCATATTTCCCTCTTTTTCTAAAGAGATCTGCATTTTTAAGTGGTATGGTTACAGGCAAAAATACTGGCTGCATTTATTGCAGGCTTTACTAGTACAGGTTATAAACTACACCATATCATCTTCCTGGAGAGAGAGCACTAAAGTCTCTCCAGGTGCAGCTGCTGGTACAGATGTGGTTATATTGGAACAGTACTGCCCTCTTTGGAAAAAGCAGTGCCTGGAATAAACTAAACACCACCAGAGTATCTTTGAACTACAGTCATTGTGAGCACTTTCCTTCATGCTTTACGCAAGCAAACCTACAATGGCAGTGGACTCTTTGGGCAGGCTCAGTCCATGCAGGATCGGACTCATTGATTTTTCCAGCAACACCAGGCTTTGAGCACTGCAACCTTTCTCTGATATCACGGTTCATGATCAGCAGGCAGAGATGGAGGTGTAACTAAGCATGCAATACTATTAATGAATCTCATCAAAAGGAGATCACAAAATCCTGAGCTGCATAAATCTCTAGAGGCTATCTACAGCTAATTTTCTCAGCCATGTTGTTTCTCCAAGCTCCCTGTAATAATGAAACAACACTTACACCTTTTAAACTCCATATTGTGTAAATTATAAGTGACACATAACCCTCCCAGCAAGCCAAGGAAAATGACAGCATTAAATTCCCAACAGCTATCAGAATACATTAACAATTTTAGAAGAAAATGACTTTGAGAAGACAAATTTTAAATGAATAAACATGAATCTACAAGGTTCCAGTAGAGCATGGGATTTATCCACAGCATTTTGCTTCGGGGTCAGATAACTCCATCCGAAGCAAAGCAAAACCACCCTCGATTAGAAAGATATGCACAGTTACAGTGTGTTAATCTCAGCTCTGATCACGAATTTGTCAAAACTCTGAGATTTAGCTCAGAAGGGATTTATGTTGGACTGAAGCTGAAGAAATTATCAGTCCCACAGAAAGCAGCCCTTGCCCTTGCAAATCACAGAGGGAAAGTTGGAATAACTGGGGCTACAGCTTCCGTCAACTTGGCTATAGTATCCCTCCAGCTGCTGCTCCCTTCTGTGTGCTGTATTTGTCAGTATCATAACACAGCCTTTCAAGTGACCAGCTTTGCTGCAATAATATGGTCTAGATCATAAGCATCCGTCTGTTTGGGACTTCAGCTTAGCAAAGGAACAGCAGTAAATAACCTGGCACTTAAAAGCAGCAGCACAGCCAGCCAGGTGGCTCCAAGCCAGCAGAGGAGTGGACATGTGCTCAGTTCCAGCTGGGATGCTGGGGATTGCTCCTCTGTTTCCCCTTACAGCTGGTAGTTGCCTTTTGTTACTAGTGTTGGTGGCTTGAGGAGTTTCACACAACATGGCAGAAGGGCTTGTCACCCACTTGCTTTTGTTAGGTTGATGAGAGCCACTGGCTCCCTCTATCAGTGATGAGGTATCACACTGCCTACATTGGCCTCCCAGTGGCATATTCAGCACTACTAAGGACTGTTCTGCACACACATCCTAGGTGTGGCATAGGCAATTACTAGAGCAGCCTCAATGGTTGGTTTGAAAAGACTGTCATTCTCAGCCACCTTTGGGCTGCAAGAGCAGTTGAATTTCAGGAAGGCACAGATGCTGTCTAAGGCCAGGCCCTCTACTTTCAGTCTAATTCCATAAGTTGTACACCTCCAAATCCATCCCTGCAGCTTTTGAGCAATGCAACAAGTGAAACCTGCTGAATCGGAGGAGAGACGACCTTCACAGAAAAGGTTTCAGAGCTGCCAAATTGACGAGCAGTGGCATGGCACCGGAAGCAGAAGGCACTCAAGTAACACGCAGGAATCAGGCTGGAAGGCACTGAAGATCACTGTACAATCTACGAGGAGAGCAAAGGGCATGTAGGCAGCACAGAAAAGTGAAAAGTACCATGACTACTGCAATCAATGCAACAGGTCCCCTGAGAAAGCATATTTTTGTACAAAGATCCAGATAAGAAGTGAGGTGATTTGCTGTTCATGCAGAGGACAAAACACAGTCCTGGCAGTCTGCACAGTTGATAAACAGACTAAGCAGAGACCAAGGTCAATTACTGTGTCATTCATATCAAAACAGATATAGAATCATAGAATTGTCAGGGTTGGAAGGGACCTTAAAGATCATCTAGTTCCAAACCCCCTTCCATGTATGGTGCAGAACAGTGGATATTTGCCTAAGTAGTGAAAAACTGCATATCCTTTATTGGTGTAAGAAATACTCAGAGATCAATTAATTAAAAACTATACTAAGAAAATGAGAGTTTGAAACGCTGTCATTGAAAAGGAAGCTGCAAATGCAGACTTAGCCGATTCCACAGAAAGCAATGCTGTAGAGAGAAACTGAGATGTTTAAATGGATGCATATGTTGTTGCAACAGGAATGCAAGTTAGCCAGAACTTTGGTGCATATCTTTCAAAAATAAACTTTCCAACCAAGAGCACAAAGATTTTAAACTTGGAAAAGTCAGGTTTCATTAGAGTATAATCTCAAATTCTCAACTTCTGCAGAGAAAACTCAGTGAGGCTGAATAGAAGTAAAAAAGCTTATGAAAGACTTATCCTTTCATTCACTATATCTTTTCAGGGCAAGCCCCTGTTTCCAGGTTGGTTTCGTAAGTCAATTCAGGGGTTTTTTGAATTGCAGCAAACTGCCCAAATGGAGGCATTTTCTCTTTCTGTCACCAGTGAGACAGGCAACATCTGGAGTAGTGAATAGGGCAGGCACAGACCTCTCTCTGCTCCTAAAGCAAATTGGTACTGGGGAAAACTCACTTTCTAAGTGGGGTATCCATATCCATATCCAAACATGCCCAAGGAGGTTGTGAATGCCTCATCCCTGGAAGTGTTTAAGGCCAGGTTGGATGAGGCCTTGAGCAACTTGGTCTAGTGGGGGGTGTCCTGGCAGGGGGGTTGGAACTAGATGATCTTTGAGGTCCTTTCCAATCTAAACCAATCTATGAATCTATGAAATTGCCTAATCAGGAATGATCCTTTGGTTCTTTAGTCTCAGGGAACCTTGCATGCTGGATGCCCCTCACTGCCTCAGCCTCTGCATGTCTTTCTTTCCCTTGGAAAGACCTTTCTTTTTAGTCCTTCCCTCCTTGAGTATGTCCCACTGCTCTCCAGGGAAGGGACAATCTCCCCCTCACTCTTCTCATCCCAGACTCACCTACTCTGTCTTAGAGATATTTGAATTCTCCATTAAACCATTAAAATTAGGGTAGTTTAACTATGCATCTGAGTTTTTAAGAAGAGGATATGAAAATGGGAGAGGGGTGTGAAATCCAAGCTTAGTTAAATTAAACCAGAGATTAACACTTATAATTCATTACTCCAGAATGTGATTATAGAAAATAGGTTCATTTCAGTGATCATATCACTGGATATTAACCCTTAGAATATGGCAAATGGAAACAAACTGTATCAAATATCATAAGAGAGGTAGTGAACCTGGTACTGAGAAGCCAAAGAAACTTCAGATCAACAAAGGTAAATTCAATAACATGTTTGTTTGTTGATGAGAAGACCAATGTGAGTGTACCTAGCAGTTAATAGGCATAAATATCTGCAAGATGGGCAGTATATGTCCTTAACAGCATTTGCCACTGCTAATAGCTTGATGAAGAGAGAAATTGTTCTGGCTCCAAACAACTCTAAAGATTCATGAGGATCATTATAAGGCCTATGAATATAAGGCATTTGAAAGTGAGAATTGGAAAAAAACACTAAAAAAAGCAGACTGATTCTTCTGAAAATGAAGAATGTTGTCTACAGTCGGAGAGAAAGATGAGTGGAAAAATATTTAATAATCACCCAACAATTTTCTCCCCGATAACTCACAAGTAAACAAAGTTACTATTGGATAAGAAGAAATGTTGTCACATAAACAAAGAACAGGTTGAAAGAGAGGGATTGTGGTTGAAATGAGTAGTCAATTTTCATAGTGGGAGATGATTCTTAATGAAGCCTCACAGGGATCTCTGCTATGTCCTATCCTCTTCAATGTCTTCTTAACTGATCTTGAGAAGAGGATGGATATGTAAGTGAAAGCATTTGCTGGTGGTAAGCTTTCAGAATTCTTAAGATGAAAGCTGACTGTGAAGAACTACAGAAGGATCTTGTAAAATGGACAATAAAATTGGGCAGTTAAAATTCAGTAAAGGTACGTGTAAATGGATTTAGAAGATTTTAAACAAATCCAGCTTTATGTGCAAAGTGATGGGCTCTGACTTGACTATTATCTCTTAGGAAGAAGATCTCACAGTTATAGTGGGCATTATTAAAACATCATTTCCACATACAATCTTTATATAAATTAGGTGTCAGTGACTGTTAGCAAAGGAACAGAGAACACAACAAAGCCACTATGAAAGTCTTTCTCCATCCATATCTTCATTATTGGAGTTTGTGATGATGAACTCAAAACATGAACAGGGAAAGATGCAGAGAATAACAATATAGATGATCAAGGAATGACTGTGCTTCTATATAAGAAACTGAATAGATGCAGATCCTTCTGCCTGGAGAAGACTGAGGAGGATATGACAGGCATCTTTAAGATCTTGAGTGGCAGGGAGGACATGACTGCACAGAAGTTGTATTTCCAACTGAAGAGCTGAAAGGCTTGGGATGAATTCAGCAAGGAGAGCTCTGCACTAAGGTTGAGCTGCGGAACTGGCAGCTCCTGGTTCATTTCCAGACTTATTCCACATGGGGTCTTTCTGCATTTGCTTCTACCCCCTACCTCAGTGCCTTGGTCAAGGATCCCTTACATGCTCTATGGGGACTCCAGCTGACATAGCCAGCACAGGAAACAAATATTCCAATACATGGCAATGACAAGCCCAGTCTCCTGGTACAGATGGTGTCCACTCCCTTCATTGCACCAAGCAATTCTCAAAATTTGGACTTGAAAGCTAAGAGATCTGCATGCATAGAAATGAATGATCAAGACAATCCCCAAAGGGACCAATAAAAGTTCATATGTCAAAGCAGGCACCAAAGCACTTCTCTTATTCCATACCCTATTGCCCTTCCTTCTCTCGTAATGAACACAGGTAGTACCTGAACAGTGACATCTAGAAAAGTTATTTACCTTTCGTTTTCCTCAGAAAATAGTCAAGAAACATTGTCTTCTCTTTTCCTAGAGCACCACAAGTGCTGTTATAGGGTTCCATCCCAAGCATATCCACCTCATGGCTTGGGGAATGAAATCATCCATTGTTTCCTTAGCAATACAGAACTCAGGGAATTCAGACAGAGATGCTTTCTGAGAGCTTAGCACTTAGTTTGAGAGTGAGCATCTCAAATAAATTCCTTGTGTTAGAAAGAGCTCAAATTCAGAATTACCCCTTCAATCAGAAACAGCAAGATACTCAGCTTACTGGCTCCAAATTATCTCAGTGGTTTAGGTACAGCTCTGATAACCTTTAAAGTACAATCTACATGGAGGTGCACATTAGATCAGTATCTGCTTTTTCTTACTAAAAAATGAAATAAACCAAAAACTATGATGAAGTATTGAGGAAAAATTCAATTCAGTTAAGATAGAAGTTGGTATCCAAAAATGACAATAGTTGGATCATGCTTGATTTCACTTATAGTCAGAGGTTTGTACATGGTAACCTAGAGGAATCATTAAGGAAATTAGATATTCTTCATAATGTTTGGAGAATATATGTGCTTACATAAACATAGTACATGCTGTCCCATAAATTGCTAGCTGCTGTCATTTAATAGTCTACTTACAGTTTTGTACTTGCTGGCCAAGAATTTTCATTGACTATCCATGCAACAGGAATCTTTGAAAATTGATGCTATTCTTCTTCTCCTAATACCATTATGAAATTCACGCATCACAAGCACCTATCCCATTTTTTAATTTGTACCACAAGTCTATATTGGAGCGCTATAGATCAGGTGTAAGGACAAATGAACTGATCAAAACAAAGGGCAAATGTATTTTCTATAAGCATAAAGTTGATGAATACTTATCCACACAGAAGGGATTTATTTAACATTTTGGCTCAAGAATTCAGGAATGTTGGACTGCAAAGGACCTCCAAGGTCAGTTTCTGCAGCTACCGGTAGCTACATCATATAACTCTTCAGAGGAATTTAACAAGCTGACACAAGACTGATACAACCAGGGGTCAGTTCAGCTGCTTCTCTCACAGGCATTGGGAGCCAGGTGAGCACCTAGTGTGTGGTCACAGCTGCTGCGACCAGGCTATAGATCTGACAGGTCTGTGAGGATGTCCTGATACTCTAGAGCATCTTCACTGGGATCTGATACCTATACTTAAGCAACTGTGTTGTGCCAGCCTTCAGGAGACTCCATTGACCCCTGTAAGTTCCCATTTAGATTTAGTGGAGCTCTAGACACTTGAGGTTATGGCATGATTCAGCTGACCAACACTCAGACTCAGTTAGTTTGTTCAAACCAAGGTAGCTAGCACTTTTTAAGATGCCACACAGTATCAGATGTGTATTCATGGGCTTCACAGTAAATTCTTGTTTATCAGAGGCTAGCTGAAATAGCCTACAGCATCTCAAATAGCTGTAGATCATTTTGAGTGATTTAGTTGAGTCCTACATTAGGGTGAGCTGAGCTGCTCTCTAGGGGCTGTTGACTATAATGAGGGCTTAAAAATCTATCACCTGTGTAAAAACCTACATGTAAAGAGCTATATTAGGTATCATTATTTCACACTGAATCTTGCCCTAGGTTTCAATACCCTCGGAGATCTGCTGTTCCCATCAAGCATTAAGTCCTCCTTTCCACACTGCAGTTCCTCATCAGATCCATCTTCTTTTCGTTCTTCCTCTCAACTTAGTTTTTCATTATTGGTCCCTAATTCCTTTCTCTCCTCTCTTCTTCAAATCCAAATCATAGATTTTCTCTTTCTGTCTCTGAAATCAATCTTGCTAACCTCCTGACTCCTTTTCCCAAAGCCAAGCCAGTTTCTGTTCTCTCTGCATTCAAATAAAGTAACTTCTCCATGCACGTTGTGGAAAAAAGCACCCGGGCATCTGTAAGGATATAGAAAAGGCAGCCTTCCCTCCATTTCCTATCACTGTCTGGAGGGCTAGGAGGGGAAAGAGGCAGGGCAGCTGCTCTGGTTAGTGTACATGGAAACTGCAGAGATTCATGGAAGCCGAAACTGTAATTAACATTTAATGAGCATGAGCAAATTGTGAAAACGTAATCAAATTTGGACACACATTAATGGGAAAGTGCAAAGTTCACACCTGGCATAAATCCTTTATGCAGATGTGATGCCTTTGCCTTAGAATGTAAAGGCACCAGAGCTTTTCAAAGAAAAGTAATCAACTTTTGTTTGTACAATTTTTTTTTTCTTTCTGGTGTTGTTATCAAAGAAATATTGACTTAAGCTGTCGAAAACCACTCAACTCAAGGTGGTGCTGCACAGAAATGAAAATCAAGGTCTGTGCAGCTTGGCTAACTGATGGTGTTTCCATTCCCTTAATCTAACAGCACAAGCTCGTAACTACAGTAATATTCAGCACCTTATGTTCCAGCCCTGACTAAAGTTGCAATAATCCCTATTCATGCAGCAGTACTTTGCTTCTCTCAACACTTTATGCTATTCAAGTGGTTGCATTGCTGTTAACCAAGCCACAGACCCTTGGTCTGTCCCCTTCAAGCTGCTCCTGGCAACGTGGGAGGAGATGGCTCTGCACAACGGCATTTTCCTACTGGCACAAAACACCTTCAGCAGTAGTCAGGATCTGAATTTTTTAAACCAGCTGCTTATTTGGAGAACACAGAAAATGAAAGGCAAATACATCCTTTCAGGTGCTATGCATTCAATTCAAGGAAGATGACAAGCTATATAATCCACCGAGTATTACTTTGAGGGTATTTGTTCTCGCATCCTCACTTTCTTTTAACATGTCATCTTTTCACCAAGTCAGGCTCTTTCATCAATTTACAGGTTCTGCATTCACATTTCAGAGGTACCAAACTGCAGGTGCTATTTATATCAGGCAAAGACAGCATATTTGAAAGTAACAGCACATTTGATAGAATATTGAAAACTGGCATCTTTCCCCAATATAACCAAGGAAAACAGAAAGTAGCCCACACAGTTTGGATCATTTGTACCAGTATAATACTGTATTCCCACTGAAGTCAATGGTGTTATGTTTGCAGCAATTGTGCTTTTTAGGCACTAATTTGGCAGAGCGCTTAAATATTTGCTTAGTTATCTCATTCCTTGATCTGAAACCAAAGATAATTTTATATAGAAAAATATACTGGAATGTGAATGTATAAAATTGCAGCTGATGTTGTTGCTCACCTTACAGGTGGAATCACCTTCAGGTTATTCTGCCCCAAAATTAGCTGTGCTTTAAGCAAAGCACAGATTGGAGTGCTTCAATGAATAGGAGTAAATTATTGAATTGACACCTTAAGAGTTGATTCCTGGCTTTGCAACAGAAAAATCAAGAAATACTCATTTAATATAATAGATAGATATGTTGTCTTATTTGTCACATCAGACTTAGAAATATTTTGTTTTTAAATAAGCAAATAGTCCTGGATACAGACATTAGTCAGGGTGCTTCAGAAAGGATGTATCAATTTATTAGAGATCTGGGAAAAGCTCCCATTATTTAATTAAGTGATAATGCAATTATAGGAATAATGGGCCGTGTGTGCATGTAAATGTAGCATTGTATTATCTTGAGTAAATTGTGGATGGCATACATACAATAGTACACATATACATTGAGCTGACAATTTTAAACTCAAAATCCTAGAATTTTGACAGTCTACAAATAAGGAAAGGAATGAAATAAAACACAAAGCATTTATGGAGTATATCACTGCTAAAATACTACCTATTAAATTGTTATTAACTAAACTCATTTAAATTCAGTGAAATTGTGTTTCTTCATGCAAGTGCCAGAGTGACTCACATGAAAGCATGTCAGTAGTTTCTTTTCAAGGACATCAATACAATGATGTTTTTTTACCCACTCACTGTGAAAAAAAAATCAAAGTATTTGTGATCCAGGCAATTCAAGCAATGACCCCTAGAAGAGCTGCAGGATACACACTGATAGCAAATATTATGCTTCTCTGCCTGTGGAGCAATAGAGCAGCGTATTGAAGCCAGGCACATGTCACAGTAGCTAACACAAAAGAGAGCTGTCTCATAAAACTGGATAGAAGGATGCAGCTGGAGACTGCAAAACCAGCAAAATAAGTTTGCAATGGTGTTGCACAGACTGTCTGCTATATAGAAGTCTGGACAGCTTTATTGAGTCAGACTTGAAATTAAGCCAGTTTTATTTCTAAGAGTACAAGTCTATTGTTAGAGAAAATTAGCTCTGCAGCTCTGAATTCTTGCTATTTTCTAAAAAAACAAACAGTAGTTTCATTTAGCATAACAACATTTGCAAACTGACATGTTGTGAAACTCACAGTGTCTTCCATATAGGCTGATATTCAAAAGTAAATTAATACTATTGAGCTCATGTAACATTTGCATTCAGACAGGCAAGGTTTTGACTAGCTGTTTATTTTGTTATAAGTTTGACATCAAACTCAAGCGTACGGTGCACCTTTAGAGCAATCTGAAAGAAGAGACAGCTTAAGAGACAGTTTATGGCAAATCAATGTGAAAAAAAAAAAGAGCATTATATGCAAAAAAAATCCCCAACCTTGAGTTTGGGCAAAACCAATGTCCCAGGCAACTCCCACCAAGGTACACCTGAGTACAAAGGAGAAGTTTTTGGACCAATGCATCTGCCAGGCTTTTAGTTATATATTTGCATTTATTTTCCTTTGTGTGACTAGGGCACAACAAAGATGTGCAATGTCCTTGTGGCTTGAAGCAATGGCATGCTTCACATTTTGTCTGATTTTTGAGGACAATCAGTGAAGAACCCCTGACAAATAAATCTCTTATGTGATTTATTCATTTTTTTTCCCAGAGCATCTATTTGCTTTGAGTCAGACACTTCCCCTCTCACACACTATTACTCCTCTCAGATTCAGTCTCTTCCTAGTCTTTGCCTACTTCAAGTTTTCTTTTCAGCAGCTCTCTCAAACCATGCTTGGAGCTTCTCTTTTAAAATTATCTTTAATCCTTCTCTGAGAAACCAGTAACAACCAACCTTGGTCTGGGCCAGGAAAGAGAAGCCTGGCCTGACTTATTCTGCAGCACACTCTTCCCAGACCCTAAAGTGGTGCCTACACACACCTCTCCAAGTACGTCTATTCTGGTTCATTAAATCATGCCAGGGCCCCAGCACGGCTCAGCCAGTACTGCTGGGGTTGACATGGTTGCTAGCATGCTTTTAGCCTGGGCTGATTCCCAAACACAGTGCAGGCACAGCTCAGAAACCAGCATGGGCTGGGGGTCCACACCAGGCAGCCTGGATGTGGCCACCCTGTGTACACTGGTGGCTGAGAGAGCTTAATAGCATGGACATGCTCACAGTCTCCTCTCAGGGACAGAGAATAGATCTTAGCATTTCGGTTGATTGGTACAGACACAGTATAAGTTTACCATAGCAAACTCAATGCCAAACACCTTCAAAATCTGCATAGCCTTGGACTTAAATATGTTCAAGAACATCATCAAAGCCAACCTGCTTAGACATCTCGAAACAGAAGTGTTTTAGCATCCTCCACTGCCTCAGGCTGACAAACATACCCCCGCAAGTCAGCATGGGCCAGCACACCCCTCTCACTCACCCACCACCCCACAGTGTCCCTCTTCTCCCACAACAGGCACAGCTCTTCATGCATTTCATGATGTTGGCTGCAATGATGGAGCTGCTTCAACTGGGATACAGCAGGGTGCCCACCTGCTTCTCCACCCATGCAACATCTTGTGCAAGGAACCGGGTAAGGAGATCTGATTGCAAACACCACCAGAGACAATTTCTGCTGTACTGACTGAGCTAAAACAGAGCATCCACTGCATGCCTGGTGCTCCCACAGCGGTAGATGACTTGTTCACACACCCACCATCATATTTGGTGAGAGTCGAAGAAGCAGAATATTGCAGATGCTTTGTGATTTACATTACCCATCAAAGCTGGAGATGGTAAGATTGAGGATGTGACCACCTCAGAAGTACTCCTGAGCCTCCTAGTCTAGCCAAAACTCTTTTGCCATCCCACCAACAATCCATTTTCTTTCCTCTTGCCTGTTCCACTTATTAGCTTGGTGAGGTGGAGGCTTTGTTTCATCTTGGGAAAACAGAAATGTGAGCAGTGCCTGTAAACAAAAGTGGTTTCATGCGATTGCAATCTCTGTCAGCTCCTGAAATACAAATAGCAGCAACAAAAAGTCACAATATCCCACATCTCCAGATGACTGTTTATTCCACATCCTTTGCATCTATATATCACTGACACTATGTGAAAAACTACTGAGCCAAAGTAGGGAATTGCCCTGAGCAAGTTTAAGACCTTATCATCTAGTTACTGATAAATGTATTTACTTAATAAATAAACAAACAAATAAATAAATAATATTAATCAATGTCAACAATACTTTGCCTTCAACTAGTGTGTTCATAAGCATTCTGAGTATGAACAAAACTCTGATTGAAAATTTAACATACAGGAATTGTTACTTCAAAAGACAGCATATAACTCTACAGAGATCCAGCACTATGCAGAGCACTGAGCCTTCTTCTCTTCTCTTCCCATCATTTCTTTCTCAGACAGTAACTTGAAATCTGACAGTGACAGGATCACATTAACTTTCAATATGCCAGTTCTCTCTCTGTAGCTGAGACGATCTGATAGGCAGGGAAGTTTGGTTTAATAAATTCATACTTGCAGTCATAAATCTGAAAAAAACTACAGTTTTTGAAAAATACAGTGAGGGTCCCAGCTTTGGAACTAACTTGGTCTATAAATCAGAAAGACTACTAAGTTTGTGCTTTTAGAAATCCAACTAAAAATTTCAACTCACCCACCCGTGAAATTCTGCTTGACTTCCATAACTCTGGAAGTCAATGGTATATAAAAGAAAAAAGGCATATAACAGCCTTTTTTTCCCCAAAACATGGATTCTTGAGAGCATAACATAATGCCAGGAGGCTGTTTATTACTGTGCCTGTGTAGTGGGCCTGGCTGAGCTGATTTTCCCCATACAGCCCTCATGCTGCAGTACTGGGACCCAGAGGCTGTTGATAACACACCCATGTTATGACTAGCAGGGCTCACACAGCACCAAAGGTATGGGGGGGACAAGATCTGGGAGGGGATACAACCCGGACAGCCGATCCAAGCTGACCAATAGGATATTCCATACCACATGACGTCAGCTAAACTATAAAGGGAGGAGGACGGGGGGATTCGGGGGGAAGACGTTTGTCCTCCGAGCAACCGGTATGCGTTCTGGAGCCCTGCTTCCCGGGACAGGCCCGACACCGCCTGCGGACGGGAAGTAGAGAGTAACGGCTTTGTTTGCTTTTGCTTCACGCCCACGCGGCCTTGCTTTCTCTGCTGTTTATTAAAACTGCTTCTTATCATAACCCATGGGTTTTCCTTTTCCATCTTTCTCTCCCCGCTTGCCTTGCTGATGGAGGTTTGGGGGGCAGGGGGAGTGACAGAGGGACTAGTGGTGGGCACTGGGCACCCAGCCAAGGTAAATCCACCACAGCCTGTGTTGCTGCTTTCGCACACTTGTTTGATACATCTGAAGTGTTGCATTGTGTTTGTATGTCATTTACTGTGTTATTAAGCAGTCATTAATGAATTTAACTTCAAATCAAACCCAGTACATTACCATGCTTACTACTGTTATTAACTTGAATTTACCTGGTGTGGTTCTCCATGAAACTATAGAAATTGGATTTAATTGGATCCTTTGAAGTCGTGCAGAGCAGGATGTTATGCCATCTATTTCTGCAGGAATTCATCCTGGCTGGATTTTTAAGAGATTGCAGTACTCAGCAGCCTCTAAATACTTACAGAATCATAGAATCACAGAATCACAGAATGTCAGGGATTGGAAGGGACCTCAAAAGATCATCTAGTCCAATCCCCCTGCCGGAGCAGGATCACCTAGATGAGGTTACACAGGAACATGTCCAGACAGGTTTTGAATATCTCCAGAGAAGGAGACTCCACAACCTCCCTGGGCAGCCCGTTCCAGTGTCCTGTTACCCTCACTGAGAAGAAGTTTCTTCTCATATTTAAGTGGAACCTCCTGTGTTCCAGTTTGTACCCATTACCCCTTGTCTTATCATTGTTTGTCACCGAGAAGAGCCTGGCTCCATCTTCGTGACACTCCCCCTTTATATATTTATAAACATTAATGAGGTCTCCCCTTAGTCTCCTCTTCTGCAAGCTAAAGAGACCCAGCTCCCTCAGCC